>JAJKFI010000037.1:7378971-7448029 GCA_029204185.1 Lerista edwardsae
GACACTGCCTGAAGACTGGTGAAGATGCTTTCTCTGCAGTTCTTACAAAAGAAAAAAGCCTTTCATAAATGCATATGGACATCATAAATTCATCAGTTTCAAGTAGTTCATGCTTATATTATGTCTTGATGCATTATAACCAGGATTTTAAAAAAGAAGTATTGTAGTTGAAATGTTAAAAAATGCTTAAAAATAAAATGTAAATAAAATAGCCAAAATTCTATACTTCAGAAATGCTCATTGGAGTGGATATGGTGTATGGTCTTGGAAACCATCACAGTTCTACCAGTGCAACTATAGCTCCACAGGCAAAATTTCACTGGCAGCTCCAGTTCCATCAGTGGACACACTATGCTACACAAATGCAACTTTAGGACAACTATAGCTGGCATTGACCCCAAAACAGGGTGGAGATGTGGGCAGAATGACACCATACAAAAACCCCTCCAGATGATGGTCGTGCTCAAAAACCAATGCAATACTACACCAATGTCAGAGCTGACATGAGAACAACAATAACCCCACAGAAAACAATGGAGAGGATGAAAACAAATCTCCCTGCCACCACCTCTGACCCACTTACTATCTTGCAATTAAGCATTAGATACAGACCACATACAGCAGTCAATCCAGCATACCAACCCCAGTACAAATGCCCCTGAAAGAGAGACCAGAATTTCAATAAAAAGACATGCCACATGGGGCTAGAATCCCCTTGGGCTCATGTCATGCACACTTGTAGTATGCACACAGAACTTTGGCGATGGGAATCCTGAGGATATGATACTTTGCACACAAAGGGAGCATTTTGCACAAACAGCCTGCTGCCTTTGCAAACACAACTAGGCCATCCAAACACTGATGGCTCAATCCTAACTAAAACTTCACATGGGAATGCAATGGCACTGGTGCAGCTTCCACTGCATCCCACAGGGAATTTTTGGCCACTGGAGGCTTCTTTGGGATAAGGGAACTGCCGCCATGGGCCAACTCAGACCTGTGCCAACTCAATTGCTGGCGTAAGTCCGAGTTGATCCGTTAAGGGTGGGGAGCAGGGTGAATCCAGCCTGGGTGGGGATGGTTTCAGCAGTGGTGGCACATGCTGAATCCTAACCCCCTTCCAAGGCTGGATCCACCTTCACAGATCAACTCAGACTCTGGGCATCCTGGCCACTCTACACTTGTGGTGGTGGTTGGATGCAACACACTGGCCTAGTTGTGTTTCCAAAGCAGTGAAGCAGTTTACATACGCAGAACACACATTCTCCTGGTATATAAAGGCTCATTAGGATTAGGCTGTGATTATGCACTCCAATCCTGAGACCATGTCTTGCTGATGCTGCTGTCTTGGTATGTTCCCTGTGTCTCTCTTTACTCTCCCTAGACACTTTTCCAAATAGGGCAGAAGACACAGGGCTCTCTGCATCAGGGGTGTCAAACATAAGGCCCAGGGGCCAGAGGGTGGCCCACAGAAGCTCTCAATCCAGCCCTCAGGCTCTCCCAGTTTCAGAGCTATTTTGCAGTGTCTTTGCTGAAAGTGGAGGCATTGTGATAACTGGGCTCTCCCATATCTTGAAAATATTATAAAGATTTGCATATTTCTCTTCTGTCATTTGCAGCTAATGAGTTCTGAGAGAAAAAAGAGCTTATAGAAATAAATCTGCATGACCTGCTTAATGACATCACTTCCAGCCCTCAGCAGGCATCATGAAAACTATATGGCCCACTGTATGAAATGAGTTTGACACCCTTGATCTACATCATGCTCAATCATATAGACCAGTGGCATTCAAACTTTTTAGATTGGGACCCACATTTCAGAATGGCACTCGTATCAGGACCCACCGGAAGTGATATCATTAAGCTGCAAGTGATGATGTGGCAGGAAGTGACATCATCAAGCAGGAAGTGCAGTCATTGTAACATAATAAAATGACACTACTGGAATGCAAACTGGCATTCTTGGACTTCAGCAAGTGTACAACCATGAAACATCCCTGACAGAAAGCAAGATTAGGACAAAATATTACATTAAAGCACTGAATTAAAAACAAATTTTAAAAACCCTCACTTGAAAATTCAAACTGTTAACACTCACAAATGAATATAACAAGAGTAAAGTCTGCAGTTTACAAGATGCTCCCAGATATCCACAACCCACCTGACATCAGGTTGCAACCCACCAACTGGGTCCTGACCCACAGTTTGAATAACACTTATATAGACCACAAGGGAAGCCACAGAATGCCTGGTAGCAGTGACTCATATGATCCCAGCTGTTCTGTGGGGTTGTTGAGCTGCTTGTTCCAGGCAGGCTACTGTCTCTTTGCAAACTCCATGACAGGCAGTGATATAACTAGTGAAGCAAGACCTCACTGACACTTGATATTTTTCTATCTGTCAGATAACGTGCAAAGGGACAAGAGCCCTGTTGGGATAAGATGACTGGCAACCCCACTTGTGTGTTTTGCTTTCAGGTGCTGCTCCACCATTGAGGCTGTGCAATAAACACTTTGGCTTGGTCACACTTGGTGTTAGTAGACAGTTTTATTTTTAAAAAATCTGACCTTTATCCACCTTGGCCCACCGAGGATAAGAAATTCCAGAGCCTACACACCACTACAGAGAATTCCCTATGCTCATAGCCACTATTTTAACCTCTGATGGTATTAGGATTTGAACCAAGGCCTCCTCCAAAGTTCTGAATGAGAAGGCATAAGATTACGCAGAGGTATACAAAAGTTCCTTTAAATGCAACAGACACTAGCTAATATTTATGCTTAACCATTATGAGCCCCACTGGATCAGGCTAAAAGCCCATCTAGTCCAGCTTCCTGTATCTCACAGTGACCCACCAGATGCCTCAGGGAGAACACAAGCCAACTAGATAGCTGCATCTCATTGCCACTCCCTTGCATGTGGCCACTCCCCTGTTTTAGTGCTCTTCAGCTTTGTTTTGGTAATGACTGGAGTGCTGAACCAGAAGGGGTGCTCACAACTCCACTCAGACATAAAGCCAATTTCAATGCTAACAATCTAAAGTTAAAAAAATTTCACTTTTAATCATCAGCTGGATGTTGTAGGTGAAGGTTGTATGCATGTATGAAGGCTGAATGCGTTTTCATAAAACTGATTTTTTTTTTGCCCCACAAATGTGTCTGAAATACACAATGTGATCCTCCTACTGAAAATTAGGATTTAATATGCTTTAATATCACAACGAAAACATTCAATAAAATGCATCCCAATCTCACTTTAGTAATCCAATTTTTATTACTGACTATGATGCTGCAAGTAACATAATTATTGTGATTCACAAAGGTGCAGTTTTACACTGCTGTTCCCCACCAGAACCATTTTATTTAAGAGAGACCAACTGGACAGAGAGATCAGATGCATCATATTCAGTAATTGCACTAATGCTCTTGTGGAAGAACACATCCATTCACAGAAACAGAATGATGTGTATTTGCCAGATCATTCAAATTAAATGAGCACATATACAGGCATGCTTTTTTAAATATAAAAGTAGACTTTTCGCACATTACATACTGCAACAACTGTATCAACAATTAGAAAAAGTAGACACAGCAACAAGAAGAAAGTGTCAAAACACATCACATCTTTGCCAAGCCACACTCTGCCAATCCCACCCTCGATACCTTAAACCTCCCAAGCTTCCTTCCATCCCATCCTTGATTCCCAAATTCCCTTCTCTTTAAACGCCATTTATGTGTTTGATACAGCTGGCAGTGACAGTCTAGGGGTGGAAAGCAACCATAGAGAAACTGAATCCCAGTTTCATATTCTTGTTCAAGGGTTCTCAAACTGTGGGTCAGGAAAGTGAAACTGAGCCATACTGTGCATTTACTCATGAGTAGGCAAACATGCCTTGGTCCACTACAAAGGGCAGGCCGAGAGGAATGCAACACCAGCAGAATGGTTCCAATCAGTGGTGGGATTCAGGGGGTTCGCCCAGGTTCTATAGAACTGGTTGTTAAAGGCCGGGCCCCGCCCACTTGCTTACCTCGGCTGGCTTCGGGTTTTTTGGCTCTGGCTATGATGTCATAGAACCAGTTGTTAATTTATTTGAATCCCACCACTGGTTCCAATCTGAACGCTGGCCCCAAAAAACACTTGAGAAGGAAGTCCATCCCTCCTAGCTGGCAAAATTATTGAGCACTATGAAAAGCAAAACTAAGCTACACTGTCGCATTTACTCGCATTTGGGATCATCGTGGTCACCATGCATTCCCCTTTGCCTGATCTTCAACCTGAGCCAGTACAAGGCATGGTTGCTTACTTGTACCATGCCTTGGCTCAGGTTGAAGATCAGGCAATGCAAGGTGACACAATGATCCCAAATCTGATGAGTTCAACAAATGCCTCCACCTTCTCTTCATTTTTATTGGCTACTGATTTGTTGGGTGACCTGTACTATACTGTTCTATAGTAAAATAAAGTTAATGGGGTGACACCATGAGTTACTAGCAGTTTGAAAGCACATAAAAATGCAAGTAGATAAATAGGTACCACTTCAGTGGGAAGGTAACAGGGTTCCATGCGCCTTAGTGTATACTCCAAAGCAAGTTTGGAAAGTACAAGTCCAAAGCAGATATCCATCAAATCAACCGACATAATTTGCATCAGATGATCATACAGCTCCAAAATGAAAAACATTGAGAACTAGATGTGGCATCCAGTGATTAAAGATCTCCTTCTCTCTTTTCCAAGCTGCTAACTGCTCCTTGGGGGAAAACATACAGGTACCCATATATTCAAACTGTGATTCCAAGGAAGATAAGGTCTCTGCAGATGTGTGTCATTGGGAGTCTGTCTCAGGAATCCTGCAAACCCCAAGCTAATTCAATGTCCAGTATGAGGGAGAAAACTGTACAGCCATCAGGGAAGGGGAAGGCTTTTGAGGAATTTTAATGCCAGTGACAAAGAGGCTAGAGCCCCATTCAAGCCTTGTTCAGTGCATCACAGGCCTCAGATCCAAGACAGGAAGGAGCAGAGTAGAGCAACCTCCTATTTTGATCTTGCAAAACGAAAATACAGTATTCACTTCTTATGTAGCTCAAGATATTTGTCTTCCTTAGATTGCTGTAACTCCCAGTTCAACACTTTCCTCTTTTCAAACTTCATTTTAAATTCTACTCAGTATTTTCAGCCTTACAGTAATTATGATTATTATCACTGAACACCAAGAATCATCTAAAGAAAAATATTTGGCCTCTGCGCATAATTAATTTTGACAGGGTTGTCTCTGAGCAAGTCAGGGTCTCCTTTCTCCTTTAAAGGAGATGATTTCAATGATAGTAACTATGCAGTTTTTAATGAGGGACACCATAAAAATAAGAAAACTATTTTGGAAACTACTGAAGCTAAGAAGCACAGCTTACAAACGGCAGGGCTCTACAGCCACAGAGACAATTATTCAGAGACATTAAAATGTATGAATCACTAGAAAAGTGGCCAAAATCAGTTCCTCAGAAGCAGAGATGAGGACAGAAACAGCCCAGAAAGCAATTCCATCATGCCTCCAATGGGCAAAAAAAATTTCTTTTAAATATTTTATTAGTCTTTATATTTAATACACATTGTGCAAAGTCAGTTACTATATACATTACACAACTAATGCTAAGACAAAAGAGGGCAGAGAGTAACAAGAAACAGAAATGTAATAACGTTAGAATTTTATAAGCATTATAGCCCTACATAAACCAGATTTTCAATATTGCTCAGATTATACTCTCACACTTTATATTTTACAAAGGGCTCACAGGTTAAATTAAAAAGCAAACCAACTCTAACCTCAGTGGATTACAGCTATCACAAATATAGCTTGTTAATTTTACCAGTTTTCCTAAGTGCCATATCTTACTGAGTTTCTCTCCTGTACAGAAAATGCTCAAAGATCTGCATTTTAGAAGCAACTAATATTGTCAGCATATATTTGAATAACTAATACAAGAATCAACATGTTTTCTCAGCAGGACAGAGAATAGCTTGTGGTGAAGGTAGTGGAGAGGGTATAGATATAATTTAAAACCATTTCAGCTGGAACAAGACAAAGGTATAAACCAATCTTCCCTAGTGCCCATATCTAATTTGTTCTTTCATATACTATGAAAAATAGAAAAAAATATCATCTCTTCCCTCTTATCTAGTTGATCCTTCTATAATTTCATTGCAAGGTAAATTATAATCCTGGCAACACACACATTCTAAATGAACGCAGAAGCTACCAGTATACTTAACAAATTGACAGAAAGGTACTATGCTGAATGTTAAACATACTGAAGAAACATACTGAAGGAACTTCCTGTGGCCCTCCATGTTGTTATTTTTAATGTTCTGTCTGCCAGATGGGTCATGCAAAATGCTTATTTCCCTGGTAAGTGGGGCTATTAACCATTTAATGGGCATGAGGGCATTTGTGTGCACCCCTTGTGACTCCCTGCCCCACTCCCATTACATAGTTAAAAATCCCACTTAATGGGGGCAGTTCTTCTTTAGGCAAAGTGCAATCAGTAAGTCTTAAAAAGCCCCTTTGGCCAAGGGTAGCAGCGCAATCCTGGGGACCACTTTGCTGCCTTTCCCCTCTCCCCACCCCTTAAAGGGGCAAAAGAGGTTGCTTCCCAGTGTGGTGGGTTATAACCAGTAGTGAAATTCAGGGGGTTCGCCCAGCTTCTATAGAACCGGTTGTTAAATGGCCGGGCCCCGCCCACTCGCTTACCTCGGCTGGCTTCGTTTTTTTTGCTCTGGCTATGACATCATAGAACCGGTTGTTAATTCATTTAAGAACATAAGAACGTAAGAAGAGCCCTGCTGGATCAGGCCAAAGGCCCATCTAGTCCAGCTTCCTGTATCTCACAGCGGCCCCACCAGGTGCCCCAGAGAGGCATGAGACAACAAGATGCTTGCATCCTGTTGCCACTCCCTTGCACCCAGTATTCTGAAGTAGCCTACTACTAAGGTAAGGAGGTTACAACCCATCATTGCCTATAGCCCACGATGGACTTTTCTTCCAGAAATCCGTCCAATCCCCTCTTAAAGGCATCAAGACCAGATGCCATCACCACCTTCTGTGGCAAAGAGTTCCACAGACTAACCACCCACTGGGTAAAAAAGTACTTCCTTTTATCTGTTTTAACTCTCCCAACCCTCAGTTTTAGCGGATGCCCCCTGGTTCTGGTGTTTTGAGAGAGGGAAAAGAACATCCCTCTATCAACTCTATCCCTTCCGTGCATTATTTTGTATGTCTCAATTATGTCCCCTCTCAGGCGCCTTTTTTCTAGACTGAAGAGCCCCAAATGCTGCAGTCTTTCTTCATAAGGGAGGTGCCCCAGCCCCGTAATCATTTTCATCACTCTCTTCTGCACCTTTTCCAACTCCACTATGTCCTTTTTGAGGTGCGGCGACCAGAACTGTACACAATATTCCAGGTGCGGCCTTACCATCGATTTGTACAATGGCATGATAATATTGGCTGTTTTATTCTCAACCCCTTTTTTAATGACCCCAAGCATGGAATTGGCCTTCTTAATTGCTGCCGCACACTGGGTCGATACCTTCATTGAATTGTCCACCAGCACCCCAAGATCTCTCTCTTGAGCTGTCATAGACAGCTCAGAACCCATAAGCCTATAGGTGAAGTTTTGGTTTTTTGCCCCAATGTGCATCACTTTACACTTGTCCACGTTGAAACACATCTGCCATTTGGCTGCCCATTCCCCCAACTTGGAGAGATCCTTCTGGAGTTCTTCACAATCCCCTCTGGTCTTTACCACCCGGAAAAGTTTTGTGTCATCCGCAAACTTGGCCACCTCGCTGCTTATCCCTGTCTCCAGGTCATTTATGAACAAATTGAAAAGCACCGGTCCCAAGACAGATCCCTGGGGCACTCCACTTTTCACCTCTCTCCATTGTGAAAATTGCCCATTGACCCCCACTCTCTGTTTCCTGGCCCTCAACCAATTCTGAATCCATAAGAGGACCTGCTCTCTTATTCCCTGACTGTGAAGTTTCTTCAGCAGCCTTTGGTGGGGGGCTGTATCAAACGCCTTCTGAAAATCCAGGTATATGATATCCACAGGTTCACTCACATCCACGTGCCTATTGACCTTTTAAAAGAATTCCAAAAGGTTCGTGTGGCAAGACTTACCCTTACAGAAGCCATGCTGACTTTCCTTCAGCGGTATTTGTTCCTCTACGTGTTTTAGGATTTTATCTTTGATGAGGCTTTCCATCATCTTACCCGGAACAGACGTTAGGCTAACCGGCCTGTAATTTCCAGGGTCCCCCCTTCTCCCTTTTTTAAAGATTGGCGTGACATTGGCTATCCTCCAATCCTTTGGCACCGTGGCTGTTTGAAGGGACAAGTTGCATACTCTAGTTAAGAGGTCAGCAACTTCGTTCTTTAGTTCCTCAATAACTCTTGGGTGTATACCATCTGGGCCTGGTGACTTATTTATATGTAATTTATCAATTTGATCTAGAACATCTTCTCTATTTACCATTATCTGGTGTCGCGGGGCATCCGGCCCCCCCGTGGGACGCCCCAAAGACCGGGAGGGGGCTGCCACGCGCAGACGCCCCACAAGCCCAAAAGAAGACCCCGGACAGGCTAGAGAGGCCGCCGGAGAGGTAACCCGACCGCCGCTTACCTTGTCGTGGCCGGGCGGGGCCCTCCCCGGAGCTCTCTCGCCGTCCGGGCGAGGAGCGAATCTCCCCGCTCGCGCTGCGGGGAGCGGAGCTGTAGCGCTGGCAAACGCCAGCCTGTGCAGTCTCAGCCTGCCCCCCGACACTCTGCGCTGGCCTCTCGTGCCGGCCGCGCGGAGTCTGGACGCCCAGAAGGACGTCACATGGCCCCAAGAGGTCTCGCAAGACCTCAGCGAGGGGGCGGGGCCAAGGCAGGCGGTCCAGGGAGGCTCTGGCTGTCAGCTCATAAGGAGCTGGGCAGCCGAGCCTGGAAGTCGCTCTTCCTGGGGCTGCCTGAGGAGAGGAAGAGGGACCTCCAGGGAGCCGGAGCGGACTGACTGGCTCACCCTGGGCCCAAGCCTTACGGGGGAGATAGGCACCCCACCCCAAAGGGGGGCCAATAGCGCCCCAGTACAGCAGGGGGGAAACAGCCTGCAGGCACTGCAGCCCAGCGAGGCCAACCCCCAAGGTCAACAAACCGCCCATTGGGGAACCCCAGCTGGGGAGGACTGGTCCCCCTTTAACCCCAGTCATCCTGGCAAACCCCTTTGGGAAGGAGCCTCCACACACCCCGCTTACCTGACTCAGGGCGCCGCCGGACGAAGACGTCATTCCTTCTGACTTACCTGAGACTGTTGGGGGTTACCCTTGTGAAGTCAACAAGGGTGCCCGGGTGACAGGGGTGGGACCCCGGAACTAGCCTGATGCATGTAAAGGCTATAACCAAAATAAATTGACTGTCTCGCACCTTCGCTCACTTTGCTATCTCTGCTCGACGACCAATCAGGGATAGATACCCTCGTACCGTGAGTACTTGCCCCCCCCCCGCGGCCATGGAGGTCGACATCTGGTTTAATTCCTTAGTTAGGAAGGGCTGTTCAGGCTGCGGTATCTGCCCAAGTTCTTCTGCCGTGAAGACGGATGCAAAGAATTCATTTAATTTCTCTGCAGTCTCCAAGTCCCCTTTTATCGCCTCTTTCCCTCCCTTAACATCAGCGGGCCAACCGCCTCTCTGGCAGGTTTCCTGCTTCTAACGTATTTGAAGAAGCTTTTATTATTCCCCTTTATGTTGCTCGCCATGCGTTCCTCAAACTCTTTCTTGGCCTCCAGTATCACCTTCTTACTTGTCTTTTGCCAGAGCTTATGTTTTTTTGAATTGCATTTGAATTGCACCACTGGTTACAACCCACCACTTTGAGAACCACTTCAGTACACACTTTGCTCGTAAGCCCTGCAGAGCACATGAGTAGAAGGGCCGTGTTGTTAGTATCCCTCTAGGAACACTAGCTAGGAGAACAGGATTAAGCTTGGAGACACCATGAAAATGAACGAAGATTCCCAACCTCTTACTGTAGCACTGAGAGTCAAGGTTTCTTCCTACTTCTAGGCTACCTGTTGTACAATGAATGAAACCATGCTCTGATGCTGAATGATTCAACTCAACATAATTTTGCCATTAACTTCACGGTGTTCAGGTCAAGGCTGTGGGTGGAAGATTTGACATAGGCTTTTCAAAGAGCCTAACATTTAACTTCTCTGTGTGTGGAATTCTTGGTTTTTAATCTGAAAAATTAGTCATAGCACCCGTTTACCTCACAGCAGGCAAATGTTAACATTAGCTTATTAATGCTTTTGAAGCGTGTTCAGGGTCTATGAAAACACTCTAAATGCTAATGTTTGGTCTGCTACTGCATTGAGTTGCTGCTGTAGCTGCTGCACAATTGCGCACAATTGGTTAAACAAAAAAGGATTTTTAAAAAAATAGAAATCAAAGAATCAGCAGAGTTTTCCCAAGAATGATCATTTTATTTATTTAAATTTATATATCACCTTTCTGCCCAATAAGGACTCCCATGTTTGAACTGTACAACAAAATTCAAACATAAGAAAGAACAGAAACCGGTCATAGGTGAAGCAGCCTACTCTACAGAACAACTGACAAGCTTGAATGAATCCACTTAATGAACCCACAACAACTATTATGTTCCATCTGCAGAAAAGGGCAGCTTGTGACAGCAGAAAGGCAGCTATCCAAGCTTAATTCAAACAAACGTTACACATATGAGCAGTGTAAACTGGTCAACTGCCACCACTCATTATTAATCTGCTTTCTCTTGTCAGCAACAAGCAAAATTCTACATTCTAAAAAAAAACATTTTAATTGGTAGCCAAGGACAAATTCAAATCTTACTTATTCAGAATGTTTGCTGCATATATAGCACACATACAGTATATATGATAAATACCACAGTGTGTCCGTACATACTACTGTTTACATTGCAATAGCCAATGTAGTGTTAACGGATAAATTGTTTTTCTGTGCGAACCAGGATTCAAATTCCTTTTTCGTTATAAATATCATTCTATGTCCTTCAGATAGTCACTACCATAGGGTTTGACAGAGATTGAAGAAGGCTGCTGTAAGTGTGAAGGCCAACACCCAAAGCACAGACTTGATGTAAAGTCCCCTTCTCTATTTTGTCTGCCTGGAGAACTTCATACAAGTTTCCACAAGGTAAATATCTCCAAGCAAACAAGTGTCAGTGGAGTTTTGACCCACAATGATGACACTGAGCCTTCAGTATAAATTGAAGTATTGGGGGGAAGTATGTATGATAGTGGGAAAAGGACAAAAGGCAGCATTCTTTATCATAATGCTTCAGCAGCAGTCAAAAAGAAACCGTGGAGTTGGGTGTTTCCACCTGCACCCAAGACACAAGGTTATGTGTGCAGGATTTCTCTGGTACAGGGGCACAATGTTTGCCAAGCTCTGTAAAGTTTCAAGGTTGCCTCTACAGATGTGCAGAAGTCCGCTACATGTGACTACACAAAAGACCACAAAGAAGAAGCTAGCAAAGCAGAGGGAAACATGGATTTCAGCATGACTGGCAGGCTGTACTTCCTTCTTTCTCCCCACTCACCTGGTGTTAATGCTTTGCAGGGCATACATCTATTCTAGGAACACAAATAGGCTTAGTAATGGATATGTTTAACTTACATGAACTCAGGCTGAACTAAACAGCTTGTTGTGTCTGTATCGTTTAAAGATCACATCTCTTGAAGAGGTGTGTTTTAGCCCTGAAGGGTTACTGACCAACAAAGTGCTACTTTTGTATAATGTATTGAGAGACAGAAGTTAAAATTAAAGCATGAAATCTTAAGAACATTTGGCTTTTTAAACTCACAGTGCAGAATCACACACTGATATTAGGAAGCATGCAGTTTTTGACAGAAACTTCTGCAAAATTGAATCCAAGGAGGATCGCCAGCTAGCCAGAAGAACACGGCCAGCTCATCAATTAAGATATGAATAGCAGTTTGATGTGCAGAAATCATCAGGTGGCTTTCTTCGCTAACATGGAAAAATACCGTCACCTGCTAATTGCAGTAGAACAATTAAAAGCAAAATTAAAAGCAAAGCTAAGAGGAGGTCAACATTTATCAACCAAATAGTATGTTACTATTCCATTAATGTGGATCACTTTGAAAAAGACAATTCTATGACAATTAATATGATTACCTTTTAAAACTGATGGGAATGCGTGACAGAGCATGACTAATGGGAATGCATGACAGGTGGTGGCACTTTGGTTCTACAACTTCCTCTCTCAGGAGATAGGTCTGGCCCCCTCTCTTTTGGTAGACTGCAATGACCACCTTGTTCTTTGACCTCTTTATGAATGCGGATTTTCCCTGTATTTTTTAATGTGTTAGTGGCTTTTGTAATTGTTAGTGCTGTTTATTAGATCTGAATTGTCTGGTGTATCAATGGGATTTTCAGACAAACCGATTGTGTAAGAAGTCTCTTATAATAGCAAATCTATTTACTAAAAGAAGAGGGGAAATATTTTAGCTTATTTCACATGGGCTCAGTTGATTTATTAATGAGTTGGCACTTTTTTCTGGAGCCACCTTCTTTCTTGGAATCCTCAGAATAACACTTAAGAGAACATGAGACCATTCAGTCCCTGATTTATTTTATATGCAGTGTATTGTATATATGAGGAAATAATATGGATAGAAACTGGCATTCCGTCTCTCCGTCTCAGAATCAGATAGAGCACCTGTGAGTCCTTGAGCAGGTCAGCTTCCCAGCTTGTTAGGGGAACTAGCTGAACAGTAGTTGTACTCCCTTTCTGATAGTGTAGCATAAGCAGGCAGTTTCACACGGGAAGCCCTGGCTGCAAACACTGCACATTCTCATGAGATCATAGTGTTCTAGGGGTCACCCCATTGGGTAAGATGGGGCACAAGGGGTCTTCAGGTATCCACCTACCAGATATACTCTGGCTGCATCCCTTTGTTCTGGTGTTAGAAGGAGTTTTTCACTGTGTGTGCATAAGATGTAAAAGTGCACTGAAACGCCGCCTGCGAGCGGCACAAAGAACTCACCGGCTTTCCTAGCCGGCAGACTGAAACCTTTTCACCTATCTCACTTTCGCTACAATAAAGAGACTTTGTTATGGAAATGTGGCGATCGCTTGTTTCCTTCGCTCCGGAGCGCTGAGGCAGGCGCTGGAATGGGTCTCCAAGCCCCCAACTCTGCTATTATTCACACAAATTCTCAACAATGGGGTGTATGGATCCAGCCTCTGCTGGCCGGTCCAGTCCATCTAATCCAGCATCTTGTTTCCAACAGCTCCCAATAACAGATCCTATCCCTGTTGGCCTGACACTACCATCCAGTGTTAAGGAATGTGCTACCCCTGAACTTGGAGGTTTCATTTAGCTGCCATTACTAATGGTCACTGATAAAACTGTCCTCCCTGGATTTGTCTTAATCTTTTTTTTCAAAGCCATCTAAATTAATGGTCAGCACTACATCTTGCAGCTGTGAACACAATGTTTGTTATGCCTGATATAAAGAAGTCTCTCTTGTGGCAGTCTTGCCACTCTGTTATGGCAGTCATAAACCCACCACTGCCAGCTTTACTTGGAGATTCCAAAGTTTTACTATTAGGAGAAAAAGCCTCTTCATACTGTTCATCGTTTTAAATTTCAAAAATTCTTCTTTTTTCTAAACTGACCCCCCCCCCCTGAAATGCTTCAGCCTTTCCTTGTAGGGAATGTACTCCACCATCCTACAGATTATGTGGTTATCCCTCTCTGCACTTTTCTCAATTCAATTCAAACGATATCCTTTCTGAAATGAGGTGAACAGGACTGAAAGCATGAATCAGCCTTATATACAGGACTCATCAGGAATTATGGAGTTTCTGGGTCCATAGGCAAATATATTTGGATTATCAACTGCTAGTAGCTTACTAACAAAATCAGCATTGCCAGATCAAAACACATACATTGTGAGGTTCTTTGTTTTTCTTTTTTTAACTAAGAAATGGGATGAACTGGGTGATTTATTTATTTATTTATTTTAAGAAGAGGCAGAGTGAAATAAGCAAAGTGGTTTTTTGCACTCTCATTTCACTTATTGATTTCTTCTGCTATACAAAACAGAATCCTATCCAATTTTCCAGCACCAATGCAGCCCTGAGATTCTCCCATTGGCATGGCTGCATCAGAGCTTGAAAGAAGTTATTGCTAGGGTGTTTGTTGTTGTTGTTGTCGTTAAAAATGCATAAAAACACAAAACACTGCCTTTTTGGTGTTAAAATATTCAAATAAAAACACAAAACACCACATTATTGTGTGTAAGATACTATCCAAAAATTAAAATATTTCCCAATTAGAAATAATACTGTGGCTCCATCTGCTGATACTATATCACATCAGTGATGGCGAACCTATGACACATGTGTCAAAGCTGACAATGTTTGGGGTTGGCTCCACCAGCATTCACCAATGCATGACAAAAACTGAGTTTGTTTTACTCATTTTTCATTTTGTAATTATTTGATGTTTCTTTATATAATACATAGCAGCACACATGATTAGACTGGTGGGTTTTTTGTTTGTTTAAATAAATGAATATAAAGAATAGTTTCTCTTTTGTTTTGGTGGGGGATTGACACACCAGCAGAGACAAGTTAAGCATTTTCCTAAATTTTGACACACCAAGCCCATCACTGGTTTGCCATCACTGACCTACATAGTACACTTTTAAGGGTGTAACCCTAACCAACTTTCCAGCAATGACATAGCAGTGCCAGTGAGGCATGGGCTGCATCCTGCAGTTGGGTGATGGGCAGTCATGGAGGCCTCCTCAAAGCAAGGGAATGTTTGTTGCCTTACCTAAGATCTACATTGCCCTTACTTTGGTGTTGGAAAGTTGGTTGGGATTGCACCCTAAAGCATTTAAAATTAATAAAAATGGGAATGAGAACTTGCAATAAAAACAGAAAGCACTGCTTTCTCCCTTTCAAATAACAAAATCTAAGGAAAATAACACCATTTTCAAACAACCCTGATTTGTTGCAGAGGTTGATAATTGTTCATTAGCCTCAAATCAAAGCCAAGTAAACAACTTCCAAAGTAGTTTCTCCCACCAAAAGAAATGAACACAACAATGAACACAGAAGCAATGCAAAGCCTCAGCAGTTGTAAGTACTCATCTAAAATCTGGTTACTACATCACTTCTCCATCTGAATTTTAAAGTAAAAGGATAAAGAATTATTTTCTTTCAAAACTCTGAGAAGATACTGTAGTTATTCTTCATATGAATCAATTGGTGGAAACAGAGGGAGGTTCCAAATAATTATGCTATACCGATGTCTTTTCTTCAGCAGGAAAATCCAAGGAGGCTGAAATGTCGTTCAGAGTTCTTAGGTAACAAGTATCCGTGAGGCAGCTGATGCACAGGCTAGAAGATAAAGATTATTCAATAAGGGGGTAAAAAAGAAACTGTGTTTACTTTAGAGTGGACTCTTTCAAATTGCATATCTTCTGGGAACCCTTGAACTGCCTGCCAAGGACAGGAAACACAAGAGAATTTAAAAGCTACCCCAGACCAGTAGTTTTCAAACTGTATTCCAGGGAAGTTTATGAGAGGTTTCTCAATGAGGTCAGTAAAAAAAGGACGACGTTTCTAGAAAGACAGTTGTGTAGAGCCTGGAACCTGCAGCCACAAGAGCATGATGGGTGAGTTCTGGGTTATACTCAGGGCTCGCCTTAAGCCAATGTGACCGATCGGGCCGCTTCAGGGGGCCACGCCCTAGTGGGCCCCATCCTGTTTCTTCTTGCTGACTGCTTCTGCACCTGGAGTTCATTTTTTCCCCAGCCGCTATTTCCCTCTTAAATTTCCCCTTTATGGCAGATGAAGGGGAATTGGAGCTGCAAGCTTGAAGGCAATTGACTGTTTCTGCACTTGGAGTGCAGTTTTTCCTCAACTGCCATTTCTCCTTTAAGGCTCTGACTCAACTGCACCCAACTGCAAGCGGCTGGTTTTCTTGCCCCTTTTCACATGAGCAAGAGGCAGCTTGAAGCAAGCCTTTGCAAAGTGGCTGCAGAACCAGCCCCATCTCCCACCCCACCCCCACCAGAGCGGAGATGGGGAAATGGGAGGGCCGCCGCCCTTCTGTACCTAGGTTGGAAGAAGGACCTGGCAGTGGGACTCAGCTGTGCTAGGACCTGCTCCTGTAGGCTACCTGAATTTTCAGTCACAAGGAGGAAATTTTAAATCTGGATGAATGCTGGAAAAGTGCTCTCGGTGTGGGCAGCTACAGCAGCTAATGAGGTAAACAGGCAGTTATTTATTTAAAAATTTGGCAGACTCCAGTAAGGGGGTAGGGTTTTCTGCAGACGCTGCAAGTAAGTGGCTCCTTAGGGGGGGGAAAAGAATGTAAAAGGAACAATCATTCTCTTCTGGAAATCCCACTGTGTTCAAAAAGTCTTGCTTCCAGGGAAGCAGACATAGGCTCAATTACAGCAACTGCTCAGGCTAGTATAGTTTGGATAACTTTTCTGTTTTGATTTTAAATGCCCTCTGTTTTCTTAGGCGATCTGATTTATAGTTTCTTCACTTTTAAAAGTAATGTATAGTAGTTTCTTGCAAACATGAGGCAGAACTCATTGAATCCTTATTTTGAAGCACTTACTCTGGAGCAGACCCAGCAAACCTTACTCTAATGAAAGAAAACCTCAGAAACAAGAGGTTTGGTGCTTAGGTGCAGTGGTGTCATATGTTAATGAACGGAACTTACGCCCTGATTGGCTGCCCATCCGTTGCGTTCTGCCGCCTGCCCGCGCTGCCCTGGCCTCGGAGGGGGCGCCTGCTCGCCACGAGGGACGGGGGGCACGCGCTGGGTGCCTGGGCGAGCAGCGGTGGGGCGCACTAACCGGAGCCACCCCGCGCGGCAGGTGGGCGGCGGAACGCAACGGACGGGCTGCCAATCACGCGTAAGTCCCGCCCAGCATTCCCTCTGTTCATTAATAGATGACACCACTGCTTAGGTGCCTTCCAAAGTGCAGTTAAGTGTAGCTTTTTCCAAGAAATATAGTTTTTGATTTGAATTCAGGAAGAGATTGAGAGAGAGAACTTAATTTTGCATTAAAAAAAGATATGCTTTAGCTAGTAGGTGAGTAGCTGGATCCTAGTCTACTCAGAGCTCAAGTATCCCAATATAAAGTCTTTCCAGCCAAACTGAGTGGCAATTTTTGTTGGAATGCCACAGATTACAACTTGTTTTCAAAACTATCCTTGTCATGAGGACTTTAATATGAAATCAGTGGGAATCTAACAGACCAACTCTTAATTCTTTTATGTGACATACACTTGTTTTGAGTGGGGCCGCTAACTGAATTACAGGTGTTTAGAGTGACCTAACTCTAAAATTATATCCTCTCATTATTATTGCAAATCTATAATAAATTTATTATATGTAAATCTAATCATTTCCCCTTTCTGTGATCTGAACATCCTAGGTGCAGACACTTAGGAATATGAACAAAGAAAGCTGTAGGATCTTACAATCAGCAGGAACCCAACAGTACAATCCTGCTTTTTAAGAATAAAGGCCTATCTGGGGCACGTGGTGGGCCGCTGTGAGATACAAGAAACTGGACTAGATTAGCCTTTGGCCTAATCCAGTAGGGCTCTTCTTATGTTCTTATCTGCTCTCAGCTTTCTGGGTGACATTGGGCCCATCATTATCTCTCAGCCTCACCTACCTCACAGGGTTGTTGTCAGGACAAAAGGAGGGTGGCAACTATGATCACCATCCTGAGTTCTCTGGAGAAAGGGTGGTAAAAAATGTGAATAATAAAAATCACACATACATCCTGCCAGTAAACTCTGAAAGCAGAGAACAGTGCCAATCTCCCACCAGAGACCTCACCTGCCAGATGCAGGATGAAGGAAAGCAGACAAATTGAACATGCATTTTTAGACTCGGGCGCAATCCTATCCTTGAGTTAGGCCGGCACAGTTAGGTCAGCAAAGTTTGACTGGCACAAGGGACACTGTAAAGTAAGTTTGGACTACTCTTGGAGTCAGAAAGGCCAGCACACAGACATGCGCCATCCTCCCTGACTCAGAGGGTGGTCCAAACATGCTTTACAGTGGCCCTTGTGCCAGCCAAACTTTGCTGGCCTAATTCAATTTTAGGATTGCACTCACATTGTCTTCAAGGTGAATTACAAATAGGAACCTTTAAACCGCAAGTGGGAAAGCTCCTTTGCAGTTTAAGGGATTATGGATATGTGCCATCTGACCAAACGCAGCAATCCAGGGTCTCATGGCCTTTCTTTTTCCTGCTATCCAAGATGTTTTAACTAAAAATTGTAGGGACTCAACCCAGGAAATTCTACTTTCAATGTGTATACTACCACCAAGCTTTGGGCCTTCCCTCATCATCTTGTGGGGTGTTACTACTTTCAGCAATATGCAGCCTGATCCTATGCATGTTTATTTGAATAAAAGTCCAACTGAGTTCCATCATGTGGAAAGCATATGACTGCAGCTTTAACACACCAGCATGTAACTATTAGCAAGGAAAGATAAGAGGTCTTCTGTGCAGAGGGACTATCCAAAGAGTCCTCATGCCATGCTTAACAAAGTTTAAGTATGTGAACATGAAAACAATCACATATTTTCCCACAGTTTTATCCTTGCTCCCACTTCATTCCCCTGTGCTAATTTTATATTGTGAGCCCATTGGGCAGAGATCTTCAATCTTTTCCATCTCACAGCACTCTGGCAAGATGCTGTTAATGCACATTTTTGACAACTGACAAGGAACATTGTGCTGCTGGTGGGGGGTTCACCCCCAATTATCCTACTTAATAAATTACCTTCCCCCAAATTCCCACGCCACACCTGTAGACCATTCGCGACACACAGATATGCCATGGCACAGTGGTTGAAAATGGTTGCCATAGAGACAAAGACCCATCTTTGCATTATTTGTGAAGCACTATCTACACTGAAACAATCATACCCCCACACTCCATTGTTAAGATGATTATGGAAAAGCACAGACCCCTTTGCTGAAAAATAAATAGGAAGGGAAGGAAGGAAGGAGGAAAGTGTTAATCTTGTGCTGATAAATTTGATGATAAGCTGATAATTTGAAGGTGCTGATAACTTTGCTGGGGTTATGGAGTTTTAGGGTACAATTCTATCCAACTTTCTAGCAGTGATGCAGCTATGCCAATGGGGCATGTGATGCATTTTGTCATGGAGGGGCAGCCATAGAGGCCTCCTCAAAGTTCCCTCAAAGGGAATTTTTTTCCCCTTACTGCTGGGCTCCATTGCAGCTGCATTGCTGTTGGAAAGCTGGATAAGACTGGGCCATTAGAAAGCAACCATAAAACTGCCTTTTCCTTTTTGTGATTTAAATACTGTACACTGAAGAGCAGTTCTTTAAAATTTGCTCTGGATCTTGCTCCCCACTAAATCTCCTTACCTAGCCCCACTCCCCGCAAACTGAAATAGTGCCCCTGCTGCATACATAAGGAATTTCTCCGCACCCCTGGCATACTGAAGAAGAGCAAACTTTATAGAATGGAAGCTATAAAACAATACCAACAGTACAACAAGATACAGGGCCCAATCCCATCCAACTTTCCAGCACTGACTCAGCTGCATCACAGCCCCAAAGTAATGGACCAACGTTTCCTTACCTTGAGGAGGTCTCTTGGACTGCCCCCCTCACTGGGGGGCATGCCCCTTTGACATGGCTGCATAGGTGCTAGAAAGTCGGATAGGATCGGCCTACAAAGAGGGTATTTCACGTGGTATGGCTTTTTTTGAGCGGGACGTATAATTCAGTGGTAGAACAAATGCACATTTCTAGAATCAATTCCTGACAGTGCGTCAAAAGGATTTCAGACTGAATGCAGGGGTTGGGGGACATAAAGAAACTGGCTGCTACCCAATAACACCAGGTAGATAATATTATAATAATACCTGATAGATAATACCAGGCTAGACAGATCTGAGGTATAAGGCAGTTTTGTATGTATTTGCCTTTGCACGATAAAGGCCTCCCTTGAGTTTGGTCACCTTAAATGACACTTCAAAAAATCTCTGGTTCCTTCATTATTGTACTTCACAACAGATTGGATACAGGCTGGGAAGAGAAAGAAATTAAGAACTTCAGTATTCATCTGCCTTGTTACACAACTCAATTCCCCTGTGTATAGGGAATTAAAAATACAATAACAAGCTCAAGAAGGTTTGGAAACAACACACCGCCAAAATGCTTTAAACAAATGCATTAGCATTTACCTGAGTGTCCTTTAATGATATTTGGAGTTCGTAGTTCTTCAGAATCCATGAGCGCTTGCGTAAATGCTGCAAGGCTATATGAATGGCAGGTAACACTCCTGCTGTTATGTTACCATGCTCCGTAAAATGACTGACAGGTAACAGTCCAAGAATGGGTATAGGAATACGAGGCTGAGCAGTAGGTCGCTCCTCAGAATATCTGATCGTTAACAGCATGCCAATTACCAGATTGCCCATCCTCCACTTCCAAGGAAACATCTTTCTTAGACGTTCTCTCTGACTTTCTTCCTCCCTTTGGAGCTTTCATCTCTAGAGCAAACAGGCCTCAGCTTGTCTGTCAGTCTGACATTTTGTAGTTGCTACTGCTTGATCTGCTGCATCCTTCTAAGAATGGAGCTAATTGTTATTAAAGGATAAACTGCTCTCCAAGGCTGGCTTTTCCAATTTGGACAGTAATCCTACTCACAGCAGTGTTGCCGTGAATCAGTTCCTCACAAGAATAATTCTTGAGGCAAATTGTTCTGCCAAGTCTAATTTTAAATATTTGTCATTTTGGACATTTTGCTAGCAGAAATCATCACCCATCATTGACAAATTTATAAACAGTTCAGAATAATAAGAATTCTTCTGAATACAGATCTGTGTGCTCATTGAACTATTGATACATTACAATATAATCTTCAGCATTTCTGTACACTAACGTGTGATGTTGCTATGACCAATACACTGTACTTCACAATTTTGCCTGTTTCAGATAAACATTTCTTTAAAAGAGCCCTTGATTTATATTCTTAATAAGCGCAATAAAGGGTGAACAACTTCTCCACTCAGACCATTAAAACCCTACAGAGCAAAGGAACTCTTCAAAATCCAGGAAAAGATGCATTCATTCCCTAAAATTATAGCTTCCCATTTATAAAGCTGAGGAAATCCATTAGTAGCAGGTATATTTGCAGAGTTGAAAGTCACAACTTAGAATTTAGCACTACTATATTTATTTTTATTTATTCACATTTTAAAATCACGCTTTCTCAAAAGAACATAAAAAGAGCCCTGCTGGATCAGGCCAAAGCCCCAGCTAGTCCAGCTTCCTGTATCTCACAGTGGACCATTGTTCCAGCCTGTCACAGCAGACTGGAGGTTCTCCATGATCTGAGGAAGGAGGAGTCCAGTCCAAGGCTGAGAGGTAAGACAGTTTATTGCAAGACAGACAAAGTGAGACAAATAAAAGGAAACTTACAAAGTGCTGCCCAACGTGCCAGGCTATATGGGAAAGTGCTGTCTTAACAGTGCTGTCTAATTGGTGCAGATTCAACGAATGGTGGGGGAGTAGGGCTGTTGCGGAGGGCGATTTAGCATGTGCACAGGTAGCAACAAGGAGATTCCCATGGCCAGGCGGAGTGGGCCTTTGCTGCAGGTGCTAGCAATTAGGCCCAGGGTGGCCTTTTCCAACCAGCGGTAGACAGGTCCCTTGGCTTGTACCCAAGTCTCTGCTGCCTCCAACAGCAACAGAACCAATGAGGACTCTGGGCTGTTGGGAGGCAGACAGACAGTTTCTGGGCCCTGCACAACCATGAAATGCCTCAGGGGGTAACAGAAGACCAACAAGATACATCCTGTTGTCGCTCTCTCTTATCTGGCATTCTGAAGTAGTCTATTTCTAAAACCAAGAGGTTGCACATATCCATCACAGCCTGTAAACTGTGATGGACTTCTCTTCTAATAATCTGTCCATTCCCCTTTTAAAGGCATCTAGGCCAGAGGCCATCACCACATCCCGTGGCAAGGAGTTCAGCAGACTAATTACATGCTGGGTAAAGAAATATTTCCTCTTATCTGTTCTAACTCTCCTGACACTCAATGTTAGTGGATGCCCCCTGGTTCTGGTGTTATGTGAGAAGGAAAAGAACATCCTTCTAGCCACTCTGTCCCCTGCATTATTTTATATGTTTGAGCGTGCACTCCTAACCTGGAGTTAGGCCGGCACAGTTAGGCCATCAAAGTTTGGCTGGCACAAGCGACACCATAAGGCGGGTTTGGACCACTCTAGGAGTCAGGGAGGTTGGCACATGTCTGTTTGCTGTCCTCTCTAACTCTGAGAGTGGTCCAAACGCGCTTTTCGGTGGCCCTTGTGCCAGCCAAACTTTGATAGTCTGTGCCAGCCTAACTCCAGGTTAGGATTGCACTCTCAATCATGTCCCCTCTCAAGCAGCTTTTTCCTAGACTGAAGAGATCCAAACACTGTAGCCTTTCCTCATAAGGGAGGTGCCCCAAGCCAATAATAATTTTGGTTGCTCTCTTCTATACTTTTTCCAGTTCCACTATGTCCTTTTTGAGAAGCTGCAGCCCAAACTGTACACAATCTTCCAGATGTGGCCTTACCATCGATTTGTAAAATGCCATTATAATATTGGCCTCCAAGGAGCTCAGGGTGGCATACACAGGTCTTCCTCTCCTCTGATCCTCACAACCACCCTATGAGGTAGGTTAGGCTGAGAGAAACGTGTCACACAAGAAGCTTTGTGACTGAGTGGGAATTTGAACGTGGAACTTCCAGTTCTTAATATCAAAAGTATCTACTGTAGCAAACAGGATTTTGGATGCATGCACCCATTTGTGGCACAGGGTGGGGAATAAGTGAGTGGTGCCATGGCTGCCCTGCATCTCCCTGCCGCAAAAACAAACATACAACATTACAGGGATACAACTTGGCAACCCTATGTATTTAAGCTGCCCAATTATGCCTGCTTCTTTTTCCTAGAGAAGTGCTAATAATACCATGGTTTGTCCTCGGATTTTCACCAGCTGCAGTGCTTACTATTAAGAGACAGCTTTTCGTCTCACATAAAGACCTTTGTGTGTCTATGCGTGCTTAACAGCTTGTTCTCAGCCAAATCTCACATTCTCTGACTTATCCCAGATAAAAATATGGGAAAAGAATATCCAAGTGATGAAATAGCCCACAGATGGGAGCAAGTATGCTAGCACATAATGTGCTTTCTTATCAGGATGGTGCCAGGGTTGGGAGAGATAGATTGCCATGATTAACATCATACAACTTTCAAATCTCCAGAAAACAGAAGAATGATTTCAAAATTTCCAGCGCTAGATTTTCAAGGTTACAATCCTATGCACACTTACAGGAGAGTAAGCGCCACTGAATACAGTGAGACATCTTTCTGAATAAATATGAGTAGGACTGCATTGTAAATAAAATTGCAGCTTTCACTGCCATGAAGAACAGATTCAAATTGCAAGTGCAGTACAGAAATGTTTAACAATAAAGAGCAGATTTTTCAGAATTCTACAAATTTCTCAGCAAACTAATGATTTTGTGAGGCACAGATGTGGACCTGGCTAATGGTCTGCCCTGGGGCCAGGTCCACAAATTGCTGATCCTGACACTGCCTTCCCGCCCCCTACACTGCCCCCAGCATCCACAAATGCTCCATTTTGGAGTGATACACACTCAGGGGGTGGGCATGAGGGCAGAACACTGCTCGCCGCCAGCAGCACCACCCACCTCCACGCCACCCTTCTCGCTTCTACCAGCATGGTGCCTGGGGGAACTCCCCCTGAAAATATAGATAAGACTGCCACTAGTGAAGCTTGCCTCCCCCCCTTTTTTTCTAGTTTATGAAAAACTATGAAACCTGGAAAAACAAGCTGTGCTATACTTCTTTTCAGCAGAATAGCCAGGAGTCAAATAAAAAGTGAGGGAAAAACCCACACCACAGAACTCACAGCCTTAGATACCATTCTGCAAACCACTTCCAGGGGATTCAGCACATAGCCCCAGAAACCTTATTCTAGAGCTTCCAGGATTGAAGCCAGGACGGTTCTTTTTATCTTTAACTCTCTTGCCTCTTGACTAACTGCTATGAATCGCTAATCAGTACATATCAGCTGAGCTTATCAGACTGTTTTATTGCTGGATAGCTGGCAACCCTAGTTCCTCAGCTCCAGTGGGATGAAAACAGCACCACCACCAGGGCTGATGTCAGGGCTCAGCCAGGTTGGGCAAGGGTCCAAAGGGCGGCCCAGTACAGCCAAGCCCAAAGGAGAAGATTGCATCTGATGGCACTGAAGAAAGGGGACGTCCACTGCTGTCTCTACTCACTGCCACTCAGCTGGTCTCTTAATCAAGCCCTGTCAAGTTTACCATTGGCAGGGGCACCTGACTTATGCAGATTCCTCCCCAGACGCCTACCAGCTTTGAGGACTCAGTCATTAACCTCTGCTCTGGTAGTTAGGAGGAGGAGGAAGGGAAGGAGAAGAGCAATGGTGTTAGAAGCAGGAAGACATTTGGAGCGCAATCCTAAGCTGTGCTGGAACAGCGAGGGCAGCAGACCTGCGCTGTATCCAGTGCATCTTTGGAGCACTAAGGAGCCTCCCTGGGGCAAGGGCATGTTCGTGCCCTTGCCCCAGGGGAGATTCCAGCCTCCCCTATGATCTGTGCTCCCCTGTGGGTTCCTTAGATTTATTTAGATGCGTGGCCCAGGAATGGAGGCTTGGATGCAGCCTAACATCCAAATCCCAACCCCAATACCTCCCCGGGCCGCCGCCGCCACCACCACCCCTGTCCACTTCCTCCCTCCTGCCCACCCAGAACTGCTCTTGCGCCAGCCAACTTTGGCTGGCGCATGAGCGGCACAGCAGGGCCTCGAGCTGGCACCCTTGGGTCAATGCTGCGGCTAATGTCAGGCCAACAGCACCAATGCGCCCCCGCATCTAGTGACATTGGGACAAAGCAAGCGGTTAGTGTCAACCCAAGGGAGCAAGTAGGATTGTACCCTCGGTCAAATAAAGAGGACCTGCCCTCTTGGACTGAGCAATTTCCAGGGGCAGGAATATTTTCCCTCAGACAAACTGGGTCACCAGCAGCAGCTTACCCCTTCAAGATACCACGAGGGCCTCTGCCTCTTAGCCTTCAAATTGCTCATTCCTTGTGGGGGACAGCATTCAGAATGGGAGGAGAGTGGATCAGTTTGGCTGCTCATTTGTGCAGGGACCAAGTGAGGGGTGGACCTGGCTGCAGATCAGCAAATCCATTTCTGGTGTGTTTTGGTGGATTCTGGTTGGCAGCTGTATTATTTCTTGCTTGTTTTGCTTTGCTTTTGTTGAATATGTAAGTTGCTGCTTTGTATTTTTCTCCTCTTTTCTGCTGTCTGCTTCTGTCTACTGCACTACTTGACCCTGTTAAAGCAATGGGGCTGTAGCTGAGATGTAGTTGAGACATGTGACTTTGCCTGATTGCCCTCCCCACTATCTGGTGCTGACCTTAACCTTAGCTGTCTTAGGTTTTACTCCTCCCTTTTGCTGCTACCCAAATAGCTCTAAAGGGACGTGGTGGCACAGTGGGTTAAACCACTGCTGCTGGGCTCTCCGACCGGAAGGTTGGGAGTTCAAGACTGCGCGACGGAGGGAGCTCCCATTGCTTGTCCCAGCTCCTACCAACCTAGCAGTTCAAAAGCACCTAAATGCAAGTAGTTAAATAGGGACCACTTCGGTGGGAAGGTAACGGCGTTCTGTGAGCTATGGCGTAGAGTCATGCTGGCCACATGACCACGGAAGCTTGTCCTTGGACAAAACGCCGGCTCTACAGGCTTTGAAATGGAGATGAGCACCGCCCCCTACAGTTGGTCACGACTAGACCATTCAGTCGTGGGGAAACCTTTACCTTTAAATAGCTCTAATGTGGCTTTGTGCTCAGCATTGTGACAGGTGGCCCTGCTCTATGTCCCATTGCCACTGGAGATGCATTGGATTCGGATGAGGGTGATAGGCACTCAGTGATAGGCCCTGGGTGTGATAGTCCCTCTCCCAAGAGTCCTGACTTTGTCCTATTTTAGAGAAGGAGCAATGATACTTCTGTGCTGTTTGGATTTTTCTTAAGTTCTGCATGGGTCATTTATTTTATCTATTTGGGATGTTTTCTGATGGTTGTTTAAACTGTTTTAAATTCAATTATGATTTTTTTTAGATCAGTTACTTGCTTCATTTTACGGCACATTGACAAGGCACTAAAATTATCAAGGGACACCATCTGCTTTTTCAGAAGTGATAAGGCACTCTGTGCAGCTGGCATGGGGCTCACATCCCCCAATGGCCCTACTAATAAATGACCTCCAAATTCCTATGGCATACCTGCAGACCATTGGCAGCACACTAGGTGAAAATCATTGATTTTCGTTTGTAAGTGACCTTAATTAAGGTGACCAACTTTTTTACAATGAAAAGGAGGACACAAATAAATTGAAGAAAAAAATATCGTAAATAAAAGAAGCATTTTATTCATTGCAACAATAATACACTATAATATGATAAATGCATAATAAAAACATTTGTAACATTTTATATTGTAATTATGCTTACATGCCAACAGGGTTGTATAAACTTGTAAATAAAATTATACATATCTGGAAATTATTAAATAGATAATGAATTACTAAAACGTGAATTGTGCTTACCTGTGTATGATTGAATATTCACTGAAAGAAAGAAATAATTACCGTGAGTCTACTGCGTGTGTATGTGCCGTGTCGTGTTTCAGTAAGAAGTAAACAAAGCCACTTGCGCGCGGCACTCTCTCTCAAGGTCTCTTGTGTGGAGCACATGCATCTCATAATGGCGTCTCGCCGCACTGTACCGAGTGTAAATCACAGGCTCATATGCCCTCTAATCAGTTCCGGGCCCCTATGAGTCTGTGATTTTTCCAGCAGCATGTGACCTTAAGCACAAGGCTCACAACCACTGCTACTAGTCTGGGCCCAAAGTTAAGAATACTTCCTCTTAACCTTAAAATTCCCCAGGCTAAACAAGTCCCAATTACAGGGTCTTTTTCCAATGAGTAACTTAAAATTTGGTAAGCGTGCCACTTTAGCCACTGGATCTTATCTGGTTCCAAAGACAACCAAAGCTTCTAGTAAATTTAATTGTGATTTATTGATAAACAAGGGTTACACAACTAAGAAAGCATACTAGAACTAACAGACATACCTTAGAAAACAAAGAAAACTAGGCTCCTATCACTGACTAGGCCCTAGTTGTTCACCTTGTTCCTCAGACAGCAATTCCAGTCTTGCAAAGGGGAGTCTGCAGGTTTGCAAGCTTTATCAGGTCTGATGATCTTCTTGGAGGCTGATCTGGAGGAGTCTTGCCATTTGGAAGGTCTTGATGGTGGTTGTGCTGCCACATCCCTCAGGCTCAGGTGGTTGTGCTGCCACATCCATCAGGGTAAAGGAGCCATCTCCTGTTTTCAGCACTAGCTACGTGTAACCTTTCTGAATAGCTTGCATTCCTGACCCCAGCTATAACTTCACACCTTTTGCAAACAACCAATGAAATAAGCTCTCTCAATCCTGCTTGTGTTACAATTCTTTCAAAATAAAGTCAAGCCAGGGCCTAGCTTTTTCTTGTTTGCTCTTTACACCAAGCCTTGACGAATCGTCATGTCAAATACAAATATGTCACATCACACGCAACAGATCGGATTGGCATCGATTGAATACGGAGATTTACAGATTAGTCTTCAAATATCGAAAAGGAGGACATGTAGGAGGACACTTTTCGAGGGAGGACAGAACTTACAAAAGGAGGACTGTCAGTGATGTCATTCAGGGGGAACGGACCAGAACAGGCGTTCCAGTTCCTAACGGGCTCCGTGGCTGCTTCCGCGTTTTGTTTTGTTTTTTCCCCAACATTTGAATTTGAACTCAATAGTGAGTTCCTGTTCCTAAATCATTTGAATGACACCACTGAGGACTGTTCTCCCTAAAGGAGGACGGTTGGTCACCTTACCTTAATGGTCCTTTGAATAGGACTGAAAGGTGGCTTAGAGCACAATTCTATAGTTGCCCTGGACCAACACAAGTTGCTTGCATTGGCCTAGTGCTGTTGCAAACATGCCTTAAGGCACATCTGTGCCAAAGAAACAGGTGCTAGGCTGGTGTGAGTACATAAACCATCCCTGTGCTGCCAGAGTTTGGCAGCACAGGGGTTTGGGAGGACAGAAGAAAGACAGGAGGGAGGCAGAATGGGAGGGGGGAACGGCAGAGGGAGGGCAGCCCCATATGCAGGCCAGACCAGGAAGCGGTAGAGTCAGGATCTAGCCATTAGGCTCCTAACCCCCATCTCCAGACTGGCCAGCCCGGATCTGGGCCATTTGGATTGGTACCAGTGTTTTGCTGGTGCAGATCCAAGCAGCCTCATAGGGGAAAAAATCCCCTTGCCCTGTGGTGAGCTCCAGCTACCTCCTAACCTGTGTTAAACTAGCTTGCTTGCTCGTATGCAGATTAGGATTGGGCTGCCTGAAGTCTTTTAAATAAATACTGTGCTTCTCACCTAATCTATCGTGTTTTGGCCTGCTAGTGGAGGCCAAATGATTGCACACAATTATCACTCACTTTTTTTACCTTTTTTTTCTGTTTACAAAGAAGTATAAGAAACATCATTATGTGGAGAATTTGGCTGGAATCACCAAATCATACTTCTGAACACAAGAGTCTGACAGCTATACTTTGTTTGTAGACCATAGTTCTACAGCCTTTGCACCAGCATTATGAAATACTCCCTGATTGCCTGACTACATACTATTTTTCCCATCAGGACACCTGCCTCAACAGAGGAAAGAATTGAAGTTGCCTGGGAAACTACATTTGGCACAACCAGTTTCAGTCTGCTTTATCTTGCAAATGCAATAAAATTTTCTTAGTACTCCATACTAAAAATGCTTAGTTCAATCTTTTTTTAAAAAAATAATCAGTACCAAGGCTTGATTTAAAAGTGATGATAAAAATATAAAATTACTTATGCTTGATTCAAAGCTGCCTTGTTGCATATATGTAAACTAGGTAGTTCAATGTATGCAACATTAGTACACGGGAGATCCATGTAATATTAGTACACAGGCAATTCATGGTCCAGGTGCAATTTGCATTGGTTTGCTAACACTGCACATGAAAGCACCAATGACCCAATTTAAACATGATGCCACCACAAATGGGTCAAGGTGTTTTTTTTTAAATACATTTAGTATTGCTTATAAATTGAGCCTTGGCTGTAATTGTTGGCAAGGCTATTCAAGATGGTTTCTTAAAATGATTTTGTATATAACCTACTGAAGTAGCATCACACATACAAAATTTACCTTATCTCATAGTAAATGTGAAAACTTGCCCTGAGCAATGGCTTCTGAAAACCATTTAAGGCAGCAGATTTTGTCTACTATGGGATAGAGAAGATAATTAACAAGGAACAATTTGGCCTGTAAACCTGTACACTTATATATTTTATCAAAATGAGTTAGCAGCTTCCCCACTCCCAATAAGCCAAAGTAATGCAAAAATAAAGATTCAACAAAATTAAATAAAAGTGGGGTAAAAAAAGTGTTGCTCATCAAAAAGAGCAACAGAACAAACAGAAGGAAATCCAGTTGCCTCACTAAAACCACCCAAGAGGGAGCCTAGCTAGCCAATATGTTTGCAAGTTTATAAGAAATGGACCAGGGAAGCTCCTGGAAAGAGGACTTCCATGGTCTGGTCCTGTCCTGCACTCCCACAATATGCATTTCCATCTATATAGGAATAACAGCCCAAACCCTGTGCTGGCTCACATGATGGGATGGGCACGTGTGCAGTTTCAAACATGCTATAAAGCATGTTGCAGCCACACAGAGGCCAGTGCCATCCGCAGAGGCCTCCACTGGCACTAGAGCAGCGCCCACCTACCACCTACGTACACCACCAGATGGGGCAATGGAGGGTGGAACAAGGGTTGGGAGGAGGTATTTTGGGATGGGGTAGGGATGAGGATGGTTCAGGCCCCATAGAGGGGCAGGAGGGTAAAGGAGGAGGTCTCTGTTGCATCCTAAACCCCTCTCAGGCCGGAAAGCCCTACACGGAACTATTCAGTCTGCACCAGCAATTGAGCTGGTTCAGATCTGAGTAGACTCATACAGGCTGTTGGGGCCAACATAGGGTAAGGGAATAAATGTTCTCTTATCCCAAGGACACCTCCAGCTGCTTCTCTGCCCATGCGGGTACAGCAGTGGCTTTTTCAGTGCCACTGTCTTGCACCGCGGGCAGCTTGAATAGGATTGGGCTTTAAGTCTCATTGAGCTCAGTATGGTTTTATTCTCATTAAATATTACGTAATAAAATTTAAATTACTAAAATTGTACCGACTTAATTCAAATAATATGTACAAGCTTAAACTCTTAGTACTTTCCACTGAGGTTTAGAATGGCTAAGGCTGGTTCTGATTTCTGTTGAATATCTGCAATACAAGTGGAGAATACTGCAGTTTATAAGGACGTTTTTAAAAGTTGTTTCTTCTGTCTTTAAAAGATGGGTATTCTGTTCTTTATTTAAAAGGCTTTTGCCCCACTTCTACCTAACAGGCACTGAAGCTGCTAACAACATAATAAAAACATATATAGCCTAAAATTAATTCAGATCATCCACTGACCTGCTTCCGTGGTTGGCCCAAATCCTACATGCCTATGTATACCAAGAATGATGAGGTAGATGAAGACTAAGGAGGGAGAAGAAGGCTGCAACACAGAAGGAAGAATTTCAGCAAGTTCCACTCTTCTCACCCCTGCTTGACAGGCTGCACCTAACAAATTCCATCTTCTGTACAACTAAAGATAGAGATATAATGTTTTAAGGTGCAAAGTTTTATTTACTGCAGGGTCCCTACTGACCATTCTTGTGCATTTAAATAAGAAAATATCAAACTAGCTTATTCCAAGTCAAATCTCTGATCCATCTAGCCTGGGCTATTATCTATTCTGATAGGCTCTGAAAGCCTCAGCAAGAGATGTCTGTTAACCCCAATTCCTGAGATCCTTTTACTTGGAATGGAAATAGAAATTCCTCTATTTTTTTAAATGGCGTCCTAGTATCCATGGTATCTATGGATAACTGAAACTGTGGGTACTGAATCAGTGGATTCTGGGGCACGCCGGTACTATATTTGTTTTCACCCTGTTAAACTGTACAGAAGGGCCATCTTCTTTTACATCATCAGCTCTAAAGAGATCTGATTTCTAGGCTGCCACTTTGAACCCAAGCAATTATCTATTAACAAAATTAAACAATAGGTGCACAGTGCCTGGGATACAAGACAGCAGCTCTAAAATAACCACAACTATTACCACAAAAAAATTACAGTTTTGTTTATGAACTATCCAGGACTTGCATTCAAACTAATGAAATAATCATGTTTATAACTGAGATATTAAAACAGCCACTGCTTCAAAACAAAGCAAATATCATTTTAACAATACTTTTCCAGGAGAAGGGCTCAATTCCTTTAAATGCTCTGTGCTTGGAAGAGCTAAACATGTCTGGCTTCCTACTTCAAAGGGCAGGTTCATGATTCTGTTTTAAAGTCTGCTTTTGGCAATATGAGACATTTCTCTCACTTCTGTTTTCTAGCAGGGAAAATGCAGAAATTAGAGATGTGGGTGGAACTGTACAGAGAGACAAATAATAAGCAAATTACCTATAGGCTGCCACAGCATATCACATAGGAGCTAGTCAAATGACAGACAATACAACAATGAAATGAAAAAGGTCAGGCTTGGCACCTCGCAAGATGTAAAGGAAGTTGAACTGAAAGCAATAGATGCAATCACGTCAAATGATTATGTAGCAAAAGAGGATCCATGCACAGCCAGTCATGTGTGTTAGAAGTAAATCCCACTTATGTTCAATGTGAGGCTTCCTTCCAAGGAAATGTTGTATGACTGGAGCCTCAGCCTTAGTACCAGAACCCTGTGGTAGAGTCAAGTAACATCTTATGCAAGTGTTAGTTTCTGAAGACAGCACATGAAGTGAAAATAATATATAGTCAAAATTATCCTTAGATCTGAAAAAAAACCTTTAAAAACTAAAATCACACTACAAGAGACACTGGAACTGAGGGAACAGCAGATTCGTTTTCCCATCTCACATTCACTCCATGGCATATACCCAATGAATGGAATGACACGCAGAATTGCCCGCACTATTCAAGCTGCTTTTTCTCTTTTTTGCTGAATGCATATACTTAAATGCATACAAATGCACTTATGAATCATGATGCAACCTAACTGAATTAGCTTAGATGGTTTTCAAAACAAGATGGATATGTAATAACTGTAACTGAGGGCCCAATCCTATCCAATGTTTCAGGACTGATGCAGCCACACCAATGGGGCATGCGCTGCATACTGTGGTGGTGGTGGCGGCAGTCACGGAGGCCTCCTCAAGGTAAGAGAATGTTTGTTCCCTTTCCTCGGAGCCTAAGCGCTGGAAAGTTGGATAGGATTGAGCCTTTAATTAGATAACTAACTGTGCAACCCTATGCATGTCTACTTAAAAGTTAGCCTTATTGTGTTAATGGGCCTTACTCTCAGGTAAGTAGGTATAGCAGCAGTTCCCAAACTGGTGGGTCGTGATCCACCAGGGGAACCAGAAGCAGGGAGTTCCCCTCTTAAGGGATGTGCAATGGTGTAGCAGTAATGGTGCTGCAGTGATCACAGTGCCTCTGCTACCCAGGGGCTTGTTTTATTTACCTTGGTGGAAGCACTGGCTTCCTGCAGGGTCCTGGAGGCTCACAGCCTCCTCTGATCTCCTCTATGGCTGCTGTAAATAGCCCTTATCTCAGATCAGCAGCTACTTCCAGTTTTCACAGGGAAAATAGGAAGTAGCTACTGATCGGAGATAAGGGCTGTTGGTATCAGAGGAGGCTGCAAGTTTCCAGGACCCTACAGGGGGCCAGTTCTGTCCCCAAGGTAAGAAACAAGCCTCTTGGCAGTGGAGGTTCCATGATCACTGCAGCGCTGTCGCTGCCCCTCTCCCTGATCCGTCCCCACCCAAGCAAAGCACTTACCTGGTTCCCAACTCCCTTGCAGGAGTTTGGAAACCACTTGTGTATAGGATTGCCAACAACTAAGTAGAATCTCCATGGCAGTATACATCTGAACACCAGGGGCCGGATACAGATGAGGCCATAACTTCCATGTCCTGCTAGGAATCTTCACAAGGCAGCTTGCTGGATCAGACTTTATTCTGATCCAGCAAAGCACTTCTTACATCCTTACCCTTTTTGGTACTGCACTTTTTAATATCTTTGTGTATTATACTCACAGTATTATATAATACTAGCAGTTCAAACCTATGCTTGTCTACTAAGAAGTCCTATTGACCTTAATGGGACTTACTCCCTCATAAATGTGCAGTTGCATAGCCTAAGGTCTCCTTATGTCACATACCTACTGTAAAGGTAAGAGCAAGAGAGATAAAATCAGCAATGTTGCTTAAATACTTTCCAAAATGGTCTTGTTTGGGTCAGCAGGGAAGCAATCAGAAATGGAACTAACCAGGTGCTTCAGTAGCGCCAATCCATGTTGGTGCTAGCTGCAGTCAGTGATTCAGTGGCAAAACCAGTAGAGAAGACAGGAATAAACAAGAAAAAAGTGGAAGCACGCTGTTCAGCGAAGAAGCTTGACTGTGTACTAAATGAGACAGAAAGTTCTGTGCCAGAAGGAAGGTTTTGTGGAAGATGATGAAATAGGGCAGAAGAAAACATTTGAAGAAAAAGCTTCACAAACCTTTAGAGAACTAGGAGCTACCCAGCAAGTGAAATAGAACGGATACAGAAAAGGAGGCATGCCTAAGAGATCATTCACATTGTAGTGAACAAATGCATTTCACTGTTAGGAACTGTCTAGAGTCCAGCAAGTTAAGGGTGCAATCCAAGCTGTCGTGCATGTGGCATAAAGCATGTGTGAGGTAGTGCAAGGCACACTGAGCTGACGCAGGCAGCTGCATCAACACAGCAGTGCCGGAGCGGGTGGCTTGTAAGCCGCCCCTGCGCTGGTAGAGTTCTGCCAGCACAGGTGCTTTTCTGGGCAAGGGGGGAAGGCGGATGGGGGGGGGGGCGTTTCGTTGCACAGAGCAGCCTAGGAAGGGAGGTGGAGTCTGGATGCGACCATTAAGCTGCATCCAAACCCCTGGCCTTGGCCCTGGCCACTGCGGCCCCGATTCGGGCCGCTGTGGGAGGCTTGGACTTGTGCCTGTAATAATGCAGGAACAGATCCAAGCAGTCCTATCAGTCCCCTTTCCCCATGCTAAGCTGCTGCTGCCTCCAACTTGGGCCTGGATGTAACGCAGGCCAGCTGGCGGACCTGCCTGCTCCAACCCAAGTTAGGATTGCGTTGTAAGTATAACATGCAACAGTATCACTTGGAAAGAAGTACTTGTGCTAGAACAGCAGCAGGAGAAAACAGAAGTATTGCACCACCAGATCCACGTTATATTATTAATGCATGGCTCAGTAAGACTGCCCGATGATTAAAAAAAATAAAAGAAGTGGAATTGCTACGTTCACATCAATTATCAGCTCATAAATATATCTGATTGCAGTACTGCAAAATATACAGTTGGGGCTACCATCCTACATAAGAAGAGGGATGGTTTCAGATCTCAACCCCATTAAAGAGAAAGATTCTTCTAATGTCTTGAGAAGTCCAGTACTTAGCACAGATACAAACAATGTGAACATCCCAAAGGATAGGTATGAAACAAAATTTCATTGTTACTACGTACAGTTCTTCACATATAGTACGTATAGTATGTGAAGAAATCTCATTCTCTACACAACAGAGGGCTGCCTGCTTTTGAACTGATTCCTGTAGCCTTTTTACTGCAGGTGATAATTTTCTTGATGTGAAAATCTTCCTGTGCTGATTTCTCTACATTAGGCTTCTGTTAGGCACAGGAAGAGCATGTCAAGCCAGTTAGCAACCCTGCCACCATCACCAAGTACTAATGAGAGCTGGGAATGAAGTTTTGTGTCTTCACAAATCCTAATTCACAAATACTTCTCAGATTTTATTATCAACAAATATAAACAAGCCTATTCCGGTTTATGCAATGCTGTTTTCCTACATTTGTCCCCCAGAAGAATACTGTACAACCAAAAAGTGAAATAATACTAAAATGGAAGAAATAACTGTTTAAAGCTCTCCCATCGCTATAAACTAAACCATACATCTACTGTAGTCCTTGATGAAAAAACTGCCCAGTGGGTCAAAGAGCCTCTTCCACAAAACAGCAAAGTGTAGGATTCATATAAATATCTAATTGTGCAGATAAGCAACCCTCATCTAACAAAAGCACTTTTAGTCCTGTGTTACCCTACAAGGACTTATAATATTGCATTTTCCATTCCAGGCAGCTACAGAGACAACTACATTTACCGCCTTTGAAGATACAGTAAAGTTTGGTTCTAAATCGAAATTATTGGTTGCTATTTTCTGTGACAACGCTCCATTATCATAAAAAGACAATGAGTTGAAACCAGCTATTTTCAAGCAATCTGCCATGGCACACTGATGTACCATGAATGGTCCACAGGTGTGCCGCAGGACTTTGGAGAGGGTCAATTGTTAATAGGGCCATGGGGGGATGTGAGCCCCCACAAGCAGCCTGTGTGCCTTGTCAATTGTCAACAAACTGATGGTGTGCCTTGAAAATGTTAGTGCCTTGTCAGTGTGCCATGAGATTAAAAAAAGATTGAAAATCACTGAGTTAAACTATGACCCTTCTGGAGACCCCCAATTGGTATTTGTTCCAGGTACATGCCTAGAAATATTTATTCTGAACTACCATTGTATTCGAGCTTTACAGACGCGTAAGCATGCACAGAGTATAGCCTAAGTAGACCTGGTACAAGACTTATTCTCAAGTGAATGTGCAAAAGATTAAAGCCTCCATGAGGGTTATCATTTATGTAGATTTTTGTTCAACCAGGGCCACTCAGGGACTAAGCTGTGGAGGCTCTTTCAGAAGCCTGTCTAAAAATGCACCGGTATCATCCATATCATGCATTTTGCTAGGATTAGTTTTCTTTGATCAAAGAGCAATATTTCATTAACTCTTGAGTTACTATAGCCAGCCCCCCTAGACCCAGTACATGGCTTCCAGACAAGCAAGAACTCATCACTTCGCTAAAAATTGATGTATGTGTGAGAGCAGAATCAACACTCATTTATGCATCACTATGTCCCTGACAATAAGTACATAAGCATTTTCATAACTGTGACACACACACACACAGGAGCACAATCCTTACTTTACCTTTTTCTTAAAATTGTGTAGGAAATTTCATAAAGTGCTTTATGCCTCTGCTCTTGCTTTGCAGAGAAATTAAAGCAACTGCAGTAGATTAGTGCCCTGATTTAGCAAAATGACCTCATTATTTTTAACATTTGCTTAAGTGCTATTGAAGAATAGAAATATAATTGTTTGTAAGCACATGCTAAAGCACTTTTCTTTCCAAAGACAAGATACTGCATTGTTTTACATGGAAATTTAATCTTTTTCACAAATTCATTCAGTATTTTATTTATTCAGGCGACCAGACCAGCCATTCCAATGACCTGAGGTAACATTTTTTCTACCTTGTCCCTCCCTAACCTTGGCAACAAAACATTTATCTGAATAACACCACCATATAAATTCTATGGAATAAAACTGTATATTAAATAACTGTATATTAAATAAATATAAAAATTTGATTTAATCAGGTGAAATACAATAGGTTCACATATATGCAGCACACTGTAGATGTTAGCTTAGTCCAAATTTTTTAAAAACCAGTTGATTAGATTAGTTCTGCATATGAGTCAAAACACCATAGCTACGATCATACACACTATTAGGCTGTTTATGGCTGCAATCCTATGCACATTTCCTAGCTCTATGGGACATAATGGAACTTACTTCTGAGTAGCCATGCATATGACTGTGCTGTAAATTTCACTAAAAAGAATCAGAATCAATGTGCACAGCTGCTGCCTTGGAATTCAGCTGACAGTTAAAAAGTTATACATGATATTACTTCTCTCTATCACTGAAAAGAAAAAGGAACTAACATGTTTATTTTCTCTTTCCCCTCTCTACCTGCCTGTATGTGTCTTCCTAGAAGGAAGCTGATGCGGCTGCCATTTCTTTTGAGCAATGAGCTGTCACTGCCAGCACTAGCCATTGCCTGCCCCATTTGCTTCAACCAAGTGAATTGGCAGTGATATGAGAAGGGCACTGTAATGCAGTGCTTTGCTGCTTGAAGCTGCTGCAGGAATAATCTAATGCTGAATGAAAATATGTGTGCAAATGCAGCATTACACTCCTCGGTTCAAGGCTTTACTTTTTCTCCCTAACACATAATTATGTGTTGTAATGTTGTAACGACCTTGGACTTGATGACTCATAAACCAAATATTAAAAAAAAATTGTTAACTGCCAACTACATGTTTCAATAATTAGACCAGCATTTATCAAAACTGCGGAATGTAAATCAGAGTGTATCCGGCTACAAGTGGAGCCACCAGAGGATCTTGTAATAGTCCAGTGAAACTACATTTTTATGTACAGAAAAGGGGGTAGAAGAGGTCTAGATATGAGGTCTAAAGGTAAAATAATCTCTCACACTCTGCCTCCTTACCTCCTAGCACTCTTTTTTCCTTTCACTCCCTAGATGCGACTGGACACCTAAGAAATGAAGCATTTCCTCTGTAAGACACTCTTTAACTGTTAAAAACAACCTGCTGACAACGCATCAATCTTCTGTTATAATGGTACTATTATATATTCATCAACTTCTAAAGTCAGTGAAATACATTGTATATATTACAACAAAATGAAAATGCATTAGTTATACCATGCCAGAGTGGAGTTTTATGCTTCAGGAAATGCTGCTCAGAACCCCACAGTTGAGTGCATACAGACCTGGGAGAGCTAGCACCATGGTCAGCTCAGTTGTTGCTGTCCTGCCACAGTCGCTTCACGTATCATGAATTTCCTATGTGAGTATTATTTCCCTATAGGCTTCAACTGTACTAGACATGAGACTCACCTCTAACCCCAGTCTGTAATATGGGACTTGTGTTTAACGTTTTGTTTTACAGGCATCTCTCTCCCAAGAGCATGATTTTGCAGGTCGGAACAAAGAAATGGGAAGGTGGAAGAGAAGCAGAATTTTCATCAAAGTATAAAGCTGATGTATTCATGTTTAAATTTTAAGAACCAATGCTGTGATTACATTTTTATAGCAGCTATTAATATTATCCATACAGTTCAGTCATTATCACCAATACCTAGAGATTTCCAGCAAGTAAGATAGGATTACGAGCCCAGGTCTTGTTGAACACTGTAGGCCTACTTCTGAGTAAAATAAATAACAATTTTCAAACTCCTCTAACTATACCTCCTCTTTTTTTATTTGCATATACAAATTGGTGTCAAATACACAGCACAGAGGTTTGTTTAATTGCACATAAAAATCGCTCAAGTGTAGACCCACTTAGTTCATCGGCTATAAACAGACCTCTTGGAAAGTAATCACATGTCGTTGAAAGCAAGAAAGCATTTACCTTACAGGCCACTGAATGGCACCCCAGCACATGCATGTGCTCTCTCTCGCTGTCACACACCAACCTTACCTTAAAAAAAACTTTAATCAAAATAAGAAATTGTTGCTAATTTAGGTTGCAACCTACCAACTGAAGACCAATTACGTGTATCATATTATGTATATCTCACAAGCATGCCAATCATTGCTTCTCACCTCATGGTGAGATTAGATCAATTGTGAACGTGGTCCACATGGATCTGTCGCACAAGCATGCACACAAGATAGTTTCCTACATCAAAATTAGATCCTTACGGGAAATTGGACATGTGTTAAGTGGTTTAAAGAGAACAGATTTCTACACCTCTTTACAGATGCAAAGCCTTTTTAATGCAAGAACACATGCTATTTTTTCTCATCATCTGTGTAGCACAGCTTGTACATTTTTCCTTATTAATCGTATCAGTTTAACATCAGTAAATGAATGAAATATATGTTAACAAGCATGAGACTACTCAGAAGATCAAAGGCGGCCTGGGCTTAGTACCCTAGAGTACTAAATGGTAAAAGTGCAAATTTTTACAGAACTGTTATTCAACCCACATGCCCCACTCCAGCGAGGGAGGTCCAGTTACAGAAGCATCTTCCACATGTGACTCTGGGTTGAAAACAATAGGGGAATATGGACAACTGTATCCAAACACAAGTGTCATTCATCAGTATCTCACTGCTTTCAGAGGTTATTGGTTTTCATTTTCTTACAGGTAAGGCAATAATAATCTTAGCTTGACTACTGCTGCACTCTTGTTCAACATTCCACATTAGACAATTCTTTTAAATTGCACCTTCCCCTTCTAAGCAGAACTGGGAAATGTGCTAAGCACAATATAACTGCATTAAATAAACCAGCAGTTGTTACACCAAAAGGAGCCAGATACAGTGAAACACTTAACCTTGAATATCTTCAGCTATTTATTTGTGGTATTTTCACTAAATGCCCAGTTCTGGAGGGGAGAAACCTACAAGGTTCCATGTATGAAACATTTTGGATAAGGACAGTTAACACCTTGCATTTCAGCAGGCAATTCTTTAGCCAGGATTATCTTGGTAATGAACATCAGGCACAACTATTACATAAGAAAATGCTGCCATCTTCAGGAAAGGTCCAATATTGAATCAGCATTTATTTGCCGCAAACACGTTTGCTCAAATTGTGACCAAAACCAGAGGACGAAACAATACAGCATCCAATATGTTCAAAACAGAGCCATTCAAATAACAGGACTTAATGGTGCTAATCTTGAAAGAACATAGAAAGGCCCAGAGAATTTTGTGCAAGGAATTGTGACATAGTCTAGTGCCCTTGGCTTTCTCCCACCCACACCAAGTGCACAGATGTGGTACCCAGTGATTACAGGAGGAATTATGCATGGATGGCAGACAACCGACCGACGAGCAGGGGGAAACTGCAAAATTAACTCTTTCTAGGCACATGTCAATTGGTTTTCACAAAAGGGGGCCAAATGTGGGGCGGTGTATGAACGTCCACCTGGAAACTGGCAGGGTTGGGAACGAGGCGAGGACGCAAAGGAGAGGTCGCTCTAAAAGAAGCAGCGTGTCCACTCAGCTTGGTGCTGCTGCTCAGTGCTCCTGAAAGACGGAAGCGCTGGCACCCAGCTGCTGCCTCCTTCTCTCCAATAGGGTACACACCTCCACGGGAGCAGGAGCAAGGGCAAGCCTCCTCCCCCCCCCGCACCCCACCTAGCTCCTTCCTGCCTTCTCCCGCTGCTAAGCTCTAGAAATCCGACTAGCCTCCTGCTCGCCCTTCAGGAGTTCACAGGGAGCATCAAGTGGCACTCCAAGTACGCAAACGCTGCAGCTCAGCTCAGCTCAGCTATGCGGGTGGCCCAGCGCCTGCTCGGAGCTCGCCAACCACAAATCCCTGACGTGCATCTGTTGCTTAAATAACGGGCGGCGCTCTATCGGCAGAGCCAGAGCTGCAGGTTCAACGAGGCTGCTGGGCCGGGAAGCTGCCCGCTGAAACCAGCTGCAAGCGTGAAAGGGCAGCCTCTCTTGTGCCACAGTGGAAGGACGCGAGGCCACGCAGTGTGTCAGCCTGGGGCGGGCGCAAACAATTTGCGGAGCAACTCCGTTTTCAACGACGAAGTCCCTTCCAAATTCCTTTTCCTCCTCTCTTTCACGGAAGACCAGCTGCTGCTGCTGCCGGTGCAGATTGGCAATAAAAAGCCCCGGGGAGGTACACAAACACGAGCCAGAGTCCCTTCCAAATGCATTTTCCTTTCCTTTGTCGACTCGCATCGTCTCCATGCCAAGCCAACCGCTACTGCTTGCAGATCGGCATTAAAAGGAAATAATAAAACGCGTTGGGGAAGAACAGACACAGGAACGAACTGACTCCATTTACTCAGGCGGCCTCTCCTTGGACTCGCTCCTCATGCCATCCCAGGCCAAACTGCTGGCTGCAGGTTGGCAGCGGAAACGCTGGCCGGTGCCACCTTGGCCTCCCGTGGCTCCTGTCCCTCTCAAGCCATGAGGGTTGCGATGCCCTCCCAGCCCCCAGCGAGCCTCCTCCTGCCCCACTCACCTCGGTGTCGTACAAGCGCAGGTCCAGGGAGTAGGGGTTGAGCAAGGACTCGTTCAGGATCTGCTCCATGGCCAGCTGCATGGCGGGCAGGACGCCCCGGCCGATCTTGCCCTTCTCCACCGAGTCGCTGAGCGGCATCAAGCCCATGATGGCGATGGGGGTGGTGGCGGCGGCAACGGCGGCGGTGTTGGGGGGCAGCCCCGCCGGCGCCCGCGCGTTGCTCCTCGCCCAAGCCCAGGAGCCCAGCAGCAGCAGCAGCAGCAAGGCAGAAGGGGTGGCCGCGCTCGGCCGCCGGGGCAAGGCAGGCATGCTGCGGGGGTGGGTCAGGGGGCAGTGGCACGAGGGCGCCCGCTGCCCTCTGCCAGGCAAAGGCACCGGCAGAGAGGAGGGGGCGCGCAGGCTGCGGCCCCCCCGGCTCGAAGCCTCCTGGCAATGGCGCCTGCTCCTTCCTCCGGGCGGCCAGAGGCAACCACCACCAGGAGCGGCGGCGCCACTGCTCCCCTTCCGCCACCCCCAGTCCAAGCACGGCGAGGGCGCCTCCTCAGCCCCTCACTCAGCCACAGCCAGGCTGGGCGAGGGCGCCCCGAGTCTTCCCCCTGCGGGCTTCGGAGGCGACGCGTGAAAAGCGAGGAGCGCTGTGCTGACGAGGAGAGGCGGCGGCGGGGGGGGGGGTCCTCAGCTCTTCCACAAGGCTGGGGACGCTAGTGCCGCATTCCCCCGGAGCCCTCCCGCCGCCGCGATTCTCGCCGCCGCCGCAAACAGACACCGCGCCACGCCACACGGCGCGCAGAGCCGGCCAAAAGGAGAGGACGCGGCGGCGGCGGCGTCTCCGGTCTGCAGCAGGCGAGAGTCCCCTCGTGCGCCCGCCCAAATCTCTGCCACCTTCCTGCGGCTCCTGCTGCTCGCCGTTGCTTGTTCTCCTCGCTCGCTTCCCGAGAGAGCGTTTGTTTGCTGCTGCTGCTGCTTGGGATTGTCCTCCTAGCCGCTGCCGCTGAGGAGACGACACACACAAACACGAGACTCCGGAGCTGCGAGGTTTGGGCACGTCCAGGAGCCCATTGGAAGACGCGGGGGAGGGAGGCGAGGGCCGCTGGGGAAGGCGGGAAGGAACGGGGCGGGGGGGGGGCGGCTACTGGGTTCTCTGCCCTTTCCTCAAGGCGTTTGCGTGCGAAGGTGAGTTCGCTCGCTTGCTCTCTCTCTCACACGCACACGCAGACGGCGTTTATTTTTTTTGTGGAGGGTTGCCAAGGCACACGCTAAGGGGGAGTTTGGCAAGACCGAGGCGCCTGTTTTGTGCATTCACCGAACACGGAAAAAGCTCTCTCTCTCTTCTCTAGTCTCCCGCGGAAGCAAGACAACCAGCTCGTTAACTTCCACTGAACGCACACCAGAGTTGGATTTCAGAGTCAACACGGACGTGTGAAGCTGCCCAGGCTCTGTGCGCCTCCACTCCCTGACCCAGCCCCAGCCGTGCTGCAGCTGCACTACTGTGGTTTATCAAAGCCAAACACAACCCGCCAGTTATATATTGCAAGCTGGCAGGTGCCTGGACAGCCTTCTGTTTTGGCAGGGCCGCCGCAGCAAAAACAGAAGGTAAATCAAGCCCCTGATGGACCCGCCATATATGCTTGATGGATCACAAATTGTGCAGGCAGCCCTCCCAACTCTGTAATCTGAGCTCTTTTTTTGGCGGAAGATATAATGGTAGAACCTGGGAACACACCACACCATCTTTGTACTGAAGCCTCTGATGAGCTACCAAACAGCGGGTGGGCTAATTTCAGTTCAATCTGTCACAAACTGGGCACCTCTGGACACAGGGAACATTTTGCAAGATTGACAAGGGAATGTGCATCCATGACTGGTCAAGACGTCCTGATATGGCACACTAAATGCTGTCCCCTTAACCTAGTGAAGTACCAGGTTCTGCTCTTCTGACTCTCCTGGCTCCCAGCTCATAACTCTCTTCCCTTCCACATTTCTTCTTCCACTCTTCCTTTCCCAATCCAGGAAGGAGGAGGAGCAGTGGAGTAGAGGCAAGGAAGCAGACAGAGATAAGTGCCTGCCACCAATCTGCTTCCTGAGGTGACCACTTCAGTTGGCCTCATTGATGGGCCCACTCTCTGTGCACCCATTGTACACATTAGTGCCACACAAATAAAACCCTAATTTGTAAAGTCTGACCAGTCCCCAATTAACATAAAAGAACTATGTCATCTTGCAAAACCCATCCTTGCCATAGATTATTGTCTACTGCGCTTTGCCACAACGCATAATTAGCTTACAGAATTCATGGTACTATAATTGCTACTGACTTTAAATTTAAAAAAAAAACAGGTAACAGAGGACAGATCTATATATAGCTGCTAGTTATAATAGCTAAATGGAACGGCTACATCTATAGGAAATATTCAGAAGTATTTCCACTGTACTTGGATGTTCCATTTAGCTAACCTGGCCAATAGCAATAAGAATTGCCTTCTGATTGATCAGATTGATCAGATCTGATTGATCAGATCAAAACCAGTATTCCAAGCATTGTATTTGCAACCATAGCCAACCAGATGTCTCTGAAAGCTCATATTATATGCAGAGATCAAGGTGATGACCATTCCATTGTCGCTAGTATCTGTTGTAGATGCCAGAGACAAAAAAATGGCAATCACCTCTGAGTGCTGGCGGAGAGCTTCCTGGGGCATTTGTTTGGCCACTGTAGAAGACAGAACAGCAACCTAAAGAGTCTTGGTTTATTTATGTTCCCCTCGGGATCCCTTCTACCTCATATCTGTATCATACAAAAAAAAATTATGCACCCATTACTGCAACCAACTATATATAAATGTGCTATTACATGCTTAGATCCCTTGTACCTTGCTGCTCTGCTGTTTGGTACTTTTGAAGCTCAAACTGAATGCTTCCATTCTAATGGAAGCTTTTTAATGCATCCAATTTACAAGCAGCTTGATTACTCCATAATTTTGATTTGTTGTTTTTATTTAAAATGTTTCCCTTCAGCTAGCCTCACTCTTGAGCTTCACTCAACAAACAGGCACCCAGAGAGCAGGAGATAAAATAACCAAATCCATACTCCAGACTTGGACACTTCTAAGCTGAAAAAAAGAGAGAGCCGGACTTCTAAGCTGTGTCAGCTGAAGAATATGTAATGGCCCTGATACAGAACTCAAATTACCAGGGACAGAAATACTGTACAACCAATGGCAGCCAATGTGGTTCTGTGAAAAGCAGTTAACACCAAGAATGAGCTACACCAAGAAACCAAAATTCTCTTTAACAAAAACAGAAACTGCATATTTGGTTGGCAGTGTTAATTCATTGGTAGAAATGCTCTTAAAAGTGTTACTAGATCTTTGCTATTTTTCTTTTAAATTTTAATTTTTAAAATTCATGATAAAAATGAATAAAGCAAATACTAATTTAAATTTGATTCCATTTATAAATGAGCAAATAACAAACTGAGTGGCAGTGGCAGAGGCGTCCCTACGGGGGGCGGGGGGGCGGAGCTCTACGTTTTGCAAGGAGCCTTACCCTCCCGTGTAAATCGCTCCTCTTCCTTGCTGCTGTAGCCAGTAAGCAACGCCAAGACATTGCTTTTCCCCCTGAGGATTGGCTAAAGTGGCACGGGAAAGGAGCAATTTCCACAGCAAGGTAAGGCTCCTTGCAAAACCTAGAGCTCTGCCCCCCCCCAGGGACAGCACTGCAGACTGGGCTTATAAGGATCAATTGTAGCAGAATAGAGGTTTCCGTATTTTTATAAGGAATGAAAAATACAGCTGTAGCCAAGGAGAAATATGAAAGCCCCCCCCTCCAAATTTAAAGGACTGTATTGTAGTGTTCTTATAAAATTGTAAAGGATACTACATAGGCCCAGCTTGTTGCCATGTCAATAAAAGTTCCTGGAAAACTAGCACAGTGTACTTACTCCTTAACAGATAACAGCATCCCCAGCAATAAGCCTTCACTTCTGAGCTCATTCTGACGAAGGGACTCATCCTTTATTTATAGTTGTACTGCTGTGCAAATGTATGTTGACTCATAGTTTTTGCTCCACGTCTAGACAACTTCATAAGGGTTTCATAAATGCATTCTTGTTTCAGTACTATGTCATCATTCTGTTGGTGGCATTAGAAATTTCCACACACTGGAACCAAGAAGGATAGTCAAGATCAGTAACTAAAAATAATAATAAGCAATGAACAAAGAAAATGTTAAAATATCTTGTCTACATTTGGCAGCACTGGGGCAGCAAATGGATATTAAAAGGGCCAGGGAGTGAAAAATATGAGAGAAAAATGGGGGAAAGAGTAGAGAGCGTGGGAAAGAGGTGGCAAGAGGAGTAGGGACACTGAATAGCATTAAAAATGCAAAAAATGATGCCCACTCCAATGCATGTCTGCTCAGAAGTAAATCTCATTATAGTCAGTGGGGCTTACTCCCAGGTAAATGTGCATAGGATTGCAAATAAACCAAAAGCCTGTCTACCGACAAACAGTTGTGACTTAAATTTATGGTATAGTGGTTGAAGTGTCATACTGGAGTATGGAGAACCAGGTTTAAATGCCTGCTCAATCACTATAATGCAGACCTTATACACTGTCTCAGCTTAATGCATCTTCCCAGGTTGTTGGAGTGGGGGAGGACTATTGTATGCTTCCCTGAGCCCCCTAAAGGAAGGGTAGGATAGAAAAAAAACAGGGTTTTTTTCTTTCATCAGATAGGATACAACCCTTAGCTTGTCAGCATTGGCATCTAAAGTGTTAAGGCATCTAAAGTGTTAAAGACAAGAAGTGCTGCTTAGACATGCCTCCTCCCTATCAATGCCCGGTGTGCCCCAGACCCTCCATACCTATCTTGGATGCCACTTGTGGGCCCCAGTTTGCAGGTTTGGCTATGGATAGCAAACGTTTGTTCCCTTATCTCAGAGCTGCATTGCCCTTACCCTGGTGCTGGAATGCTGATTAGGATTGTTCCCTTCCTTCCTTCCTTCCTTCCTTCCTTACTTACTTACTTACTTACTTACTTACTTGATTAATAATTTAGTTGTAAGGAGGTGTTAAAACATTTTCCTACTTGTTGAGATCACCTCCAGCCATGACATCACTTCCAGGCAAATTACATCACTTCTAGCAGTTCCAACAGATTGTCATTCTAAAAAGTGGGTCCTGGTGCTAAAGAGCATGAGCAGGGGCGAATCTGTTTGAAAGGGTGCCCATGGCGCCCAATGAAAATGCGCCCCTAGGGGCACGCAACGTCATGACATCACATCCTTAAAGAGCCGGCACGAGAGGGGGCGGCGGGTGGCAGCGCATTCTCCTTGCTCCGGCTGGCTCTTTAAGGCCAGCCGGAGCGAGGAGAATGCTGCGCAGGGCCTGGGCGGGAGCAGGCGGGCCGTGGGCGCCATTTTGGGGGGGCAGGCGCCATGCGAACGGCGCCCCCTGCAAGATGGCGCCCATGGCTCGTGCCACCCCATGCCACACCCTAGAAACGCCCCTGAGCATGAGAACCACTGAGCTACAGGATCATTTCCATGTGATCAGCTGAATTTTCAGAAGGTCTTCAAAGGCAGCCCTACCTAAAGCATGCAATCATCCAAATTGCATAATCCAAAGTGACCAAGGCATAGATAATAAAAGCCAAGCCTGACTGAGAGAGAAACAGGCCCAGTTGGTGCAACAGCTGAATCTGGGCAACAGAACCATCTGTGAACAAGGCTAGATCCCAAATTGCAAAGCTGATCTCTCAAGGGGAGTACAACCCATTCAGAATAGGGGGTACACTGCTTCCAGATTAAGGGACACCATAAACTATGTTTGGACTCAGAGGGTAGTCCAAACATGCTTTACTGTGACCCTGGTGCTGGCCAAACTTTGCTGGCCTAACTGCAGGTTAGGATTGTGCCCTTAATCTCAGTTTGTTTGCTGAGATTCACATCCAGCCCTTCACTGACTCAAGACACCATGATAAGGTATTCATAGCAGGGGAATACCTGCTTCCTTAGCAGGGGATGGAAAAGGTGTGCAACTGATTGTCATCAGCATATTGATGACATGCAATGCCAGCCTCTTGGGTTATCTCCCCCATGTTTAACATATGAAAAAGAACCCTGGTGAACACCATGAACCAAAAACCATGGCATGGAACTGGAGTCCCGCAGCATCACCTTCTGGAACATGCTCTTCAAGAAGTAACCTGGGGTTAGGCTGACACAACGGACTTGTGCTGGCCCAGGAGTGTTGCAAACATGCCATAAAGTGCATTTGAATCAAACTCAGAGTCAGGGAGGATGGCGCACATCCATATGCCAACCTCCCTGACTCCTAGGGTGGTGTAAACATGCTTTAGAGCGCAATCCTATATGATGCCAGCCTAGTGAGGCCAACATAGCAGGGCCATATCCCAAGGCCCATTAGGAGGCAGCAGCAGCAGCAATGTGCAGGACAAGGGGAGGTTTTCAGATCTGCTCAGATCTGCACCTGCTGTTTTGCAGGTGCAGAGGAATGTGGACAGGAGCGGCCCGAATCGGGACTGCCCTGGCTGGGAACGGGCATTAGGATTTGGCACTATGGCTGTCCTGTGTCACAACCCCCATCTCCGCCCACTGCACCGCCCAGTAACGCCCCCAGAATGCCTCTGGAACGCCCTTCCAGAAGCCCTGCGCCGACTGACAGAGTGACGCCGGCACTCAACTGGTGCCCGAGCACCGGCGCTGCGCTCTTGTGCCAACCAAGCGCCATAGCACCGACGCGAATGCACTTTACGGCATGTCGCAATAGTGTTTGGCCGGCACAATAGCACAGCGCCGGCGCTAAGGGGGGTATAGGATTGCGCTGTTACAGCACATAAAGGGACTTGTGCTGGTCGAACTCCAGGTTAGGCGCGCAAAAGGATTTATGCCAGCCAACTCTGTCACTAAGATCCACTACCACCCCATCCCCTCTGCGAACCTACTTGCTTTGGTGGGGCATCCGGTAGCCACTAGCACATGCACAGAGCCCCCAGGGATTTGCACTGGTAGCTCCATAGCACACAACAGTAGTGTGGTGTTCGTGACACCATAGTGGCACTTACAGCAGTGGATCAGGCAATCTGACCCAGTAAATGCCTAGTAGGATTGGACCACCCATCTCCTCCAGCTCCAGATTACCATCCTCCATCCCAGGACTAAGCACCACATGTTGGTGTTTGACCTGCACTGTGTGTAGGAGCAGTTATTAGTTGAGAGAGGCCCATGAGTGTCATGGTGACAATGAAATCTTAAATCATACTGGGCGCTGCAGTCTTATATGTTAATGCCTGGGGACTTCAGCACAATGCCCAATCCCCTGTTACCCACACTGGAGTCAGCCCTGCTCCCTTTAGTCATTATCTTTAGGGTTGATCATCTTTAAAGCTGATGTGTTGAACAACCGGGCATAAGGGATGCTGCCAGGGAACTGATACTGGTGAAGAGCCCCTGCTCCTCACAGCTAACCTGTACTCTGAGAGCATGTTGTTGGTATCTACTGTAAACCTACGTTTCATGCAAACTGGGTATACTTAGGTATACCCAGGTGTGCACCATTGACTAGTGGGAACATATTTGGAACAGTGGAATGCATGCAACCATCACAAAGTCCTCAGCAGTGAGGCAAGAACATAATGTCCAGGATGTATCTACACAGAGGCTGGTGGAGCGCTGTGACATGGCATGTGCATGAGCCATGATTCCATGGACAGGGAGTCTTCACAACCACATGATGAGGTTGTTCCTCTGGGACATGGCATCGCCTTGGAGCCAATGGCCCCTGCAGGAGGCATAATTCTTGAATGCCTGTTGAATAATATGCAGTAATGCAGGCTACACCTGTGATCAGCACTGCTGTTTGACAAGTCAGAATGGCCTGGTTCTTAAGCTGGTATTGCCTCTCTTCCTGACCCTGGAGGTGTGTTCCCATTAGAGGAATGTGTATCACCCACTACTCATCCTATATAGGTTGGCAGGTGGTGATGTTGAATCCAGGGCCACATCCTAGCTGTGAGTCTGGGCCAGTGGGTGGAGAAGAAAGAGCGGTGAGCTACCATAGGGAGGGGCTGTAGTTCAGTAGAAGATCATCTGTTTTGCATGCAGGAGGCCACAGTTGCATTTCCTGGCATAAGAAGAGCCCAGCTGGTTCAGGCCAAAGGCCCATTAGCCTTCTATACCTTACAGTGGCCCACCAGTTGCCTCAGGGAACGTACAAGGCAAAAAGATGCCTGCATCCTATTGCCACTTCCTTGCACCTGGCATTCAGAGATAGCCTACTTTTAAAATCAGGAGGTCGTGTATACCCATCATGGTTTGTAATCTGTCATGGATTTTTCCTGAGCATCTCCAGAGAAAAATCCCTGAAGCCTTAGAGAGCCACTATTCAGTGTCAACATTGCTGACCTAGATCAATAGACCAGTAGTCTGACTCAGTATAAGGCAGCTTCCTGTGCACAGTCCTGCATGCCCCCTTGGTTCACTCCATGGCACCACCCAACCCAAAGGAGGTGGCCATCTGTGGCCTCATTCATGCGGCCCTTCTCCAGGGTCGGGGCTTTTATATGAAGGCACGTGCATGACCTGTGGATGGTTGGGTGGGTTGGGCCAGGGTTCATGCCCAGTCATGCCATGCTTTCCATAGCAGGTCCAATGCAGTGAAGAAGATATGGAGAACCCCCTTCATTCCACCACCAGGGAGATCATCACAGAGATCAGGAACCAACTGGAAGGGTCTCAAGCACCTGGTGCCTATGCTGGCCATGCCAGTGGACATGGCCAGAACAGGTGAGCACAGGAGTGCTGTCGTTGCTCCCAGGGGAGTTGTTACTGGCTGGTTCTATACAGTGGTGTTATCCTGGCGGAACGGCCTAGTATGCCGTTCCGCCAGTTCTGCGGACGGGCCCGGGCCGCGCCGCCTCTCCTGAGGATGGGTGAGCTGCTCTTGGGCCTGCCCGCCCTCCCTCGCGTCCCGAATCGCTCTGAAATGGAGCAATTTGGGCGTTGTGAGGCGCAGGGAGGCGTGGCTGCCCTCCGCCATGGGGCGGAGGGCTGTCAATCATCCGGGCGTTCCGCTTCCTGGCGCGCCTGGATGACGTCTCTGGTTCTGTAGTTATGTCTCAGTACTACTGTCAGGCTGCAGTACCTTTGACAGCCTGAAGGAATTTTTTGTTAGCTTGAGGAATCTGGCTAACAAAGCTTAATTGCTATGATGTGCCCCACCTGCAGGGTGTGGATACGTGACCCTTAGGCAATTGGGTCTAAGACTCACCTGAAGCATATTTGCCATCAGTGTGGAATAAAGAGCAGTTAGTTGTGGGGCCATTCTATTCCTATTTCATTTCTATCCTATTCCATTCTTATTCTGTGTGTCTCACTCTCTTGTTTCTGCTCTGCTTTGTCTTTCTACCACTTTGTATGGTGGAAGGTAGTGAGGAGAATTCTCTTTGTGAGGATTGAACCTATTTGTTTGTACTACAGTATATTGTGTAACTGTGTACTTATTTGTGAAGAAGCTATTAAGAACTGCTTAGATTTGTGCTTAATGTTAACTGCTGCAGTGAGTGTTATCTATATGTTTTTTTACCTATTGACCTAAGACTGTTTGTACTGACTGTTCCTGCCTACCTCTTTCTTGAGGAACGTATTTTTGCTAATACAAGCCTTATTTACTTAAAGAGGACAAGCCTCGTTTTGTTCTTTATGGTTCTTTGCCAAAAGAATCCTTTATTGCTGGTGAGCTGGTATTGCTGGTATCAGCTGAACTCTGCTGGAGTGGTTAAGTTATCTACAGGGCTAATTATGATTAGCATATGATAACACAGAACATCATAATAACTATAGTATACCTTCTCCCCCTTGCAGGGTCCACAGAGGTTATGGTGCCAAAGGAAATGATGGGGGGTCTGGCAACTGAGTTTTTAGTGGTCATTGCTGGTAGAGGACTTCGACATTGCCCACCCACCCCTCTCACTGCTGCTTCTTGCCAGGTTTAGGCAGCAAGACCATTACTAAGCCCCTGCCACTAATGCAGCTGCTGCCACCCCTCTAGCCACAGCAGGAGACATTTATCAAGAAGCCACCTGCAGCTGTTCCTGCTGCAGCCACACCACCTCTGTTGCCACATGCCCAGGGCCCATAGCCAGACCAACCACTGCCCATGTCAGTGGCCATTGTGTGGGACTACACTGAGCAGGCATGGGTGGAGAGAGGCCACCTATGGCAGCAGGCAGCAAATGATTCCCTACAGGAACTGGTTTAGCTAGGAGAGGGCCTGGCAGGGGCAAAGCAGGCTGTAAGTGCCCCCTAGAGGCGCTGGAGCAGAAGCAGCAATGGCTGCTGCAAGAGTCCTGCATCCAGCATGACTTGCACTGCTGCGGGAGCGCAGTCACAGCAGCTAGTCAACCAAGGGGCAAGCACTGGGGGCATGTTGTGTGTGATGCTGGGGCTGCCCTGCCCAAAGAGCTGCCACCCCTGGACACCAGTCTAAAAAGTGTGGCTGGCCTCCCACCCTTGCTCCCATCCATTGTTTCCTTCTCCAAATCCCACATGTAGCCTCACAAGGGGATGAGGGTGCAGGGTGATCAGATACAATGTCACAGTGGTTCTCAAACTTTTTAGACTGGGACCCACTTTTTAGAATGGCACTTGTGACGGGACCCACTGGAAGTGATGTCATTAACGTTGTTAACATTTCGGTGGGGGCTGAAGACCTTTTTATTTCAAAAAGCTTTTAACTGTTGACAGGCTATATTTTGATTAATGTTATGATCCACGGGGCTTGTTGCCTGCTGTTTTTTAAATTTTTAAATTGTATTTTAACATTGTTTTAAATTGTTTCTATTGCAAAATTTTGTTTTTATTGTTCTTTTATTGTAATGCCGCCTTGTGTGCCTTCGGGCAAAAAGGCGGGATATAAATTCAATAAATAATAATAATAATAATAATAATAATTAATAATAATAACTTGGAAGCTAGTGACATATTAAGCAGGAAGTGCTGTCATTGTGACAAAACCAAATTACACTCCTGGAATGCAAACTGGCATTCCTGGACTGCAACAGTTGCACAACCATGAAACATTCTTGACAGAAAGTCAGATTAGGACAAGATATTATGTAAATCATTGAACATAATGAGGAATGTTGACAGGTGCAGCTGAACCTGGAAGGGCTTAAAAGACTACACCTGCGGACATTCCTTCTTATATACAATAGAGGTATAGGCATTCTGTCCTCCATTGTATCTGGTTACCCTGTGAGGGTGGAAATTCATTGTGGTCATGACTTGACCTGTGTTCGCAACAGCAGGGCTACAGCGATGACATATGGCTAATGCAGAGGGTGCCTTGCAAAGGGGGTGCTGGGCACACCAGACACTTGTACTAGACCCCAGTGTTCCATGCCTTACTCCTTGCACCCCATCCCTCCCTCGGTTCCTTGGACTAGTGCTGATCTGTCCCACTCTGGGTTGTACCATGCCATCAGCAGTTATGCATCTATACAGGCTGGCTCTGTCCCTGCAGGAACTCTGTTTCCTGCTTGCTCACATGGGCAGCTCATATGCCCTACCTGTCTGACTTTTGGCACACCTGTCCATTGTTGCCAGCTGCCAATGTGTTCTTCCGTCCAGGGAGCCGCGGGGGTGGGGAGGGGAATCTGCTGCCCTCTGATTGGTTCCTTGCGAAGGTGCGCTGTCGGTGAAAGTTGTGGCTGGGAGCCTTTGTGCCTCCGTGGGACTGTACGAGTCCTAGTTTCTCCCTGCCTCTTTGCGCTGAACCGGTTTATCAGACGTAACACGGATTTTATGCGACAATAGTAGAGGCGCTGGCACCACGTGAGCACAAGATTGTTTTGTTCATTACAGGTAACGTCTGCTCCTGTATGAACTCTCCTGAGATTTCAGATCCGCTGAAGTTATCCTCACTCCCCGCATTAGGGAAGTTACACCTACTCTGAGTCTCGGATCAACAGGCTCTTTATTAGCGTACTCGACAAAATATTCAAGTCCCGCAAAACAAATGAAAGGATTTAATGACGGATCACTCTCTTTTCAAGGCACCTTTACTTCTAGGCCTACGCCTGCCTGCCTTCCTTCTTGTTAGACAGGCGCTCGCCTTCCGCCAGGGGGTAGAGTTGCCTTGTGTGGCGGAGCGTCTACACTGCCCGCTGTTCGCCTGCGCCTAGCCCTCGAGGGGCCTCCTTTCGTCCTGCCTCTCCCTTGCAGGTCCGTTCCGCTCCTACCTTTCCTCCTCACATCCCTCTTAGTTTCTCTTTCTCTTTGCCTGGGAGCTTGTGGACCCCCGCCTTCCTCTTTACTTGTCTGGCTTTGTTTTCCAGCTCCCTCTTCAATCGCCCCTCTCCCCCGGCTCTCCTTGTTTCCTCCCTCTTGCCCCTGGTCCTGCCTTTTTGCTCTGCCCTTCCCCAGTCCTCTGGCTCTGTTTCTCTCTAGCTCTTCCCCCCCTCCTTCCCCCCCCTTCAGGACAGCAGCCATTTGTCATCCGGCTATTGTTCCTTCACGTTTCATAATACATTAGACATGGGAACCAAAGCAAAGTAATCTCTGCGTCGATTGGAGAGCCAAGTGCTTCAAAGCGACTCCAGTTCGCCTCTCTTCAGAAAGCGAGGCCCGCGGGACAGGAGGACGCTCCGGCCACGCGACTCTGCTCCCTTTTTTTGTCTTCGGCACGCCGTGGGTGGGCCGGCTGCAGCACGGATGAGATGACGCGACTCCCGCTCCCCTGCGCAAAGCAGCCCGGGCAGGAGGCGGAGGCGGCACCTAGCGAGCAACCGCGCCGTGCGCGCCACGCCGGGGCTGGGAAGTGAAGCGGGCGAGCAGGAAGATACCCGACTCAACTAGGGAGTTTTCCCCGAATAACTCCCAGGAACGGGCAGCCGCTGAGAGTGGCGGCGGCATGGCTGGTGACAGCGAGCAGACGCTGCAGGAGCACGGCCAGTCTGGCGCCCGAGGCGGCAGCGGCGAGAAGCCTTTCCTCATCGGGGTTAGCGGGGGGACGGCCAGCGGCAAGGTGAGTTGCTGCCTTTCCATGTGGTGGAGCAAAGCATGGCGAAATGATTGAGTGCCAAGAACGTGCAGCTGTTGCCTGGGGAGCCTCCCGGCGACGAGCAACTAATCTGCACGTGTTCAGAGATGCGCTCGGCGTTTTCCACCGACCTCTCCTGTTCTTTGCATTGGATTAGCAGGTTCGAGGCTGAGCTTCACCCCACCGTAGCCCTTCATAGTTTTGGGACTTGCTTTTCAGTCGCCGGCTATGTCGGCAGGTCCTTGCAGTGTGTGCTGGCCTTCCATTTCCATCACCGGAAAGAGAGGCGAGCTCAGTAGGGCTGATGACTTTTCAGCCAGAGACCAGCCAGCCAGTGACTCCACACTGCAGTCCTGGCTGGTGTGTCACCTCTCAGGCCAAGGGGCACTGCGTCTTCTGCGCCAGGCCATTGGGGAGAGTGGGGCTGCATGACTGCGCGGACACCAGGCTGGCAGCCACATGGCAGCAGCGCCTGGTGTGTTTGCTATCTGGGCCAGCCTTTGTTGCTGCCCACCAGAAGTGGTAGGGGGCAATGGGCAGGGTAGGCCAGAAGTTCTCTGGGGTGCAATTGTTGTTGGTGGGCTGGGAAGGAGGGTCAAGAAGAAGGCATTTGTGTCTGTCCTCCTTTCTTCCATCCTCCTTGGGTTTGTGTGCTTGCCTTCTCTGTTTGCGGTGAATTCCCAGGACTGGCTGCAAGGCTTGGCCCCAGAACTTACCTTGAGTGCCTTTGCTCAGTTTATAAAACTCCTTGTCAGTGCTGGGATTGGGATATGGGAAAAACTGGAAAAGTAACATGTGAACATATACAAAGTTCCCTCTTTGCAACTGAGTTACCATTGGCTTCATCCCAAATACTTGTAATTCATAGTATGGGCTTTACACGGCTGGAGGTATTTCTTGTGGGCAATTTGAGCCATGGAACTGTACATCTCATTTTCAGAATCAAATACTGAACCGTCTCTAGGGTTTGGGGTGTTTGTCACTTGAAACTTGTGCATAGAGAAAATGTCTCTGAGCATATACATGAGTTCTTTTCATTTTCTCACAACCAGCAAAACTCAACCCACCACCACACTTTTGGGTTTGGAGTGGTGGGCTTCTAGGGTAGTAGATATGGCTTACAGGCAGGTTTGAGCACCTCTTTCTTGATAGGTAACCATTAGTATTGTAGCAAGGTAAGCATAGAATGCTGCAGGGGTAGTCCAGGTGGAAACACCACCTGAATCAGCACAAATCCAATGTCACCACCTATGGGCACTTTGGCACCAATTTGACACTAATATGCCACTTCCCTTCCCTGCTAGTGCATTTCTTACATGTCACTTCTTGTAAAGTAGCCAGCATGGAGGGTCCAGGGAGTGGAAGAGAGGCAGCGATGACGATGGTAGCTCTGGTTGTTTTCTTGAAAAGCTGAAGGAGGAGGTAAGCTTTCCCATGCTACAAGGAGATAATGCAAGAAGACAGACAGCTGGTAGAGTTGCCAGGTAGATGGGTCAGGGAGCCCAGAGACAGGTGTGAGGTGTCCCCTGCAAGCTTGCGGTCTCCTCCAGCTATCTACTTTGGTTCAGTTGGCCTTGTGGCTGGACTGGCCCTGGCATTATTACAGCCAGCAACCTGAGCCAGGTTTATTATGATGCTGGGTTCTCCACCTTCCTGCCAGACAAAATCTGACCTTGAGTGCTCTGTTGCAAAGAAAAACACGACCAGACTGCATTGGGGAGCTTCCAAAATGGATGCGAAAGGTGCTACACAAAAGGGCCTTGCTATGCTGCCTTATCTATGGAAAGCGGAGGTAGAAAGAAGGTCATGGGCCTCATTTTGTCCTGAGAGCTCCATATCATGCTTTATTGCTTTTCATGGGTATTGTACTGCAACAACCAGGCGGATGAATTGCCTGGGACAGTTCCATTTGCATCTCTAGTACAGTCAATACTTGCTTGAGATCCTGTGTGCCTGAGGTTGTACTTACAAAATATATGTCCATAATGAAATGATTTGCAATGACTTCCAATGAAATGAATGGAAGATTTGCAAGCACACATTTACTCTTTAGCTTTTCTGCATCCTGCTTGCTTTTCTTACACTGGTGGTAAAGCAGCAAGTTGGACCCTAGTTTAAATTCTGGGCTACTCACTTTGTATTGCACTGACCTCCTTTGTGATGGATTGTCATTTTGTGTGCTCTGCAGGAGCTTGTCTTGTGTGCAGTATATAGCTGTATATGCTAATGCTAGAAGCTTCTGAGCCAAATGGGTGGATCTGGTATGCCAGACAACATAGATATAGGGAGTATAACAAAAATATGGGGGAGTGGATAGAATAAGATCCACATGATCATTCCTGGGTGCAGACAGTAAAAAGGACAGGAAGGGGTGTTATCAGTGTAGTGTATTTCTGTGTCAGAGAGGGCATAGAATCTAATAAAAATAGGAAACTTAAGATGAACAGAGCTTTCCATAGAATCACTGTGGGTAGTAATATGAAGTTCCAAAAGTAATGTAGTACCAGAGATGTGCTATTGTTCCCCTGACCAAAATAGTGAGGGTGATTTTGAGATAGAGAAAAAAATCAGGCAAGTGTGCAAAATGAAGAGAAATGTAGTAACAGGTCATATCGACTACCTTCGCATTCAGGGCTAGGCTATCCATGAGGCTGACTGAGGGTGCAATTCTAACCAACGTTACAACACTGGGTTAAGGGCAATGCAGATCTAATGCAAGGAATCAAACATTCCCTTACCTTGAGGAGGCCCCACCCAACTGCAGGATGCAGCACATGCCCTGTTGGAACAGCTATGTCAGTACTGGAAAGTTGGTCAGAATTGTTCCCAGAGACGGTCACCTCAGGTACCAGATTGGCAAGGCGTGCCCATCTCCATCCATCTCCTTTCTTCTTCTTCTTCCAGTCCCTGAATTAGGAAAAAGGAGGGACAGAGAAGATAGGGACATATCAGGGACATTCTAGCCTAGCACTCTCCTTCGCATTTCCACTCCTCTCCCTCTTTCTTTTCCAAGTCTGGGAACCAGGAACGGGAGCTTGGCAGAGGCTGGCATATACCAGATAAACGGAGGGGGTAATTTGGTTCAATACTTCAGTTGAAAGGAAGTCTTGGGCCAGCCCTGTTCACATTGATTGGGTACATGCACATTTGGCTGACAACTTTCTAGATAGCCCAAATGGTCCACTTTGTCATGGACACAGAGGGGAGAAGAGTCAAGTCACCTCCTCACAAACCTAATGTGACCCTGGACATAGGATTAAGTGATCCTCAAAACTTGGTGTGATACGTAAGTGTTGTTGGCAGCAGTGCTTTCAAATTCAGCATTTATGCCAGTAAGAAAATGCCTGGAGACCCAACATAATTCCAATTTATTTTTTTTTATTTATTTATTTTGAAGAATTTATACCCCGCCTTTCCCACGCCAAAGCAAATGCCCAAGGCGGCTTACATGAGCAGGCTAGTTTAAACCACCATTTTTTTTCAATTGGGTTTTTATAAATCTAGAGTATTCTTGTGATCCACCAATCATCAGTCCCAGATGTAGCCCTCACAGTGTGGTTCTCTCCTTTGGCTGCATTCCATCAAGCCTCAGCAGGCAATCGTAAGTCAAGCCTGGCCAGGCCCTCAAGGTCATATTCTGTTCTTTTGCCAGCTGGCGACTCCGTTCTGCCACCATAGGTACTGCAGCTTGTCACAACCTAGCAGCCATCTCCCATCCAAAAACATGCTGCAGATTCCCCTGCTTAGCTTCAGGCAGTACCAGCAGCTCAAACATTAGTCCACACCTCCTGCCCTTGAAAAAAGCCTTGAAAAAAGGTTAAAAGGGCAAGTTTGGAGAGTCAAAACTGTCCAAAATGCTTTGATGCCAAAATAGAAACTCTCCTAGAATGTAGACCACAGATTAAGAAATGTGCCTCCCAATCCCAAAGGAAGAGGGAAGTCAAGTAACCTTATAAAAAGCTGGAAGGCTTCCTTAGAAAACAGAAATTTTGCACAAATGAGAACAAAAAAGAGCATAAACTGGCAAAACAAGTGCAAGTGAATGATAAAGCAAGCAACAACAAAGACTGTGAGGATCATATTGCTAAAAACAAAAAACTGATAAGTATGTTTTTTGAAAATACTCTGGAAGCAGGAAATGGTTGAGAAGGGTAGCTGCATAGCAAAGGTGGGGTGTGCTGAAGGAGGTTAGGCAGATGTCACTCTGATGAGAAGATGTAGATGATCCCTGTGTTTCAGCCGGCTTCCAGGAAGGGAATCTGAAGAATGGTCTCAAATAGAGGTGACGAGGTGGTGTTCTGGGGAATACTGAAAAATAAAAAATTAACAAATTGCTGTTCTGGCTGGCAAGAAAGAACAAGCCTTGCAAGTTCTTGTTAGTCATGATAGCTGTTTGGAAATAAGAATCTTTTTGTGTGATATAGTACAGTAGTTATAGTGAGTTGGATGGTTAGCATTCAGAGACAAAATGTGTCTGAATTGGGCGGCATGACCTGGAAGACTGCCCAATGCTGACATCTTGACTGCTGCCTCTGCCCCACCCCTGTGGAAAAGGGAAAAAAAAAAGCTCCTTGCTGTGCTTCTTGCGCAGTTTTGTTGAACCCTGGAGTGCCAGACTCCCAGTTTGATTCAGAGATGGCATGAAAGAAGGATCACCTCTGTTTGTGCTATTGCTGTAAATAAATCCAGAAGTTCTGGACTTGTGGGTTTAGGAAATTGCATGGGGAATAGAACAGGAGGGGGATCTACTTCTCATTTGGGCAAATGGGCAATGGATCATTGTGGCTTGTAACAGTGGGCTGGAGAGAGGTAGTGGCACACCTGGGTGAAGCACACCTTAAATGAGCAACCCCCTCAGACCTTGCAATCTGCAGCTGATGCAACTTGCTTCACCTTGCCTTATAGTTGGGCCAGCAGTGCCTCAAGTGCTATGAGGGGGGGGGGCAACAGCAGCGGAGGACTCTTGCCTTCATGCCCTGTTCATGGGTTTCCTGGAAGCTTCAGGTTGGCCACAGATGGGAGCAAAATGCTTGGCTTTGGTCTTTTCCAAACATAAGATTCATCTTATGTGCTGGTTTGCAGGTGTTTTTTGGGGGGTGGGGGGCTAATGCAACATAGATGCTAAGCATATGTAAATCACCATTTCCTGAGCTGGAAAATTTGACAGCTGTGCAATTGAGATTTTAAAAACTGTGTTTGTAAAATTGTGTTTTACTGAGCTCTTAATATAGCAACTATCACAGTTGCTTCTGTCTGAAATTGTGGTGCATATACCAATGGAAAAGTCAAGGTCAGAATTGTGATTTTTTTAAAAATGTTTTGGAATGGCACCATTCCCAATTAATAGGTCAATCACGTAAACAATAATGGGCTTGCTTCTTGCTAACAGCAGTACCCTAACCACTGCAACTGTTCATTTTCCAATGCAAGGCAGCTTGAATACAAGGAAGCAAAAGTTGGTTTCACTGAAAGAAAAAGCGCACACAAAGATGATTCTCTGTTGGGGAAATTGACCTCTTTTGGCTTCCTGTGTCATCCAAATGTTATTGGTAGGAAAGATCCTTTCCATGTTTGCAGAGGAATAAGACAGAGTATATTCTGCCTGGCATACAGCTCTAAGATTATCACCATTGCCTTGCTACTGGTGGGAATTGGAAGCTAAACTTTCAGACACTTTGCCTAACAGGAGGAAGTTGTACTCTGCTGGGATCATGTGTGTGTTTTTTTTCTCCTTTCTGAGGCTCTCTCTTGCCTTGCTCAAGTGGGAAATACCAAGGCAAGTGGGGGCAGTAGTAGCAACTTCTGCTTCCTTCACAGTCACTCTCAAGTGAGAGATTAACATGTTGTTTGTGGGTTCTCTGTGTAACCCTCCCCCCCTCAACTTAGTGACTTTTAACATCAGAACAGACACCCAGCTTTTTGAATGTGGAATACATGTATTTGAAAAAGCCTTCTTAACAAAACGTTAGTGGCTTCTTGGGCATCTCTTTTGTGGCATGATTATGTTTACATGATTATGTAAACTGAGTTACTTCTTTATTTTTTATCAAGTGCCAAGTGATTGATTGGCAGGGTAAGATACAGTAGGGTAGGTATAAGTAAGTAAAGGGATCACATTATCAGTATCTTTGTGGGGAAGTAAGAATCTGTTCGCATAATATAGTACAGTAGTTATGAGTCTCATATTTAGCATTCATCTGGCAAATTTCAAGTGTTCAAAGGTTTTCATCATAGGTTGTTTAAAAAATGTCTTAGAACAGCTCTGCAAAGTAGGTCAGTATTATTGCCCCCATATCAAATGGGGGGTGTCACAGATTGGGTAGGGCTTTTGCAGGAGGACACCTGATCTGAAGTCTCTAGTTTAAATGTCACCACTCCATTTTTAACCATTACACTACTCCATGTGAATCAACATGTGTACATAATTCCGTGTGGAGGCTTGGCATTTGTTTGCAGATAATTTGTTTCGTTTCAAAAATGTCACCTTTGTAATGCTATAGTGAAGGTTAGTTTCTAATATTCCTAAGCTCCATCCTTGGTGAAGCCCTTTTCAGGCACTGTATGTCTTCAAAATGTTGAGTTTCTGGGCAACATCTGAAAAAAGTTTCAGATCACCTGTAATTCTTGAAATTTGGTATTCTCCACAAATATAAACTTTCAATGCAATGTTCTGTAGCTCTGGCATATTAAATTCTGGTACTGTTTTCCACTCCTATCCTCCAAATTGAAATTGATATTTAGAACTTGTGATTTATTTTCCCCCCACACTTGCTTACTGATCAGTGTAAGGCCTACATAGCTACCTGCCTATCCCTCCTGGCATTGTATCATGGAGCTTGGTGGCATCTGCTTGCAACTTGGTGTGTGGTATGAAATGGCCTAGATATTACTGTGACATGAAATCTAATCTGCCTACCTCTTTTTGTCGCAGTCAATCAATCTATACACCCTTCACTTACCCTTTTGCCATATCTTGCAAAGTCTATGCATTCCACATATGCAGATTGAACAAGTTTATGCAAAGATTAGACTTTAGCACAAATGTATCAAAATATAGCTTGTTTTGGTCACTGAGTGCATTTCCTGTATTAAAATCTGGATTCTGATTTTGGTTATAAGGCCATAGAGGGCTCCTGGATTATTCTGTAGTCTTTTATTCTGGGTTTATAGGAACTTTTATTGTGTGGGCACTGCTTTCTTTAGCCTTTCCTGCAACATTGTTTGTCTACTTAAGTGTCATGTCTGGGGGGGCTATTTAGCTTTTGAGGTGACGGCATGCCAAGAGCCATGGTTTTCTCTTAAACATAGGCACCTGGCACTTCAATAACAGTAGCTACCTTAGGGAATGCCTTGGGAAACTGGGAACAATCCCTTATCATTCGCAGAATAATTTTCTTACAGATCCTAGGGAATTTCTCCCACCCCATGTTGCAATGATTAGTTTTTTGTATCAGAGGACCCTATCCTCAGCAGAACCTATACTCTTGGCTTGGGAGCCCTTACCTACAGATTGAGGTGTGTGCGACTTGTTTTTGGTTACCAGGTGTTTGGGGGAAAGGCATCTTGCATATCGTCAAAGGCACTTTACAAAGGCAGTTTGTGGACTTGAGTATAGATTCAGATCTGTATTGTTGAGTGTGAGATCTGTACTATGATGCTACAAAGAGGAATAGTGGCTAACACAGCAAAAGCTGGAGAGATAAGTGGGTGAAGTTGCCATTGCACTTTGGTTTGTGGCACAACTGTAGGATTTGTGATCTCAAAAAGCAGCTGAAAGGGCCTCTGATACTACTAGAGCTGACCTGAATGGGCAGACTTTGATGCCCAATTTTGAATCCTTCATCCCTTACTTAATTGTAGATGATGATTGGTTTACAGTTTTTAGGAAAAACTCTAAAATTATTATTAAATTTGTAAAATTTAAAGTTATTTGGCACTGAAATTGAAACTTGTTTACACCATGTCTTTAAATTATTATTTGGGAAATAATTTTTGAGAAATATTATTAACATTAACATTAACATTAACGATGTTGATGTTGTTGTTTAAAACACTTGGGGTTCATTTTGAAATTACAAATTTGAAAAAGTTGTTTACTTTCATGTTTGTGTGAAAAGTAATTTTAGTTCTGCTTCGTTCTATGTGTCCATAGCTTTGTTTTTTATGTTTGGGTGGTTCTAATCAATGCACAGTTTCCATCCCTCTTTGGGTTGGAAAAATGGAGTGAAGGAAAAGAGAATTTCAAGGAGGAAGGGAGGCTCTCAGGAATGCAGCAGCTGTTGGTACTGTTACAGAAGACAAGGCAGATGTTGCTTTTCCTTCCAAAGTCACTGAGTGACAGAGTCAAAGCCAGATATTACAAAGGAAGTAAACTGATGCTAGTTACACTATCCAGGTGCTATTACTAAGAAGAAAATTCTCCTTTCCACTAACTTTTACATTGACTGCTGTGACTGTGAATAGGAAGAAATGTGTGTAAGGCTCTTCACTAAGGATTAGAATACTGCATCTATTGTTATACTAAGCACCATACACAAATTAAGATGATGTAGTGCTGTCTGCTGGTTTGCAATCCAATACTCCTTTTTCTTTTTGCTCACCACCTGTATAAGTGCTATTGGAAAAAGACTTGGCTTGGTCCTTATGGTATTCTTTAATTGCCTATCATTCCAGCACAGTATTGGTCTTGATAGCTGTCTGGAAAAGAATCAGATGATTGCATGGAGTTGATTGCATGGGGATGAGTAGGGATTAGCATCTTTCTATCCAAATGAGGACATAATGAGTTGGTGGCTACATGTCACTGTGCCACTGGTGTCATTTTCTTTTTGAGGATCACTGTATAGAGGACAAGAGCTAGCTGCACAGGGCTGGCAATTTCTTTGGAGGGGGGACTATTTTGAATATGATTGCACCATAATAAATACCCGGAGTGGGGTGGAAGGCCCTTCCTGACATACAAGGGTTCAGTGCCAACCATCCTTACAGAAGTTAATTTGTATGTAAGGTGAATTTCCTTCTCTGCATGTGCTGCACTGTGGACGTTTGGGGTGAGCAGCGAAAAAACTGTCTTGGAGCCAAATTGCTTAACAATTCAGGATATGGAAAAGTTGGCAGAAAGTTATTTTTCTCCACATTAGGCACATATGAAAAACAGTCTTTGAAAGTGTCCCCATGTTTCTTAGCCTTATCACAGTTGCACTGCAGCTTTCTGGTTGGCCTTTGAAGATAGTCTTACTGATAGGGCTTTAAAAAACAGCTGCTAATAGTGGATGGATACAAGTCAACAAAACATTCAAAACGCCTCCAAGCACCCAGTGCCCAAAGGTAACCTTAGCAAATGTGTGACTTCTTGACCAGGTGGTCACTTCACAAGCATCTTCATGTAATACTGTTGATTCAAAGATCTAAGAAGTGATGGCACCCTGAGAAACAGGCAATGAACTGAGAGGGAGAAATTAATCCTTTCACTTGTAAGCTTCAGCAGTGTCGCTGCTTTGGGCTAGCTGTGTTGAATTAAAGACAACGCCACTTTGTCACCCTGTAGTGCAAAGGACAAAAAGACTAAGGCTTGGTTCTAGCTTTCCTTTCAGCATTATGTCATTTTTCCTATTGAGATGGTTTGGAGGGAGCTGTGTGGACTAGGCAGGGGTGCGTGGGTAGGCTATCTCTCATACTTCCTGCCATCAGCTTGAGTCTGTACTACAATGAATGAGAATGAAGTGCCCACTTATACCAAGAAACCCATTGCCAGAAGGGCTACAGGAACAGAAATTCTCTGATAGAATCCACTTCCCTTTTGCCCCATCCTGGGTAATGCTGCCTTTATAGTTCTTTTTTTTTTCCAGGATGCAATCGTTTGCAATTCTTGGTATTTAGTGAAATTGTTACATAGGAACATCTTTTAATCATGGTGATGCCAAGTCTTCTCATAGTGAAACGGTTCTCTTAATTAGCCCTCTTGAATGGTTGTGTAATGTAGTATATGTCGTTGGGGGGGGTGTCTCTCTCTTTATGCTGTTGTAATCTGTGTGCTCCAATAGCTGTGTCTGTGGGGTTTTTTTGGAAGGGGGGGAGCTCATTGCTAGATTCCTTTGGCCCAAAAGGATACTTGGTTTCACTTGACAAACAGTGATGATGATGTAGGTGTGGGAAAACAATTTTTGGGATTGTGAATTCCAAGAACCTTGCATCCTCTCCCTTAATAAAATGCTATATTCTAAACTATGCTAGCATTTTTATAACGTCTTTGAAAACAGTAGATTAGGACCAGCATAGCAGTCTGTCCAAGTAGCCAAACAAAACGTCACCAGTATTTGCTGGGCTATGGCTGCCATTCCATCCTTTTAAAATGTCAGAAAATTTGTCTTCTTAGTTGACGTTCTTTGTTCATATCTGGCCTAAGAACTATAGGGCAAGTGAGGCTCATTATGTGTTTACCTTCTTTGTACTTTCAATTCGATTCTCATTGTACAAGCAAAAGGTTGCAAGTGAAGAGTCTGGAAAGAGTGCAAGAAAAAGTGGGCATGGGCAAAAAACAGCCTGTTTATGTGCTTCTCACAGTAGGAATGTCAATATTGATAGATAGTAACCTTTCCCAGACTGATAAAGTCAATGAGGGAAGAGAAGTGAAGATATACCAATCACAGATGTGAACAAGGCATGTGGAGAGAGCACTTGTATGTGGCTAACAGCAATCCTACTGACAAACATTCATGAAGGAACAGGTAAAAGGTTTGCTGATAGTTTTGTAAGTGAAATGGAAATTTTACCGTTACATTTGCTTGCTACAATTGTACACTGTCTTTCTGCCAATGTATTCAATGTGATCTACACTCTAATACAGTGGTTCCCAAACTGTGGGTCGGGACCCACCAGTGTGTTGTGAGCCAATTTCAGGTGGCTCATGAAACGCCTAGAGCAGCCATATTGAAAAGATGGGATGCTGGAAAGGGGGACAGCTGTCTGGTTGTTTTGCTTGTGTGAGGTTGTAAATAGGCTTTTTTCTTTCTGATTCACTTTGGAAAATTGGAAAATTCCAAGAGCAATTTTTCCAATTATTGAGAAATAACCCAACTTATTGGGTTGGGTTGAGCGCCTCTGGGCGAAAAGGCGGGGTAAAAATCAAATTAATAATAATAATAACTTATTTCTGCATTATCAGGTAAGCAGCAGGCTTTGGTATCACAATGATAGCACTTCCAGCCATGGCATCACTTCTAGTGGATCCCAGACAGGTTGTCATTCTAAAAAGTGGATCCTGGTGCTAAAACGTTTGAGAACCACTGATCTAATAGATTAAAGAGATAAAAAGGAGGAAGAGGAAAATAAACACAATTAGGTACAGCTCTTGCATAAGTGTTAAAATAATCAGGTGAAATGGGGCAGACTCTTCAGAAAGGGAGTTATAGTTAGTCCTAGCCAAGCAGATGAAGTGGGACTTGCCGTGTTACCCTCAAATGCAGCTGGATGAAATATTTCTTGACCACTTGCACCTCTTTCAGCTTTTGTATATAAAGTAGAAACGTCTGTATCGCTATGCCGTTTGCAGGCATAGCACCTGTACTCCTGAACTGAGGGCCACACTCCTAGGGAAGTATGTGTACAAACACAGCTTAAAGCTGCAATTGTATACACCAGGGATTCTCACGGCATACTTACAAGGCACTAAAATTGTCAAGGCATACCATTGTGGTGTTTTTTTTTTTTTGACAATTGATAAGTCACACCATGCTGCTGGAGGGGAGCTAGCATCCCCCAATAGCCCTACTAATAAATGACCCTCCTCCGAAATGTCCATGGCACCCCTGTGGACCATTTGTGGCTGTTGAAAATTGCTGCTGAACACACTTTCCTGGGAGTAAGTCTCATTGAACACAATGGGAATTTTGGATAAACACACATAGGATTGTACTGTAAATCAGTTTAGCTGGTAAAACCTGAGAATAGTACATTTTGTCTTGTGATTGTATACTCAAAAGATTGCAGGCCTTTGTCTCTGTAGTCTATGCCTGTACATAGACAAACTCACCAGGTTAGGGCTCTGCTCTGTATTCAGTGTTGTGCTATCTTGCATCATTTGGATTAGGCAATTTTTGATAGCAAGGATGCTGAGTGATTTTTGTGCTGTTTCTCCTTTTGGCCAGGAGATCTGGAATTATGCATCACATAATCCTCTTCAATGAAAACAGATGCTATAATCCAAAGTAAGCTATTGAGTAGGGCTATTCTACTTGAGGAGAAAAGTGTTGTAGTATCACTCCATTGATTGTAAGGGGGGGGGCTTGAACTTGTGCTGAAAGAAGTACTTAAAGTCTGCCCCAGCATTCTTCTTTCTGAGCATTTCATTTTAAATTACTAGTGTGCTTTCTGGTTTTTCTGGGTGCACATCGTAGTTGGCATTTAAGAAATATTCCTTCCAATAGCCTCTGGTATATGGGAAAGGACCTTTAATTCTGGCCTGGTAGGCCCTTCAACAGAACTCAAGCAGCACTTGGCCTTACAGACTCTATAGAGCCTCCAGCACCCAGACACCAATCAGAAGGCCATGTATGAAATTGAAAGCATGGCAGATGGGGCGGTGAGGCTGGCCGTGGGGTGCTTGGAGGGATGCAGCAAGGCAGGGCACTGGGGGAAGCTGGAGGGAGTGATGCTGCCCTCTGACTCTGGAGCCAGAACCTTCATCCTTTTCTACCCTATATAGGAAATGGAAACAGCCCTTAAAGGAGCAGACGAGGCTAAAAGCTACTGTAAACTGCTGGTTAACAGTAAGATCTTCAGCTGGGGACTTGTAGAAAATCACACACACAGGTGTGCCATGTTTGAGCCCTTGTTATGCCCTTGTAGACTAACTGGTCACTGGACATTTGTATTTTTGGTACTTCGTTGGACCATATTTTGTATTTCAGGCAGATGTTGCATCATTATGTATCAGGGGAGATTCCTGCCCCATGACCAGGGCCAGGTGAAGTAGATTCTGTCCAACTTGAAGGACTCGTTTTTTGCCCTGACAGTCCTTCTTTATAAATAAATTCCAATTTATTTTTTGCCAGGGCCTCTGCTTACTATCTCTTTTTTTGAATCTTCCACAGTCCTCTGTATGTGCCAAAATTGTCCAACTTCTGGGACAGAACGAAGTAGACCATCACCAGAAACAGGTTGTGATCCTCAGCCAGGACAGCTTCTACCGAGTGCTCACCTCAGAGCAAAAAGCCAAAGCCCTCAAGGGCCAGTTCAACTTTGATCATCCAGGTAAATAACTAGCTATCCCTGCTAACAGGCCAGAGATGCCTTTTGGAGTGCTGACTTCGTGTGTAGTAAGGGAAGAGCAACTCTCCCTTTCATCCTAGTATAGTGTGTTTCCCCACGGCTGACTGCAAGTGTCCATTTTGTGCTTCCTTTTAGATCAGTGGTTCCCAACTTCTTTTGCACCAGGAGACCGGGAAGGGAAGGGAGAGGCAGACAACCATCCCTGCGTTGTCATGGGGACCTTGTCTTTAGCCTCTGTTTTTGGCTTCCCAAAGGCAAAGTGATAATGTGTAATCAAATGATGTCTCCTGCTCAAGATGAATATTTCGGGGCTGATTAGAGATGAAGCAGCTACCTTAACTGTCAGATTATGATGCCACTAAGGGTGTCAAACTGGATCGCTGCCTCCTAGGGGCCTTACCATCAGCTTACTCTCCTTTTACCTGCTCTTCTTCCTAATGTTGCTGTCCCTTCCTGTTCTCTTGTATTTGAGAAGGTGGAAGTGGTGAGACCTTGTGCAGCTTTTCTCTTCCTCTCTCCTCTAGCTTCTCTGCCTTTTTAAATGGCAGGGAGCAGGAGGAGGACAGTGGTATGTCAGAGATTATAACTCCTTAATCACCATGCCCTTGCCACTGCCAAGCCCCCAGCTATGACTTCATTGGGGCCCATTAGAGAGCAGTAGTACTCGGTAATAATCAAATCACCAACTTTGTTTTCAGTTTTAAGTGAAAACTGTAGATGCAAGATAGGCCTCCCCAGGGAGGGCATTCCATATTGGAGGTGCCACAACCAAAAAGGCCCCATGTCTTGTATTCTCCCACCCAACAGACTGAGAAGTTTAGAAGTTCTCCTGTGCAAACCTCATTGAATGAAATGGGAGTTGTCCAAAAGCACAGCAGCAATAGACTGGTATAGGAGATTATTGATTTTATTTAAGGTATTTTTATCCCACCTTCCTTCCCAAAGGGATGCAAAGCAGAGATTATGCTTAACTTTAAAGTATAAGGAAGATGTATACTAGAATACTTACTCTGGCCACTTCCGAAACCTCGTTAGGGAGGCCTGCCCCATACTGTAAGCCCTATTTAATGTTTTGTCCTTTATTCTCCTTACAGATGCCTTTGACAATGAGCTGATTGTTAACACGCTCAGGGAGATCACAGCGGGGAAAACAGTGCAGATACCTGTTTATGACTTTGTTTCCCATTCTCGGTAAGTGTGCATATCTTCATCTTTGTGCTTGGGATGTGATGCTATTCGTTTGCATCCACTTCTCCTTAGTGGAAGTTGGCATTGGCCCTTGGTACTGGGTTTCTACCTTGGCCAGATTTTAAGTCGGATAACATCTTGTGTGTGTGTGTGTGTGTGTGTGTGTGTGTGTGTGTGTGTGTGTGTGTGTGTGTGTGTGT
>JAJKFI010000037.1:7448039-7487466 GCA_029204185.1 Lerista edwardsae
TGTGTGTGTGTGTGTGTGTGTGTGTGTGTGTGTGTGTGTGTGTGTGTTCCAGTTGTACTGCAGGGTACTGCTGTACCCAGAGGCAGCAGACAGGGCCAAGGCAGGCTGGAGTCAACTGCAAATGATCATTAGCAGGGCCAGAGACAGAAAATATAGTCAGCACTAGTCTTGCTTACCGAAGAAGAAGAAGAAGCAGGATGATAGTGTCAGTTTTGAAAAAAAGAGGCAGCCATTGTTTCTTAAGAAAGACACATGTTTTAGGCTGCACCAAGGGATACTGCGCTTGGTGCTAAGATTGCTAGCTTTGCATTACACCTGGCTTTTTCATTCTTTCATCTTCCCAGTTTTTGCTCAGTATCCAATCTGAAGGGAAATGGTGGAAAATTCAAAATCTTGCTCTCTACATTGTGACATTTTCGTTAGTCCTACCTAGAGTCTTACCATATTGTGGCTTTCAGGTATAAATTGATGTTGTTTGCAGGGGGAGCTGAATTTTAACCCTTTGCCCATGCCACAGTTCCAGTCTGGATTAGGCTCCCTGCTGCTGCTATTTGCTGGAGGAAAAAAGGTTCTACTGGCATCAGTAGGAGCATCTCACTCCATATAAACAGGCATGGGATGTGTGGTAAGGATTAGGACTGACTTATGTGGCAGTATAGACTTGCAGTGACTCTGTTTTCTTACCTCTGTATTCAACCAAGTTGTATAAAGAGATAAGAAAACATAGTCAGCAAGCATCTCTCTATTTTCTTCATCCCAGTTCTTGGTGGCTGCAACTACTGTTGCAGCTATAGGGACTGGATCTGCCCCAATGGGCGTGGTCTGTGGCCTGCAAGGCCCCACATGTGGCACACATTTCCCTGATTTCATGATCAGGGAAAACTATTTTTGATACAATACCCAACAAAACTGTTCATGCAATGTATATCATTTCTGACATTTTAAATCTCAAATAACTAGCTATCCCTGCTAACAGGCCAGAGATGCCTTTTGGAGTGCTGACTTCGTGTGTAGTAAGGGAAGAGCAACTCTACCTTTCATCCTAGTATAGTTTCCCACGACTGACTGCAAGTGTCCATTTTGTGCTTCCTTTTAAATCAGTGGTTCCCAACTTCTTTTGCACCAGGACCCCCCTTTTAGGTACAACGATCTGTCAGGTCCTAAGACCTAGGGCCAGAAGTGATGTCATTAAGCAGGAAATGAAGTCATTGTGGGTGCAATCCTAATGTGCTGGAATAGACAGGCCAGCAGGTCTGTGCCGTATCCAGAGCAAGTTGGGAACAGCAGAACTTGCCATGTTTCATTTTGCTTTGTCCATCTCCAATTGGCAACATTTATGTCTCGCTGGCACACTGTTGACTAGGCTCATGTTGCTTCAAACCTCCTTTGATGCAGCTTCCTTTAGCTCTGTTTCGTTATACCAGTCTTCTTCCTGGTGAAATTTACAGCTATTCCAGCCAATGGGAGTAATGTGTTCTAGTCCAATCAGTGCTTGATTCTTGCCTATTAATTTAACAGCATATTCTGTAGTGCTGTTTCTTGCAGCATACTTTTGGAAATTGTATCCCCCATACTTGGATGTATGTGTGTGTTTTTTTGTTAAGCACCACATAAAAACACAAACAACCTCTTTTGAGGGTTAAAATATTTGAATAAAAGCATAAAACACTGCATTTTGGTGTTTAAGATATTGTCCAGAAATTAGGTTACTTTTCCAATTGGCTGCCATAACTGACATAACGTCATTTACCTAGTACATTTTTAAAGCATTTAAAATGAATAAAAATGAGAACTTGGAATGTGAATGTAGAATAAAAACACATAATACCGCAACTTGCTATTTTAATCAAGAAATTTTGGAAAAAAATATCTCCCAAAACACACACCTCTACCCATACTATTGGTGGTATTGCTGCTGATTTTTGCTTACAGTCAGACATTTCTAGTCTTGCATCAGTCATCTGAACTGTTGTACTGGATCAGTCATACATCATTACTACAAGCTTTTCAAGACGCTGAGGTCTTCTTGCTGGGTTTTTACTGAGTTTGGCAGGTACATATGAACTGACACTCATCACACACATTCCATGTTCACCGTGTAGACTTCTTCCCTTTGGCACAGAATTAGGAAGCAATACTGCAGCAATTGAAAGCAGAAAGATTGCCTTGTACTTTCTCGAATCCTATTGCAGTAGCAATGCCAGGCACTGGGCTCCATTGGCAGTATGGAGTATGGAGCACCTTTACTGAAGAAAACCCACGTAGTCTGAAAACCAAGTTCTTTCAAGGATAAGGCAGATATAGCAATGACTACAATAGTGTATCTGTGTCCTTTTCCTAGAAATACCTAGCATCCCATAGTTGCTGCATGACTGGCATGTTCTAGTTTGTATGTATTACAAATTACACATCTTCTTTCACATCTGTGAGGCTTCTTTCACGTCTGTGAGGAGCCAAGTTATTTAAGCAGATGTTTTGGTTGATTAAGTTATTTTCTTTCTTTGTTACAATAATGGTTGCAGCACGGTTTACTGCAGTTATCTAGTTTGCAGGAATTAGAATCTTAGGAAGCTTCTCCAGTCATTGGGAATTTTGCTCATTCCTGTACTCTGACCTCATTGCCCCAGTTGGGTGTACATTCTGCCTTCAGGCTGGAATTGTTGGTACACATCAAATACAGTACCATATCTGCTGAATTTGATACAGTACTCCTCCATGGCAGGAAGGGCAACATCCAATGTATATTCCTCAAACTTTTTTGCTGCAGCCCAACGTTGGGTTTTTACCGGTACTGGCTCATCTATGATAACCCCATCTGCTGGTGGCTTGTTTTGTGTCATGATCACTGCATCCTCAAGCATGTTGACCAGTTCTGATTTCTCACACCTGTGAAGTTTCCCTTTGCCACTATGAAATACAGGGACTGGCAACTTTTGTGCTGGAAAAATTCTTACGAATCCAATTGTCTCTTTCGGCAGGAGAGAAAAAGTTTTCCTTCATTGCTTTCTGCTGTGAAACAGACTGTGTTTGCAGGACATTTTGCTCTTCTTTATAGGCCAATAGAAGGAGCTGCCATCTTCATAGTCTAGTGCTAGTATGAATTACTTATACTTTTCTCTGCTTTGATAGAAATGTAAGAATCATGTCAGTTCATTCATTATCATGGTGTATCTAGCACCAGGTTTGATTCTTCTATGAAAGAGTGGTCCATATCTAGTATTATGGTGGTGAGCTTGCATATATTGTCAAGGAACGGTGATTGAGTCTCCTTGCTCTGCAGGCAGTAAAGTATAGTAATCTTTGACTTTCATAATAGTGTCCTGTTCATTAACAGTGTACTTCAGGGCCAGCAACTGAAACCCTCAATCAGTCTGTTTCTCTCACCCCCACACTCTAAAAATAATGAATAAAAAAATTGTAATACTACAGATTAAGGTATGTATGTGTGGCAGTAAAGGTTTAAGATGCAGGCACCATCCTGTATTCTCAAGTGGCTAAATTTTTCAAGAACCATAGCACAGTGAGAATATCCTTGTCAAATTTAAAAGCTTGCATCAGAATTTGAATGATTCTCATAAAGGTTTAGAAGTATGTGTCTCACTAAGAATACTTCTTTCATATGTTAATAGCAAAGAAGAGACTGTAACTGTGTACCCTGCAGATGTGGTGCTATTTGAGGGCATCTTGGCTTTCTACAACCAGGAGGTCCGGGACCTGTTCCAGATGAAACTCTTTGTAGATACAGATGCAGACACCCGGCTCTCGCGCAGAGGTAATTTGGGGTATGTCCCCCTCCTCACTGCATGGGCACAGATGACTTGATAGGTTCTGAGAATGTGTACAGATACGTCTTATGTGATGCATTGGGTTGTGGCGAGTGTGTCTGCAGAATTAGTGCCGCTTATATGATTACTTTTGTACCTATCGGTACTTGGAGGGTTGGCTTTTGTAGTAGGCGTTAGAATCATTTATGCACTTACTCCCTTGTATTCAGAATGAGCAGTGGGGCTAACTCTACCAAGTGAGGAAGTTTAGCAGCTTGCAGCAGTCCAGGAACCCTACACATTGCTAATATGCTTGGGCTCTAAAGGAGGGCTGTGTCTAGCCTCCTAAAGTTTTGTTTGTGGCAGCTGTTTGCACTGGCAGAGTGACTAGCCACTCCTTAAATTAGACAGCAACCTCATCAATATTTAGGACCAAATGTGATTGGAACTTTTGCAAATTTATTTTTCAAAGTTGGTCATGCTCCCCCATCCCACAGTTGTGGGTTGAAGCCGCCAGAGGGGTGTTCCCCCTCATATGAGTTGCAGCCTAAATCCACCCACTAAAAACACAATTGTACCCAGCGGTAAACTTCCAGTTGCGTGTTTCCTCTTGTTTTGCCTTTATGATCTGTACGATGAAGTTGCCTTTCTGAAGATAAGCAGAGTTAGGGCTGGTTAGTGGCTACGACGTTTTGAGTTCCACTGAGAAAAGAAGGATCTAATAACTGGGCAAAGAGGCACCTTTCAAAGTGGTGTCCTCTGATATTTAGCAGGAGGAGAGCATCTCCTTGTTCACCCTAGCATGGCATCTTATCCAGTGGCTGTTGCTGATGCCCCTTCTGCATTTTTTTTTAGATTGCAAACTGTTTGGGGACAGAGAACCATGCATTTTACTAGGTAAACTGCTTTGTGAACTACTCTTTGTGAAAAGCAGTATATAAATATTCTTAATAGTTTCTGCTATATAAGCCTATGTTTGGTGGTGGTTCACTTTTACAGGGAAAAGTAAAGTCATACACTTGAGCAAAACCTTCATTCCACTCCGGACACTGGGTGGGCCAGTCCTCATTTACAGGGATCTCCCAGGGCACTGCTGTGTTTCTTGTGCACAGAGGTGCAAGGGCTCACAGGGCACAATATACAGGGCCTCTCTGCACATTCTTCCCATTCATCCCAATGATAGGAATGTTGCTAGTAGAAGTGAAACAAGCAGATCTCGCAACAAAATGATGCAGTTGTAAGATATTGAGAGGGGGGCAGGTGCCATGGAACAGGTGCCAAAACAAGTGATGGTGTAGCGAAACAAGGAGGGTGGAGTGGCTGTGACAGGAGGGGGGTTACTGGTAGGGCCAGCTCATCCATGAGGCTGACAGACATTGTGGCTTCAGGGAGTAAGTTGGTAGAGGGCAGCCACTTGCCTCTCAAGTCAAGAACCTCTGCTCCTCTCACTCTCTGGATTGAAAAAGGTAGAGGAAAACTGTGGAAGTGGGTGGGCTAGAACGTCTCCAGTGCTCTAGCCCACCACTTTCTTCTCCTTCACTCTTCCTCTTCTGCTCAGTCTCCTCCTTCCTTTTCCAGTCTAGGGAGCAGGAGGAGCAAAGGCTGGTGCATCACCAGGTAAGGGTGTACACGTGCAACATTTGACACCTCACCTCAAGTGCCAGGAGGACTTTTGCTGAACAAATTGTAGGCCATCTTTGCTGGATGTGAAGGTCCCAGCTCCTAGAAGTCACTTTGCAGCCTCTTCTGGTGTGGTGCTGCATTGTCAGAATATGGTACTTGCTCCACCTAGCAGTCGTCCCTGTTCCTACTGACTTTCGGAAGAATCCATTTCTGTGTTCAGGTTTTGTTTTGTCTTTCTCACTGTGAGTAGAGTATTGCTCTTTCCCAGAAAACAAGGACTCAGGGTGCCATAATCTGCTTGGCTAGGCAGACTGTGAACACAGCTGTGCCACTCACCCATTTCTTTTTTCTCTCCCCCCCCCACTGTAGTCCTCAGAGACATCAATGAGAGAGGCCGAGATCTTGAACAGATCTTATCGCAATATATTACCTTTGTCAAGCCAGCCTTTGAAGAATTCTGTTTGCCTGTGAGTAAAGGAAATGCTCCTGTTTCAGCTCTGGGTTTGTGGGTGGCTGCAGGGCACAGAAAAGGAGGGAGATTTGGCTGATGCACCTTGTTCCTAGCTAAAGAGGTATGCAGCTTTTCTTGGGAGGGGTCAGTTCTAAATAATTGGGGGGGGCAGGATGTGCTGGAGATAATGTTTTGGACACTCACTGAACGGAGCTAAGCTCGCTGCTACATTGGCAATGAAGTTATGGAGCTTCCTGGGTGACCGCAGGCCAGTCATAATCTCTCAGCTCCCTACCTCACAGGGTTGTTATGAGGAGAAAAGAAGGGGAGGAACTTTGTATATTACCCTGTCCTCCTTAGAGGAAGGGCAGTATAAAAATGTGAGGGATAATAGAAGGAAGCCCCTGAGTTATAGCATTGTAGAAGATGCCTGTCGGTACTTAAGAAACCTTCCAAATTCTGTGCTGGGCAACTTGCAAATTGGGGCTCAAATTAAATTTAGCTTCCTTCCTGTCAGCTGGGCCTCTAACTGAACACTTTCTTATAAATGTCTTCCAAGTCTTTGGCATTTGTTGCATTTGCTCACAAATTCCATCTATAACCCTTGGGGATGGCAGGCAAGAAACTTGCATGAATACTCCTACTGTTGCAGATCCCAGGGGCTGTTCTGCAGAACTTCCTCAAAGGATCCTGCAACAGCTGTCAAATTTTTGTGACTGCTGTTGGTGTAGGAAGGTACAGTTCTTTAGGCTCCTTGCTGAGAGATATCAATCCTGCCAGCTGGGGTGGAATGCAGGGAAAGGATTTCCAACTTTTGATGTAGTGTTGAACCAGCAGTACTAGGAGGAAAAATTCACAGGTACCCCTCTCAAATACCATTTGTGGGACCCATCTGCAACTCCCTGTAACATATTTTTCTTCTTCTTGACAGACCAAGAAGTATGCTGACGTGATTATCCCAAGAGGGGTGGATAATCTTGGTGAGTAGGAATCAAAGTGGGTGGAGAGTTGGAGGATCCAGATATTTCTGCATTTCAGGGGCATGTCCAGAAAGAGTACCTAGCAAGAGAGTCTCTGTGCCTAGCATTCTGAACGAATAATGTCCCCGGATCCTTTTATAGAGAGGGGCTGACAAAAGTAATATGGTATCTCGACTTGGTGAATAATGCAGCGTACAAAATAATTTGAAAGTGGTTGCTATCATTTCTTTGGCATTCTTGGTTGACTATTCAAAGCAAGTATTCAGCTCAGCAACCTTAGAACTTTGCCTTCTTCCTCCCAAACTCTGTGGAAGCAAATGCCACTTGTCCACTAAGCTTATTAAAGTGCAGGGGAAATGGATTTTGCTGGGAAAGCATGCCCCCTTAGACTGAAGTTCTGTAGGGGCCTTCAGGGGCTAGTCTGGCCCAACGAAACCCAGATGGGCAGAGGGAGAGTGGCTAATGGTTGTTGCTTTTCAATCAGAGCCCTGAAGGTCCAGGATGTTGTCATTGCATTTTCCTGTTTTCAGTTGGCCCTCCCGGTAAAAAGACTTGTGCTTGACTTGAACAGGTGTTCTTGGAGAATGCATGTTCTTGGGTTAGCAGAGACTGGGCTTTGTAAAGTTTCTTTACAAAGAAAGAAAACACTGCAGTGAAAACGCTGCAGTGATTGGGATGGAGGAGCAGAAATGTTCAGGTCTGTATATTTGGTGTGTGCTAAGTGACTTTTTCCCTCTCTGTCGAGGAAACACAACCTGCTCCACACATCTGTTATTGGGAGAAACGTTTCCATGTTAGTGGATGTCATTTTAAGCAACTTTCAGGGTCTCTCATTCTAAATGTTAATGAACGTTTTTGTGGAGGTGCAGAGCTCTCAATAGCAGGAAAAGAAGATCTACCAGAATAATGAGGACTTGGGGGGATTCAGAAAGCATTGAGGGGAATGGTGATATGCTGCAAAGCTACAGTCTGTGAGAAGAATTTTGGAGGGAAACGTGGAAGGAGAGAAATTAAGGGGCACTTAAGGGGTGCACATTGTCTTGTATGGCATAACAAGATTTCACTGTCACATTATCTTAATCCCTTCTTTCTTTCTTCTGCACAGTGGCCATCAACCTGATTGTGCAGCACATCCAGGACATCCTGAATGGAGGCCTTGGCAAGCGCCAACCCAATGGGTACCTGAACGGCTACACCCCTCCCTGCCAAAGACCGTGTTCGGAATCAAGCAGCCGGCCACACTGACCAAAAGGTTGCAGGGAGGCCCTGCACTGCTGTCCCTCTGATGTACTGCACTCTCTTGGCACTTGCCCTGTATTTAAAACCTTGCTGCAGGCCTTCTCCTTCCACCTGCTGGAGAGCTGGGTGGGTCTGTACAGATGGTACTTGTCTGCGTGAAACGGCACTGCTCCACAAGGGCAGGATAAATCCCTTCACAGTATATGAAGGATACAGGCAATTTCTAAGTTTTGTGCAGTGGCAAGATAGCATAACACCCTTTATTGTGAGTCTGTGCTATTACTGAGGGTTTTACGATGTATGCAAGAGATGGGGAAAGGGGATGAACTCAACCTGAACTGTGTAGCCAAATGGGTGCCTTTAGTTTCCAATGGCATCTGAACCTCAGGTTTGTATTAATGCTTGAAGCACACAGCAATGAGGGCATGGGTTAGAAAAATGTCCTCCGCTTATTAGAAATGTGGGTTAGCTTTTATTTTGATACGTGGGGATGAGAGGTGCATCTGTTGGTCTGAAATCTCACCTTGGGGGCTGGGAAGACCCCTCCTGACTCTTTTTCCCCCCGCTGTAATGCAGGAGTTAGCTTTGAATTAAAGTGATAGTTTTGCGGTTTGTCAGCAACTGATGTAATGGGGTCAAGGCTGAAAAATTCCAGGGTGCTACTTGACCTTAAACCTGCAGCCCCTGTTGGTGGCAAGTATGACCACACATTTCTGCCTGCACTCCTAAGTCAGCCTCTAGTTGAGGCTCCTGGGCCAAGTCCATTGCATGTTTATTCAGATGGGGCAGAGCACAGGAGCATTCAGTCTGCATCATAGTTGCATACCAGTATAGTCGGACATGTGCCAATTTTGACCTGGGAAGGATGTGAATGTGGTGGATACAGAACATTTCTGGGCCCCAGGGATGACTGCACTGAAACCAGTGTTGTGTGCCAAAGTTGAGGGCAACGGGGTGCACTGTGGTGTTCATTGCATCACAAACCCTGCATACTGTAGCAGCTTTAGTAGTGTACAAACTCTCTCTCTCTCTCTCTCTCTCTGGCCCTCTGAGATGATGTCAGGTTTCCATTCTGTAATCAAGGAGCTGTAATCCAGTGGAAGTGAGTTTGAGGAGAGGTGTTTGGGATGAGGGTTGCTGGCAAGCCTAAACTGAACAGGCTTCTGGCTACTTGCCTGGTGCTCCCCTTCTGGGATTAGCTTCAGTCACTCGTGTCCCACTTGGTCACAATCCAGCACTTCCCTCTGCCTATGAAAGAGAGGGAAGAGGGTTCCAAGGCATCCCTGCCTCCCAGGCCTGCTCTTCAGGAAGGTTTGGACAGAGCCCTCCTGGGTCTCCTGGGGCTCGGTGATTGCTTTCAGGACTCCATGTACTACCCTTCACCCTCAATAAAGATGGCATGAAAGATGATGTTTGGCTTTTCTTTACCACTTCACCTATATTGTGCTACTGGTTTTCACCCACCAGTTCTGAAAGGGTATCACAACTCACTCCCACACAAACTCTGTGTGCCACTTCAGGAGCCCTGGGTCCGGATAAATATGTCAGATGGCCATGCAGCGCTCTGCACCTACTCTTGCTTGTCATCAGCATTGTATAGGCCCCTCAGAGGTGAGGTGGGTGATGACGGCAGTCTTTTGGTTGTGGTGCCCAGCAAGCCTTACTTGCCACTTATTTTGATGTTCTTTCAGTGCTGGGTAAAGACCTTTTTATTTTTCCAGGCTATTAAATTTGTGATTGAGGGGAATATGGTGTTGGTTCTTTTATGCTGCTGTTCTGTATTTATCTTTTGTATTGCTTTTTATATTGTACTAGCTTTTTGTTACCCGGCATTGCCCGGGTAACAAAATGATCTTCCAGAGTTTGAGCTGTGCACCCCTTCTCGCCCCCCACGCCAATGGGGGCCGAACCCGGACTCCAACGGCATTGGGAGCATCACCGTTCGTCCCAGCGACCCCGGAAGCCACAGATTCGATGCCGATTTCGGCCGTTTTCGACCGTTTTCATGTGGGGCCCCCTGCTCACCCCCACCCCCAGGGGCTCTAGGAGGGCCTGACCCCCACAGTGTTTGTCACCAGGCTGCAAGGCATGCGCGTGCCAAGTCTGGTGCCAATCGCTCCAGGCGTTCCAGCAGGGCATGGCGGACATTTTGTCTCGCACCCCTTCTCGCACCCCCATGCCAAGGGGGGGCGAACCCGGACTCCAACGATGTTGGGAGCATTGCCACTCATCTCGGTGACCCCGGAAACTAAGGATTCGACGCCGATATCGGCCATTTTTTGGTCATTTTTATGTGGTACCCCCTTCACACCCCTACCCTGGGGGTGCTGGGGGGGCCTGACCCCTGCAGTGTTTGTCGCCAGGCCGCAAGGCATGCACGTGCCAAGTCTGGTGCCAATCACTCCAGGCGTTCCAGCAGGACATGGCGGACGTTTTGTCTCGCACCCCTTCTCGCCCCCCACGCCGAGGGGGGGGCAAACCTGGACTCCAACGGTATCGGGACCATCGCCACTCGTCTCAGCGACCCCGGAAACTACGGATTTGACGCCGATATCGGCCATTTTCAGTCATTTTTACGTGGCACCCCCTTTGCACCCCCACCCCCATGGGTGCTAGGGGGGACCTGACCCCTGCAGTGTTTGTCGCCAGACCGTAAGGCATGTGCATGCCGAGTCTGGTGCCAATCACTCCACGCGTTCCAGCAGGGCATGGTGGACGTTTTGTTTTGCACTCCTTCTCGCCCCCCACGCCGAGGGGGGTGAACCCGGACTCCAACGGGAGCATCACCACTCATCTCAGCGTCCTCAGAAACTACGGATTTGACACCAATTTTGGCCGTTTTTGACTATTTTCATGTGAGGACCCCCATGTATCCCCACCCCGGGGGGCGCTAGGGGGGGTCTGACCCCCGCAGTGTTTGTCGCCAGGCCGCAAGGTGTATGCGTGCCAAGTTTCCTGCCGATCATTCCAGGCGTTGCGGAGCCTATGCAGAACGAACACACACACACACACACACACACACACACACACCCCACGTTCTTCTTTATATAGATAGATTTTATATTTGATTGTAATTATTGTAGTGATTTGTTTTGATTCTTATTGTTCATTTTTAATGATTTTGAGTAAGAAGGATTGAAAGATGGAGTATAAATGCCTAAAAGAAAAGTAATGGTGGATTTTCATCCACCATAACAAGTAAGGAACCTTAGAAAACCTCCACAGAAGCATCCTTCAGGAGGAAAGTGTTTCCAAGTGTTCAAACCTTCCTGGTTGAGACTAGAGGCTCCAAACCCAAGCCCTCAGGCCCTGTCTGGCCCTTGGGAGGATTTTATCCAACCTACCGGTTCCCCAGCATCTCGGAGCTAAAAAAAAGGCCCCCAAAAACGCACGTCCAGGTTTCCCAATATGGATATATGCTGCATTCAGCCACTAGAGGTTAAATTATTCCAATAGGTTAAATTAATGTAATGGAGTTAAATTATTCCAGTCCATTGCATTACATTCAGCACCTCTAGAGCTGAGTGTATACCCATGTTGGGAGACCTGGAATATAAACACAATATAAAGTTATACGGAGCAGCAACTGAAACAAAAAAATTGTGATTTACATTGTAAGTTTGATGCTTTTTCCAAATCCTCCTCTTCCTGTGCAAGTCAAGTTTGCACTCCCTTCCTCCTTCCACCCCCACCCATTTATAGTATTCAATTAAACTGTCAGTACATTGGTTCTCTATGTATGTATGTATGTATGTATGTATGTACGTACGTACGTACGTACGTACAGGGACGTACATACAGGGACGTGGTGGCGCAGCAGGTTAACCCGCTGCTGCTGGGCTTTCTGGCTAGAAGGTTGGGAGTTCAAGACTGTGCTATGGACTGAGCTCCCGTTGCTTGTCCCAGCTCCTGCCAACCTCGCAGTTTGAAAGCACCTAAATGCAAGTAGATAAATAGGGACCACTTCGGGCGGAAGGGAATGGCGTTCCGTGCGCTATGATGTATAGTCAGGCCGGCCACATGACCATGGAAGCTTGTCCTCGGACAAAAAGTCGGCTCTACAGGCTTTGAAACGGATATGAGCACCGCCCCCTACAGTCGGCCACAACTAGACCATTCGGTTGTGGGAAAACCTCTGTCTGTCTGTCTGTCTGTAGCTCTACTCTGCTCTCAACATTGTGTCGGATATACGATGCAGTCCCTGTGCCAAAAGGTTTTGAGACTCTGGGCTAGACACAGCAAAATTCCCCCCTTAGAATGAGCAGCACCTCTTTACCCTATACAAGGATGCCTTCCTCTTCCACAGGAGCGAAGAATACTGGACTTGCCAAAATACTTTTACTATCTTGAGTAGATGAAGGGTATCTACCCGTATGTTGGTCTGGTTAGGCTGGCTGGTTCCTCCTACTCTCAGGATGTTTAGTCAAAATAATTTGAGTGAGCATGATTTGGGGTTGACTATCATCTTCCCTGGGTTTTTAAAGGACAATATTGCCCTAGCACAATTACAGTGGGCTAGTGCTGAAAGTTTTGTTGTAATGTTCTGAGTTTAATCTCTGAGATGTCCTCAGAACTGAGAGAAGCACCTTCCTCTTGTGAGGACTAAGGAAAACTAGTTACTGTATAGCCCTGCCTACTGGAGTGAATTAACAGAGCATTTTAAATGAGGGGAGTCCTCCATCTGCTGAAGAGAATGAACTTGGGGGAAATCCATTCTTGCATGTACTGTTCATAACGGACGACTTTGTTATGTATGAAGCAGCTCTTGGTCATAATGGAAAGGGACCTTAGAAGTAATCTAGTCCTCTTAGATGGATGTACAAATGGGATTAAGTCATTTCAGCAGTTGGTTGCTAGATTTGCTTGTTTCTTGGATGCTGTTTCTTAAATCCTTGCGCGAATGCAAGAGATGTGGATCCCATTTAAAATAAGTTAAAGACAGCCACTCTCTCTTGAGGTAAAACTGGGCTTGTGATATAAGAATCTTCTTTTTTTTTCTTTTTTCTTTTCTAGGAATAGCTCTGCCAAAAGCCAGGGGAAAGAGATGCTTTTCTTGTCCCCAACGAATCTGAACCTACTTTTGTGCAGAACCAGAATGCCTGCACTGCATTCCCTGTAATAGCGAGGAGGTGGCACCTTTATGTGATACATTCCTCTCTTGGTGGGTGGAGCATAAGCTCAATAAAATGAATTTCTTGACAAGATATCAAGCAAGCAGTATTTATATACCGCTTTTCAACACGAAGTTCACAAAGCAGTTTACAGGCAAGTAATAATAAAGTTAAGATATTAAAATATAGGAAAGTTTCTAATGAGGATTGTTTCTCCAGCTGAAAGCTTAATAGAGAAGGGTCATCCATTATGGCAGTGACCACCCTCTTTTCTTGGATGTGGCATTAAACCTTGGATTGGGATGTGCCCATGAAGATGCGCCCAATCTAGAGAAGAACACAGATGGGATTTCCTATAGGAAAACCTGTAGCTCTCTGTGTGTTAACTTCAGGAAAAACAGTCATCTTATGGCCTCTCTCTGCTTCTACTACAGTTATTTCTGTCTAAAAGCTGAAAACTGCTCAGAAAGAATTTTTACCCTGCCCTTCCATCTGTAAGTGAGCTTTTTGAGGCTGCCTGTGTGCATAAACCAGACCAAGGCTCTAAATGTGTGTGGGAGCGACTTCCATGGTTTGAGGGACAAATTCCATTTCCATGGTTTCCATTACTCATAGGAAAGAAGAGCTGGGGGCATTCAGATCTCCCTTACAGGGGACTAGAATTGGACCTTGCTTTTCCAGTAGCTCCCATTTCCCCCCCCCTCTTATTCTGATGCTATACGTGTAACCTTGCACTGAAAAGGGTGGCCATGAGGAGACACCTCAATCACAAACGCAGTCTATTTTTTCCTTCTCTTCCCCCCACTTGTAAAATACAATGTAATATATTTACATTACAACTGGGTGAGCAACTGGATGAGTTGATCGCATCCCCTTTTCTGCCAACTCAGTCTGTTTTCTCACCTTTCCGGCTTTAAAGAGACTACAACATTTTATTAGCGTCTATAATATAAGCATGGTTTGATGAACAAAATGCCCTCTTGAATGTTGAATTGGTGTCAGACAAGGTATGGTAGAATTAAAAAGAATACCAGCAGGTGGAGTGGAGCACAAGAGGCAGGCTTGGATAAAGGTACAAGAAATGACAGTGCTTCTTTATTCCATTTTTTTTCTCCACTAGCAACTTCTCCTGTTATGAGCAGTAAGAAGCAGGCCAAAGGTTGCGTGCAAGGCCTACCAGTTCAGTCCTGCAGAGGCCTTGGGCCTGCTATCCTCTAGACCTGAGAGGAAGGTCTAAGGCCAAAAACGGGGATTGGGATGCTTCGCCTTGGGGAATGATTGTGAAGCTTTCATTGTGATAACTGTGTTCCAATGCAGGCGTTCATTTACTAGTCCTGTGAATATTGTTATTGAGCTACTGGAATAGAGAACAAATGCCCTGGTTGTTTGCTTGGCAGGGAACTGAAAGAGGCAGAGTCTAGCTAGGAAATTGAGGAGAGCTGAATTTTGCCTAGTGGGGAATGGATGGCAGGGACTGAGGAAGGCAATTATCAAGAACTGTTTCTGATTGAGGTCTGTGTTAATTACAGACGCTTGGCAGGAGAGAAATTAGACTTCAACAAACCAGGAACATTGTTCAGAAGCTTTGAAAAAAGTAACACGGGAGGCATAAGCAGGTGATTCTGTTGCCCAGAGAAACAGGTCTCTGCTGAGTTGAATGGGGCCAGTTCAACCATGAGGTCAACAGCAGTGGTTTCCCCACCTCTTGTGGTGGTTCACTCACCTTTGCTGTTTATTCACATTTCCTCTTTCCCATTTCCCCCTTTTTCTAATCCAGCAGGTGGTAGGGGCTGATGCATCACCTGGTAAGCAGGACTTGGCACTACTTAGTATGCTGTGTCATGGGCTGGGAAGTTTTCACCCAGCCCTGGAGATGAATAGTGGCATGATGATGCCAAAGAGAGTCTTGCTACTGTGGTCCCAGTATATATATTATAGCTATCCTGACTTCCAGAAACTCCTTCCAAAGCCATTTCAAAAGACGCCAGAATATATAATCCCTATATTATACTCATGCAGCCTGATTGGTGTATAAACTGGTTTATGTACTAATTATGGAAAGACGGTTTATAAGTTTTGTCATCTTTGTTTCTCTGTAAAGCACTAGATGCAGTGCCTCTCAGGTAACAAAGCTGAAGACAAAGTGAGTAGGAGATGCCTTTAAATAAAAGTGAGCCACAATCTGATAACATGAGGTGATAGGGTTGTGGTTGTTTAAACCTGTGTAACTTTTTGTGCTCATCATTGTAACACATTTAGCTCTGGTCTCATAGGAAGCTTAATTTCTGCAAGATCAAAGATGTCATTAAACATGCAGATGAGTACAATAATGAGTACCAGACAATATAGATTTACCTTCGCCAGAGATTGTCTCCATGAATTAACAGATCAAAAGGCAATACTTGATGGGCTTTTAACAGAGGAGAAAGCACAAAAGATTCAAACAAGCACCTTGTCAAGATTGAGACACCTATTAGGCACCAATTACAAACAGATTGTCTTAAGAATTTAGATTTCTGTTTAAATTCATTTAGCAGTGGCATGATCCAAAAGCAGTAGCAAATTAATCCCAAACACCTTGTGTTGTATAGCATGTGGCAAAATAAATATGATCAAAGAAGTAAAGTACGTGGATTAGATACTATTTTTCTGGGAGTTCTTACTAGTTGTCACCATCTAGTGGGAGTCTTAATTCTCTCTCAATTTCAGCTGTCAAACTTGGAAGATTCATGTAACTGTTACACTCCAGAGACACAGAGCCAGATGTTAAGTTGCATTAATAATATGCTTGACCTTGACAGGCATAGTTTGTCTTTAACAACTACAGCAGTAATATTCAAACTGTGGGTTGGGACCCACTTGGTGGGTCACAATCTGATGTCAGGTGGGTTGCGGAAAGCTGGGAGCAGCCATCTTTAAAATTGCAGACCTTACTATTGTTACTATTGTTATATTCCTTTAGAGAAGAGTTAGAATTTTCAAGTGAGAGTTGTTTTTTAATTCTGTTTTTAAAGATAAAGGTTTACCGAATGGTCTAGTCGTGACCGACTATAGGGGCAATGCTCATCTCCGTTTCTAAGCCGAAGAGCTGGCGTTTGTCCGAGGACAAGCTTCCGTGGCCATGTGGCCAGCATGACTATATGCTGAGGCACATGGAATGCTGTTATTTTCCCACCGAAGTGGTACCTATTTATCTACTCGCATTTTTTATGTGCTTTTGAACTGCTAGGTTGGCAGGAGCTGGGACAAGCAACAGGAGCTCACGCCGTCACGCAGTCTTGAACTGCCAACCTTCCAATCAGCAAGCTCGCAGTTCAGCAGTTTAACCCGCTGCGCCGTCATGTCCCTTAATTACTTTTTAGTTCAGTGCTTTTACATCATATTTTGCCCTACTCTTGCTTTCTGTCAGGGATGTTTCATGGTTGTACAATTCGAAGAATGCCAATTTGCATTTCAGGAGTGTCATTTTATTATGTTACAATGATAGCACCTCCAGCTTGATGATGTCACTTCCTGCCACAGCATCTCTTCCAAGTCAATGACATCACTTCTGGTGGGTCCTGACACAAGTGCCATTCTGAAAAGTGAGTCCCAAAGGTTTGAATACCACTGAACTAGAGGGTGGAGGAATCCAGATCAGGACCATGGCATGGGGGCGGGAAGTTTTTAATTCTTTGCCCCATCATAGTCCCACAGAAACTCCTATTATGATGGTTTTTTCTGTTTTAACTAGCTTAACAAGGCTGGGAAGATTTGTTACAGAGGTACATACACATCTAGCAACTGAAGATTACACTTCATGCATCTGATGAAGTGGATTATAGTCGACAGATATAATGCTACAGTACATGCATTAATCGGTATGGTTCCCTAAGATACCCTGTTGCTTTTGCTGCTGCACCCTAACACAGCTACCCCTCTGGAACAACTTAATTCTCCTTTTCAGCCTTTCTGGCAGACGCCTCAGCATCTTTGTTTCATCTCTTGGAATGTGGGCTCTTTACAAATCCTTGTTCAAATTCTACAGCTCCCTCACTGATGCTAGTTTTTTCAATGAGTTTAGGAATATGACCAATTACTACTGTCAGATTATATTCAAAGGCAGACAGTATGGTGAACAAGTAGTTCCTTCTGTTTCAATTACTGTTATGTTTGGCTTTTGACTTCACTAAGGGAAGCGATATTTCAACAAATAATTCTATTAAGTAGCCTAAAAGATATTTAAGGTTTTTGCAGCTTAGGGGGTCTGCTGTGGTTCTTGTCAAAATGGCTTCACTGTAGCCTAACAAAAATACAAACATTCAGTATCAAAAGCATCATAACCCTTTTTGTCATATTAAGATACAATGCCAGGGGATTTAATAAAGACCATCTAATATCTTTTCTGAATGTACAGTTTAAGTAGGATATAAAGCAAATGATCTTCAAATGGCTTACTAGGAAAATGCAGTGGTTGCACACAATGTTGTTTTCTTGGTGGACCTATACAGCATTTATGTATTTGTTGGGGTCCTTCTACAGGACTTCTGACTGACACATATGTTCTTCTGTTATTAAACTGAAGCAATTAAGGATCTGCTTACTGACACAGGCATCAAGATAAAACTACTAGAGTGTCATACAAATAAGAGCAGCGGTTTCCTTCCATAGAGGAAAAATACATACCAGTGGTCAATAATATGTCTTATTTAAGCTGTGGCTGTTGCCCTTCTGCCAACCAGAGCAGAATGACAAGAATAGGACTTTCTTGGAAGGCCTCCTATTCTTTTGATAGTCTATGTTTTGTTAGTGGCATGTGTCTGAGGAATAAAAAGGGACAGGGAGTTTAAAAAACAGAGGAGATACAGCATATGCCTTTGCTGCTAGATCCACTGTCACCTCCTCACCCAGATATGCCCACAATCCTCTCATTTCCTTCTCCACTCACAGCTTACTGGCAAGGGGGGCTCCAGGAAGGTCCCTTCAGAATGTCTCCAGACCTTTTTGTTGTTGTTAAAACAGGCCCAAGGCATCTAACAAACATCAATATCATTACACTAAGAGCACCATAAATACATTCTTTCAAAGATGGACCGTTGTTCAACTTTGTGGCATTGGTTGATCGTGGTGCTCTGTGTTGCTTTACTATACTGTAAGGCACCCACAACCTCATAAAACAGCTTCTCATTTCCAGAACTGCTTGCCTTGGCAACCAGGATGCTATTTTTCCCCAGTGGTAGAACTAGGACTGGACTAGGGTGGATGGTTGACTCCATTCCATTGCTCTTTCTTCTGGAACTGGTTGCAGCAGCAGGAGGAGGAATAAGGGGATTATTCCGGTCTCGCCCCCTGCCCATGCACGCAACACTGCACGCTCATGATCATTTTTATCCTATTCTCTAAAGGAGCTCAAAACAGTGTTAACAGATCTCCTCCCCATTTCTAAATGTATTTTTTTATTCTCACTGAAGTTTTATTTTCATAGATACACTGAAATGTAGTTCTGGTGTTATTAATTACAAAAATTCTCACAGTAAACAGGTCCCCAAATGCTTTGCTGCCATACTTAAGAGACATGTTCTGACAGAAAATGTAAGGAAACATTCTTAGAGATTTTGTTTAGCACTTTTTAAAAATACAAATTTAAATTTTGGTCAGTTTTTCATGAATGGTTTTCTAAAATATTAGCTTATTTAATTATAAAACCAACAGTAATGGAACTGATACGATACAGTTCTGCACTGAATCTGATAAACACACATACAGACACACATTGGCCTCCCCCTCAAGCACTGCTCTGAAGTGAGTTATTAATGCCAAATCAAATGTGCAAAGATTTCATTTCAGATAACTCTACAGAATGTTAGCTCCCTTATACTCTGCTGGAGTGTTTTATCAAATTATAGAGAAGTCTGCTCAAGGGAATTGGTTGAAACCTCATCACATTTATTTTAAATCAGACAAAGAAGAAGAGGACATGAATTTTGAATCATGGTGTTTCCATTTGTCACATTTACTGTTCACACAGAAATAAAATTCTTGTCATTTCATCAGTCACTCAATCTGTAAGGCTATAAAATACCATTCATGATTAAAGACTATTATAGGTGCCAAACTCCTATAATATCAATGGAACAATTCAATGAAAGTGACAGGAGCTTACTTTTGAGTAAATGTATTTAGGATTAGAGTAACAGTGATTAAATTTTTTTTAAAATGTAATTTACTTCAAAATTCAAAGGAACATTATGTTCAATTTTATTTAAACACGTAGGTAATATTTTTGACTTGCCCCTGATGTCATTCATATCTTTCCCAGAGCGGGGGATGGTTTACATAATCATGTGCACAACTTGATTACATTCACGCCACATGATGACATGCTCCTGAATGGGTTATCAAGGATTCATGCCATAACCCAAATCCAGAAATGTAGTCATGCTCAATAGGAGTTTAAGATAACCTTGTCTTGACTAATATATCCTATTGCTTTCAGAGGGATTTAAGAACAACTAACTTAATCTGAACTAGGACACACAAATATTTTTTGTTTCATCTTGCATTACCCCAGCAGCAGTACTTTTAACTTCAGAGTAAATCATTCTTTTTGTTACTTTAACCCAACCCAATCCACCCCTTAGGCAGAATGAGAAGGTGGTAGAATTCTAGACTTTGGAATGCAGGTGGGGAGTCCATTTTGTATAGCTGTTAAAGTCTTTTCATTTAGTTAGTTATATACCGCCTTTCTTAGGTCATTAGATTGCTCCTCTGACTTTAACTCAAGGCGGTTTACATAGGCAGGCTTTATTCATAAACACAAAGGTTTTTACAAATTACAAGAAAGTTCTATCTTTCAAGAACATACAACATACAGATGGTACTTTCATGGTGTAGTCTTGTTTCTGGCCACACAATTTGCCTTCCTGCTGGCTTCGAACTAAAGAGCTTCACCATCCCTCTAAAGGTGGAATGAGCCTGTTTAACTTCTTTAGGGTGGATGTTTCACAACTATGGAAGCCAAGAAGGCTGTCTCCAAGTGAATCATTTTGAGGGAGCAGGATCCCTCTAGTGCAGAGTTGATTTAACTGTGGCTTGTGAGTCACATGTGGCTTGTTGACATATAATGTGCAGCTTGTGAAAATATTGGCTGAGATCCTTTTTGCATCACAATTAATATAAAAGGTAAATTTAAAAAAATTTAAGCTGCATAATTATTTACAGGGTATAAACTGAGAATCCATTGGATTAAAAGACAAGTTCGATGCTCATGGTGAGTAAATATTTAAGAATTAAAATTATTCACAAATATGGTGGCTCTCAAACATCAGAAGCTTCATATGTGGCTCTTCTGATAAGCATCATATGTGGCTCTTCTGATAAGCATGTTTGCCCACCCCCGCAGCTCATCTCTAAGCTTGGGCAGTCTTGTATCAGAGAAAGCAGATCTTAATGTAACCTGGTCATTTAGAGCTATAAAGTAGTGGTTCTCAAACTTTTTATCACCAGGACCCACTTTTTAGAACGGCCATCTGTCCAGGACCCACCCGAAGTAATGTCATGGCCAGAAGTGTGGTCATTGTGACGCCAGAGCCTGCTGCTTTCCTGAGAATGCAGCAATAAGTGGGGTCATTTCTCAGTCATTTTCCAATTGGAAAGTGAATCAGAAAGAAAAAAGCCTATTTACAATCTTGACACGAGCAAAACAACCACACAGCCCCCCCCTTTCCAGCATCCCATCTTCTCATATTTTCAATATGGCTGCTCTAGGTGCTTTGCAACCCACAGTTTGGGAACTACTGACCTAAAGAATAAGAAATACACCTAAATGGAGCCTGATGGTATAGCCAGTGTTGTTAGAACAAAATAGTTGTCACGGGGTCATGTGTGCAGCAGCATTTTGATGGCTGCAGAAAATAAATGAATCAATATTTCAATCTCAATTTACCATCCAGTATACCATCCAGTATCTCTCAAAAAGATTGCCAAGGCATGGGGAGAGCCAGGGAGAAGAGCTGCAAGCCCTCATCTTACGTTACCAATAGGTCTGTATGCAGCCCAAGTGGATGCATATGCAAATCAAACCTTAGTTTTATGCAATGAAAATTCAAACTGAACATTTTGAATGGGACTGGTTTGCAGGTACTCCAAGGTCTGCAAATAGTAATGTGAGAAGAGACTGTAACTTCTGTTACAACTACTTCCATTTTTTGGTTCCCAACGTATTTGCTTTGTCTCCCTATTTCAGGGCCCAATCTTATATAACTTTCAAGCTGAGACCACAATGCATACCCAAGGGACAAAACATTGCCTTACCTCGAGGCCTCCTTGACTGCCCCCCGCCACTGCAGGATGTAGCACATGCCCCGTTGGCACAGCTGTGTCAGTGCTGGAAAGTTGGATAGGGTTGGGCTCTCATTTGTACACACCTTCCTGCCCCTGCCAAATCAGGTTTCTTCTATCATCTATTCAGATACTGTGAACTATTAGTCAATGTATTGAAACATTATCATGTTGGACCTATATAATTGTGTAGGAACAGCCTACTACAATCACAAAATTTACACTATCCATCTATGAACCCATTTCTTCCAATTCGGTATTTACAATGTTTAAAACTGTGGCCTTTACAAATTCAGCTGCAGATTTAGTAATGGGGTATGAACTGCTGTTCTACAGCTGGTTATCTTAGCTGATTTCTATGGCTTGTTGCTCTCTATCAGAAGCTTTGGCACTGAGAAACTGGGCTTTACCGTTAGGGAGCAGGTGTCTTGCTGAATGCCAGACACTTTTTGTTCCCAATGGATGGACAGATGCACCTGCCTGTTACAACACCACCTATCACACACTTGTAATATATATGATAGGGTGAATATCAATATGTTGTAGTGAAGTGTTGATTAGATGTTGCATCATCTCTTTAGCACGCCATACCTATGGCTTTCATGCTGTATAGCTAGAGGTGTGATTTTTTTTTTAACAAAATAAAAACACAACACTGCTTTCTGCATTTCTCATTTTTGTGAAAGCCAAAAATAAACCCAAAATCTGAGAAAAAGTAAAATCATTTTCTAACACTTAATTGATTGTAGCGTCTGTGACTATGTCTGCTGACACTACACCACCTATATCACCTACCTAGTATATTTTTAAAACTAATTTATAAAATGCACTCTTGGAAAAAAAGTAGTGTGGCTTTCTGCACTTTTTCCTTGAAAGGGGGGAATGAAGTCTACAAAAAATTTTTAAAACACCTAAAGGTGAATAGCTCAGCTTTACAGAGACTCCCCTTTACAGAGAGGAAGATGACTTGCATATCAGAAAAAGGATAGCAAGATAATCTTCCATAATTTTGGTTCCAACTCAGGCAGCCCTTAAAACATTTAAAAGGATATATACGCTTGAACTATAAATCAACAAAATATTTTATTTTGTATTAGATGAATCTAACAGAGTGATTAAAGATACTACATGATTGTCAACAATCTTGTAAGAATATACATATCTAACCATTACAAGGTACAGTGTTCCCCAAATCACACTAATATTTACAAAATCATATTGATCATACATTTAAAATGGTTTTAACCTTTGCATATACATCAGGAATTGCAAAGTATGACAGTTTTAAAAAAAACACCAAATTAAGCCCTCCTAAGAATACAAACAGAATAATAAGGTTTACATGTTAAGTCAATCAGGAAAAACTCAGGAAGCAACACTGAGTACTCCAGTAATTCCATAGTGCAAGTTTTCTTGCTGATACATCCATCAGCAGAACATTATAAAGGCCAGAATTAAATAATCACTTGCCTGATATGAAAAGCAACAGCACTGGCACAAATTCTTTTGGAACTGCAAAAACACTGCCATCAGTTAACCTAAGTTCTGCCCTCTCACCAGCTGCAACATTGCTTTTGATGCCATCCATTATAACTTGCGTCCTTTGTTGGTCAAGACTCTTCTCTGATCTTCCCAATGAAGACTGATTGGCTTTCACTAACACTGGCTGTGTGTTAACAAATTGGGAGTCCGCCTTGAAAGTACAAGCGACATCCCCAGAGCAACAAGGTTAAGCACTTTGCTGATGCTAACACTAAAGCTAAGGACAATCTCCCTAAATGCAGAATCTGAGACCCACTTCAAACCAGTTTCAGATACTAGTTTAAGGGAACCATGGCTAGTCTTGACTGCAGTTAACAGTGTTGAAGAACTGCTTTACCATTATTGAAGTAGAGAGGAAAGTAAGGGTTGAGGAAGAAAGAGCATGAATTCCTGAGGATGTTCCCAATTTACCAATCATGTTTCACATGGAATGCAGAATTATATTTGCACTGCCTTATGCCTGCACCAAAAGCTGCAAGAGGAATACTAACGGAACAGATCATAGTCTTGTTTAAGATGGGAACAGTGACAACCCTCTGCTGACATTGTGAAGGCTCTCTTGTGCCATGTATCGATTATCCATATAAAAGATGTGGAGTGACAGGGCTTGATCTGTGGGAAATAGATCTATGTCGATGCAGATTTTATCAATGTTTGATACTTTAGGACTATTTCATCAGCAGTATTCCTCATACAGGCATCACACCTTCCTCTTTTGTCATGCGGAGGAGCAGAGTTTTGAGGTCAAGGGGTGCATTGGCACTGAGTGGCTTGAATGTCTCCTATGCACTCAAAGGGTCAAAAATACAAACGTAGTAAATGAATGGCTCAAGCCATGAGAAACAGCAGTCTGCACTGAAGTAACAAGCACTGCACAGTGTGTATATCTTCCCCATACACTGTAGAGAGCTGGCAATACAGTAGAAGTTTGTTCTCCAGTCTTACCTGGAGTACTAAACCTCAAGTCCATATACTGGCAACATCTGGTATGCATGCCATGCTTGCTTTATTAACATTCTGGCAGGGCACATAAGCACTGCCCATCTGGCTCTATAAAATGAACATTCTCATATTAAAAAGCCATGTTATAAATATCATGAGATTGTTCTCCAAAATAAATTGCATGAGGTAGTTTTGTTTGAATCACTAAAAAAAACAACCCCTATAACTAGATCTTCAGGTATTTTTAAAATGCATTGTTTTTTAAAAAACAATTTCCCCCCTAACCATTAGGGCAAGCTACTTAACTAGGAACATAACACTATAGTTGATTTAATAAAGCTTTCACAGCTGCTCCACCATTGCAAAGATTGTTTGGGAGAGGATGATTGCATTTGAGAACCGGGGGGGGGGGGAGTTCTTAACACTTCCTCCTAGCAACTGCTTGTTCCCTGAAACTTTTACCCCAATGTTCCAGCTGCTATTGCAGACCCCTGTTTGCTAGATAAATGCAGTCCAGAACACAGGTAGGGGTAAACATAGCTTGGGAAGGGGCATTTCAGGGAAAATGTGACCAGCAGGAGATGGATTAAATATTCCTTTCCCTAATGCTAATCTGTGCACTCCAAATGTGTTTTGCCATGGAGAAGGGGCTGTCAGAACTTCATCATGCATTCCTGCAACAGTATTATGTATTTTCCCCTTAGTAAGTCTGTCCTAGCACATTCTTCCTTTTTCCAACAAGATTACTGCATTTTCCTTCAGAAGTGGGGCCTCAGTAAATCTAGTTCAATATTATCATTAAGTAAAGCTTACAATTATTGCTTCATCTTTCAAGGCTAATTAAAAAAAATTACTAAACAATTAGAATAAAACGGTTAATATGCCATGACGCAGCATGATCATTTGATATTTTATTGTATTATGGTGACCTACATTCATCATAATTCCCTACATGGTTCTGCAGTGTCTGTGCAAATGTTCTGTTGCCTATCACACAAAAATAAATCTACATGGACTCTGTGTTGTAGTCACACATTTCACAGCAAAATTTGGCCTAACCTTGTATCTTTATTTTAATCTGTCTCAAAAGACAGCACTGTAGAATGTTTCAGATTTTGTAAAAAATACAGTATATTTTAAGTAATTGTCACATGTTAGTGCAACCACTTAAATGTCATTACCATACAGAAAAGGTTCCTAAAAACATACTGCCTCTTGGAAAAAAATGGGAATATGTTTTTTAAAAAGTGGTATAGCTGCCAAATATGGAGAACACTGAGGCATAGACTTCTGCAAAAGGGAAATCTCTACCCCTGAAATGCAGACTTCAATGTCTGCACTACAGTATTCCAAGGAAAAGAATAAAGACAATTCTTCATATATGTATTGTTATGGATTTTCTTGTTTGATTCCAAAGGTTATTTTGATCAGCTACAAAACAAGAGACTTCTGGATCAGCTCCTTTCTTTGAAAAACCATTTCTGGAATTCTGAATTGATGCATGGTCGCAATACAGGCGCTGCATTACCATTGTAGGCATTTGATTCAGCTTGTACGCACTTTTGGGTCTGGATATGGAGTAAGGTTCCATCCTACAAAAGCAAAGAATGGCACAGAATACTTGGTGTGAAAATCTGATCTTTCAATCAGAGTTAAAATTGAGAATCCAGTTGGAAATGTGCATTAAAAATCCAGATTGTATAATTTGTGTAATTAATCAGTCAGCTGAAGAGGAGAGATACTAGCAGGATGACCAAGAGGAGTACAATTTTGTCTGAATAATATTTGTACAGATTCAGAATTTGAATGTTTGGCAATTGCAATCATGCTTAATATTTCTATAAAACGAGCAACCATAAAGGCATTAACAGAATAGGAGTTGCTTAAAGTGCTTCGTTTGCACCTGATGGAACCCTGGAAGTTGGCTGATGACGAGAGTGGTGAAAATGGAAAAACCATTTCAGCTACATTCTTTCCTAAATGTTCTGGCAACATTGCGGATAGAGATTAGGACAATGCAGTGAAGAGAGTCTGTGTGGTAAAGAAGCAACACTATACTAAACAGCTGCTGAACAATAAGAAATCTAAAAATAAAATAATCTGAGATAAGATTAAAGTTTAAAATTTGGGAATGTGTTCATTTCCCCCCCCTGCTTATTACCAAAGATAATGAGGGTATTTTGGAATGATTTTCACCAAAGGATGCAAGATGCTGACAAGGGCCTGGATCTGCACGTAAAGATAGCAGGTAGCTATGTGCATACCACCTGCATCACAAAACAAGTGAACACATCATCATCTACACTGCAGAATGCTAATCTGAATTGTGCTGATCTGGTCATTGGGTGCTGCATTATGAGCTACACAGATGGACAGGGAAAATGTGTGCTCAACACCCTGTTATGCAGATGCATCCTGATCCTTTGTTTGTATAGGCGTGTGTCAGTATCCACTGATTCAGTATCCACAGATACCATGGATACTGGAACACCTGTTAAAAAGATAGGGGAACATTGGCAAGTATTTTTTTACCTTGTTGCAGCAAAACTACTGATGATCTATCTTTAAAAAGGGCTCCCCAGTATCCACAGTTTCAGAAGTCCGGGGCGGGGGGGGGGGGCGGGGGCTGGAACAGAACCCTAGTGGCTACCGGAGCATGCCTGTACATGCATGTCTGGTTTTAAGAATGCAGGAACACTGTAGCTTCCAGTGCTCAGGTTTGTATAAGCAGACCTACTTATACATATATTCCTTTACAGTAGTTTCAATGAATGGAGGGGAAAGATGGGAAAGGAGGGCACTGGGCACTAAGTGATTCACCCTGAGAAGCAGCAAGCTCATGCAAAGACACCTTAGAGAGAAATTCAACTTGAAGCATCTCCAGAGTTTGAGTCCTACCCCCATTCAGACTGCTAACAGTTGCTGAACAGAAATGCAAAGCTGTCTTACCTCTCTGAGGGCAAATTTCTGATTTTCAGGAATGTTCTGCACATCATTCTGGCACAAATACATTTTCAAGTAATCAGTTCCTGGATCAACAGCTGCACACACTTCAGGTTGCCGTGTGTTGTACCGTATTTCATTGTGGGAAGAGTACTCAAAAAACTGTAAATTCCCCAAAAGAAAGCAAACAAATAAGGGAGAAAAGCCTCACCAAACAGCTATGTGCAACATTCAAACAACAAACAAACAAACTGCATTTAGCCACTGGCAGCGAAAATAAACTCTTACCTGATTTTGTCCCATGCCGTGACAAGGATATAATATGACTGTGTGGCCCGTTATTTCATGATCGTTAGGAGGATTGTAATCAAAGCAATAATTTATCAGCCCTCTACTCTTCAGCTAAAAGGCAACAGAGGGTTAATAAAGGATATTAGTCATTACGCTTAAAAATTTAACACTTATAGTTGGGTATCACAACAGATCCATTAACTGAAACACTGAGAGTGCAATCCTAACCCGGAGTTAGGCCGGCACAGTTTGGCTAGCACAAGGAACACAGTAAAGTATGTTTGGACCACTCGAAGTCAGAGAGGCCAGTGCACAGACATGCACCATCCTCCCTGACTCTGAGAGTGGTCCGAACATGCTTTATGGTGGGGCCCTGGTGCTAGCCAAACTTTGATGGCTTAACTATGCCAGCCTAGCTCCCGGTTAGGATTGCTCTCTGAAAACAACAGTGAGACACAGTTATTTCAATAGAACACACCTGAGTATATAGAGAAGAATTATATTTTTCTCAGTTTTGAAGGCTGAATTGGCAACTGCCTACGAGACTTATGTGGTTATATTGTCACCCAATGGGAATCAGAATGAAGCTATCTTAAAAGTAGATTGACACTGGAGGTTTTTGAAAACTTGATTTCTCCTTGTATTAGAAAGTGTTCCCAAATGTGCTCTATAATTGGACAAGAATAGTCACATACTACTGAGGAAGACCAATTGTCAACATGCATTCAGCTCAAGAACGGACTGATTATTATCTAGTAATTTTCTATCAGCTATTTCATGATAGCATGTGTCTTCTCACTCTTCGTAAAGCACCATGCCCACAGATGTTACTGTTGTTATTGCTATTATTGATAAAATTGGTGTGGTACAATTTTATTTGCTTTTGAAAAGCACTGAATAAATTATTGTATCTATTTACCATACATTTACTATTCATCTAGCTCTGAATTTCTTTGAGCAAGGATATGACACTGTCCTGTTATTTCAAAGGACATCCTGAGCCTCTGTGTACTGTGTTGCTGGGAAGTGGTACGTGTTGTAAACATACCACTTCCCAGTGAAAACAATTGTACTATGATCTGATCCTTTTTCTATTTGCACTGAACTCAAAATGTCAGGCTGAAGAGCTGCACAAAAGAAAGAATAATTTTCTCTTCAAGGAAATTCACAGCAGCATCACAAACACAGGATTTCACAAAGCAGAGATCTGCCAAGAACTAATAAAATCAGTAGAGAAGAGGAAAAACGACAAAGCGTGTGTGACTGGGCAGAATGCTTTCAACCAGAAGAAAGACAGCCTGACAAAACCAGGTAGAGAAGTAAGCAGCAACAGAAAGGATTTCTTAACCTGTTATTTGGTATAATACTAAATCAGATTTATAAAGCGCTTTGAGTGAATGTGTGTGTACACAGTTGTGGTAAGTTAAGGTGTTGTGGTACACAGTTTTTCCCATGCATCCATCACACATTCAGGCACACGTATGAAAGGGCAATTTCCAGGAAAAGGCAGGCCCAAACTTTGGTGGCATAATATCATCACTAGGCATGCATCAGAGTGATCTGAAATGGCTTCATCAGATGAACACCTATATTTATGGAGGGAGGAAGATTACTGTGCACAGGCAGAGCCATAGATTTCAGTATGTATGGATACTGAAGACCAGCTGCTGGGAGGCATAAAAGAGGGTTCTGTTTGGGAGAGGCACCTGACTGATCATTGTGGGGCACTGCATTTGATCTAGCAGGGCTTTTCTCACAATCAGCATGTAAAAATTACAAATGAATCTACCAGCAATCTGATTTAAGAACAATATTTATGTTGCTTTTTGAGTATTAAAAAATGTTCCATTTAAACAAAACGAACAGTATTTATATACCGCTTTTCAACAAAAGGTTTACTTGGTCAATAATTCCTTCAACAGCCCTGGAAGTATCCTTATGTTATGGGCACGGGACTGAGCACAAAAGAATAGTGGCTTGCCAAAGACCATCCATTAATTTAATGGCTGAAAAGAGATTTGAACTGAGGATTTCACAGCCTGCAAACATAGCCACTGTGCCACACCAGCTTCCAGGGACATTTAATCAGCCAATCATATGTTATTTTTTGATCTATATGGTCATGCATGTGAAGGGTAAATAATACATAAGAGACTATTCTATGCTCTTAAAGAACTTGCAAAAAGGCTTTCCCAGACAAATATTTTATTTTTATTTATTTTATTTGTAGGATTTTTATACCACTTTTCCAAAACTCAAAGTAGTGTACATAGAAAATTTAAAAAAAACATTGAAGTTAAAACAATTAAAACAAAAAAAACAACAGCAAAAGAGCAGAACAGCATAAAATAGTGGAACAGCATAAAAGTTAAAAAGGGGACCCTAGGGAGTACCTCCCTCCCCAGGAGCCAGGCAAAACAGATGGGTCTTTAAACCTTGTCGCCATCCCCCTGGTTTCAGATGGTGGCGGAATGCTAAGAAATGTCCTCTCTGTTTACCTCAGGGAACATGCGGAAACGTATGAGGGAAGATGGTCCTTGAGGTATCCCAGTATAAGGCTTTATAGGTCATCACCAACACCTTGAATTGGGCTCAGAAAGAAATGGGCAGACAGTGCAACTGCTGGAGCAATAGCATAGCAGATTTTGCACGCAGAGCATACGGACCAACTGAGCCGCCGCATTCTGCGCTAACTGCAACTTCCAAACCATCTTCAGGGGTAGCCCCACATAGACAGCATTACAGTAGTTTAGCCAAGATGTCACTAGGGCATGGACCACCATCGCCAGATCGACTGACACAGGTATGGCTGCAGCCAGCGCACCAGTGGATGCTGGGCAAAAAAAAAAACCCTGGCCACAGATGCCACCTGGGCATCCACCAACAGCTGTGGGTCCAGAAGGACTCCCAGGCTGCCGACCTGCTCTTTCAGAGGAAGTGCTACCCCAGTCAGTCAGTCAGTCAGTCAGTCAGTCAACAGGTACTTATATACCGCTTTTCAACACGAAGTTCACAAAGCGGTTTACAGGCAAATAGTAATAATAAAGTTAAATGGTTCCCTGTCCCAAAAGGACTCACAATCTAAAAAAAAAAAAAAAAAGGCAGTCCGCCAGCAACAGCCACCAAAAAGACTGTGCAGGGGTGATGAGGGACAATTACTCTCCCCCTGCTAAATATAAGAGGAACACCACTGGAAAAAGTGCCTCTTGCCCAGTTAGCAGGGATTCTGGGTCTAATACCTGCATAGCCACCTTCCAAATCAGGAGGACCTCTGTCTTGGTTGGATTTAATTTCAGTTTATTAGCCCTCATCCAGGCCCCAACTGCTTCCAGGCAGCACCCCAGAACTTCAACAGCCCCCTTGGAACTTGGTGGAAAAGAGAGAGAGAGAGCTGAATGTCATCCAAATATTCGTAGCACCTGATCCCAAATCCCCGGATAACCTCCCCCAGCGGTTTCATGAAGATGTTAAACAATATGGGGGATAAGATGGATCCTTGAGGCACCCCACAAATCAATGGCCAGGGTGCCAAACAGCGTTCCCCAGTCTCACCATCTGGGTCCAATCTGTCAGGAAGGAACAGAACCACTGCAAAAGAATGCCTCCATGCTCCAGCCTGTCCAGAAGGACACCATGGCTAATGATGTCGAAGGCCACTGAGAGGTCCAGCAGGACCAACAAAAATGCACTCCCCTTGTCTAATTTCTAGTCAGGTCATCAACCAAGGCGACCAAGGCTGTCTCTGTACCATAGCCCAGCCTGAAGACAGACCTAAAGGGGTCCAGCTGTATTGGAAAAGGCAGGAGATACCCCGAGGAGATAGGGAATGGTATCAGCAATGGCCCCTTGTCCCAGATGAGGCAGGGATTACAGGGTTAACCCCCAAGGTCTTTGCAAGCCTCAGGAGCACAGCTATAGGCTCTGGCTAGGAAGGGAGGCTAGCACAGGTGCAGATGGGCGTGGCTGATGCTAGAGCCTGCCTAGCAACAGACACGGATTGGCTGGCCTCAGTATAAAGTGGGAGGCAGGAGCTTGAGTAAGGAGCCTGGGAAGGTGCTGGAGGAGGGCACCAGGTAGGTGCTGGAGGAGGGCACCAGGTAGGTGCTGGATGGATTGCTGGACTGACGGAATGCTGGCTGAACTAACTGCCTGAAGGACTGTCGGACTGGCTGAAGGACTAGATAAGGTAAGGTTATTGTAGGGAATAACCATTAGGAGTTGTTGTATGGCTGCCATGCCCCTGGAGCCACCGACTGGAAGAGGCAGGTGTGGCTTAGGCAACTTGACTGCCTATTGTTTGGTGGTGGGGTTTGTTGGTGCTAGACGTAGAGTAGTTCGGAGCTAAGCCAGTGATGAGGGCAGTCTGGAGGAGGCTGGCCAGCCGGTGATCTCAAACAAAGCTTCTGGAAGACAGGAGGCTCAGTGGGTGACTGAACCCCCTCCCTTTTGCCTATCTCTGAGGCCGCTCTGTGGGGAAACTAGTTAGCCTAGTGTGGGCATTAGGGCCCTTGGGGTGGCCCAGCAGGGAATTTGGCAGAACACCAGCTAATCCACTTCTTCCAGAACTCCCTGGAGCTGAATGGTTACCACCCTCTCAATCACCTTGCCCAAAAATGGGAGGTTGGACACAGGTTTGAAATTATCCAAGACCATTGGGTCTAGAGAGGATTTTTTCTTCAGAACAGGGCAAACTACCACCACCTTTAAGACTTCTGGCTGCAGCCCTTCTTTGAGAGATGAATGTACTATCCTCTCCACCCAGTCTGTAAATCCCGCTTGGACAGAACGTAATAACAATGCTGGGCAAGGGTCAAGAAGGCAAGCAGCAGTTCTCACACTCCAGAGAATCCTGTCCGCATTGTCGGACTGTATACTGTAGACTGAAAAGAATCCCAAATAACTGAAAAGAATCCCAAATTAACTGGAAAGAACCTCAAGTAACTGGATTGCCCGAGGGACATCTATAGATTCTGTCTAAATGAAATTCAAGTCGAGCTGAATCTGAGCGACCTTATAAAACGCTTTGCAAAAACATCACAGCAGGTCCACGGAGAATCTCCCTGATTCAGGTGGTGTCACATGCAACAAGCCCCACACAATGCAGGACAACTCCACTGGATGACACTCTGCCGCAGCAATGGCAGCAGAGAAGTCCTTCTTAGACTACACCACTGATGCAGAATAGACATTAAGTTGTAATTTTGCCTTGGCTCGATCACATTTGTCCCAAATCTTCCTTCAGCACTGCTCTAGACGTCTGTTGAACCATTTCATCGCCCTAAGTGCCTCCATATAGTGGAATGATAGGAACCCTTGAATTGTGCAACCCAAGGTTACTGCCTATTCTACCTGTGTGGTTAAACCTTCTGAGGGAACATGCAAAGGCCGTGAAGTTCAATTTACAAGACATTAATTTACATGAAAATGGAATTTCTGGCCAACTATAACAACTTCACAAGTTTACTACATCCTGAGTTGAACAACAGTATTTGAAATATCCACCCAACCACATTTTCCTACTGTTCAGTACTACTTGCTAGCGTAACTAAACATAATAATGATTTCTGCTTTGACTAGGTTGATGTGGGGGTGGGGGGAGGATGTGTGAATGAGGATATAGGGAATGAGTTAAACAACCAGGTCAGGCAGAACCCACCACTTCCCCAATCTGTTAAACACACTGTTCTTTAAACAACACCATGAGAGGATTCTAACCTTCCATCTGTTTGAATCATTAGGTAGGAAATTACTTTTTAATGGTAATGAGGGAGGAACTTGTACAAAAACCTTTCTTCCTCACTAGGGACATCATTCTAACTACCCATTGCCATAAGATACTAAAAAACCTTTGCCTAAGTAAGATATAGGTGTGAGGCAGAGATCAGACAACCTGCTATTAAACTGAATCAACAAAACAAATTTGAGTTTATAAAAATAATAAATAGGTTGCTTTCTTTACTTAAATGTTTTGTTGGGTTACTTTAATCCTAGCTTTCAAGAATGACTGATATAGACCCAACGACTAGTTCAATTCCTTAAGTAACACAATAGCCAATTACCCTTTTCTATCTGCACCAGTCACACATACTGGAGGCCTTGTCTGGATAGGCAGTTGGCTCCAGTCAAATTCAGGATTCTGGATATTCCCGAAGTCTTCCCTGAAGTCCTCCAGTAAAAGGCCTCAGAATATTCACGCTTCTGCGGAATCAACACCCAAAGATGCCAGTAGTCATCCTTTGGCTCTTTGTTCAGAAGCGATTTCTGGAAATGCTTCTTTAAGCCTCCTACCCAGCAAGTTCTTCCATGATTATCAGCCACAAGTTCCTCCCCCGGTCTTGGTGTCTTTTTGCTTCTTCTTCTGCAAGCACTTGCCTCTTGAATCCCAGCAACAACTAAAAGCCAACAACCACCTCTCTCACTGGCTCGACTTCCCTATTTATTTCGTTCTTTTCAATGTATGAGACCAATTATTATATGTATTCTATCATGCCAACTGACCCATTGGTCCATAGTTTAAAAAAAAAATCAGTGAGAACTGTTCAAGGAAGTTTTAATTAAACAATTGGAAACAGTCACTGGTTGATTAATTAAAACTGAAGGTTTTGATGCCTTCTGGACCACTGAGACACTCCTAGCACAGTCAAACCTCCACAATTCTGCCACCTTTAAGGAGCTTGTGTACATTATTGTGATAGACAACATTCTACCTTTTCTCCCTCAGCACAGCCCGTCAGCTATTAAGGCCCATACAATGGATCCATTCGCTCACAGATGCCACCAGCTTGACTTTAGCAGTTAATATGAGATTCTGCTTACAAATTACCTCTGATACCCGATTCTTCCCATCCAGCTATTTGAAAGAGAGGATGTCAGACTTGTTAAAAACCACATTTTAAAGAGAAGCATTTTACTTACCATCCCAAAGAAGCCAGGCCTGTCCTCTGGCACATGGAGTTCTGGGAAAATATTCTCTAAGTACCATTGGAAATCCTTGCATTGCAGCTTCTTTCGAAGTAGTCTTCTTTCCGTCACATCTCCATATGGCTCCTAAAAATAAAAACCAGGATAAAACTTTAAACACAAGAAAAGCTGCAACAAACTTAAAAATGCCAAAGGAAAAAAAGGGCACCCTAATAATCTGAAATGTACATGAAGTACTTAGAACATCTATATCAGGCTTGAACAACGTGTGACCACCAGGAATGTATTATGGCTTAACAGATGCTTGATAAATGGCCTGTAATTGGGATTACATAAAGAAAGTGTGTGAGTTAAAAAAAATTCTCGCCTTCTACTATTTTAAATGTAGTCAAAATAGGACAGTATCATTAATACTGCTATTATATGTGGTTTCTACTTCAGAGGCTGTTTTGGCATTCAAAGACTTTGTTAAGGACAGATTGCTTACCTGTAACAGAAGTTCTTTCAGTGGTCATCTGTGTGGAATATATAATGAAGTTCTCCACATACAAAGAACCAACTTTAGAAACTTCCAGAGCTTTATCCCAGCATTCTACCCCTGCATTCCTCCTGATTGGGGAAACTCCATACCCCCAATTATGGGTAGAATGCTTAGTCCCTCAGTTCCCTTGAGAATGGATCCACAGTTCAAATTAAGAGGGGCTACAGGCATTTGAGTCACATTTGCAGCACAGATGGTTAAGTACCTGCATGGATAACCACTTGTAGAACTATAGTCACAAATTAGAAGGCTAGCCTCCTCTTTTGTGGTATCTGTGCAGTCACCTACCTTGACTACAAATTTCCAAAAATAGGAGAGAAGTAAAAGATTTTACTACAATCATCCACCAATGTTCTCAACCACCACTGAAACATCCCAGAATGCCATCAATATTGGTATTGCATATCCTTGGCTTAGGGAATGCCCAAACTCTTTTGTAGACACTTGGGATGTTATTAGACCAATGGATGATCACCATACTCAGAATGGCTATGCTATAACATTTATGCACCCTCTGCCACTGGGCATATTCCATGATACCCAACTATCTCAGTCTTTACTGGACAAAATGGATGTGTCTATCTGGAAATGTGCCATTATGTGGGTTCCCCTTACCCACATCAGAGGTCCTACTTAATGTATTTAACAGTTCTTCAGAAAGACAGTGGCCTGAACCTCATTCTAAAGATAAGCAATGTCCACATTTTTATATGATGAGGAAAGTCATATGATCTTTGTACTGAACACCTTGATGCCTCTTTACAAAGGCGCCTGATTTGCAGGCACAGAGCCTGAAGAATATTTATAAAACTAAGAAGTACTTACACTATTTCTCTATATAAAGAAGAACGTACGTGTGTGTGTGTATACAGACACACGTATATTCCACATAGGCTCTGCAACGCCTGGAGCTATGGGCACCAAACTCGGCATGCGCATGCCTTGCGGCCTGGCGACAAACGCTGCGGGGGTCAGACCCCCCCTAGCGCCCCCGGGAGTGGGGATACACGGGGGGCCCGCGTGAAAATGGTCAAAAATGGCTGAAATGGGCATCGAATCTGCAGTTTCCAGGGTCGCCGGGTGGAGCGGCGACACTCCCGACGCCATTGGAGTCCAGGATTGGGCCCCCCTTGACGCGGGGGGGGCGAGAAGGGGTGCAAAACAAAATGTCCGCCATGCCCCACTGGAACGCCTGGAGCGATTGGCACCAAACTCGGCATGCACATACCTGGCAGCCTGGCGACAAACACTGCGGGGGGCAGGCCTCCCTACCGCCCCCGGGGGTGGGGGTGTGCAGGGGGCCCCACGTGAAAATGGTCAAAACCAGCCAAAATCGGTGTCGGATCCGTAGTTTCCGGGGCCACCGAGACGAACAGCGACACTCCCAACGCTGTTTGAGTCTGGGTTCAGCCCCCGTTGCTGTGGGGGGTGAGAAGGGGTGCGAAATAAAATGTCCACTGTGACCCACTGGAACGCCTGGAGCGATTCACACCAGTATGCTTTACGGTCTCCGGACAAACACTGTGGGGGTCGAAAACGGCCAAAATCGGTTTCAAATCCGTAGTTTCTGGGGTGGCCAAGATGAATGGCGATGCTCCCAAGGCCGTTTGAGTCCATGTTCGGACTTGGGATAATTTTTGTCCGGGCAACGCCAGGTAAAAACAGCTAGTTATATATAATTAAGGGCGCAATCCTAAGCAGCGCCGGACTGGCGAGGCCGATGGGCCAGCGCCATATCCGATGCTGCTTAGGAGAGGCTGGATTCTCCCCCACGGCAAGGGAGCGTTCGCTCCCTTACCATAAGGGAGGTTCCAGCCTCCCCTATGTGCTCCTTGGAACTGCGCCCGCTAAAGAGCGGGCGCAGATCTGAAGAGACCGCACGGCCTGAATCAGGGCTTCACGGCCTTGCTGATGGGCTTAGGATGTGGCCGTATGGCCACCTCCCAAGCCCACCCAAGACCCGGCCCCCCTTCCACCAATCCCCGTCCTGATACTGTAAGATACTGTAAGTTAGAAGAAAAAAATGCATTTTTTGTGAAGGATGATGGACAAAGGGAAATGTTCCTAATGGTGTTGCTTCAGCAGCAGTCAAAAAGCAAATTAGGGATTGGGCATTCTTCCTGAGACTAAGGCACGCAACCAGTGATGTCATTCAGGGGGAATGGACCAGAACAGGCATTCCTGATCCTAACAGGCTCCGTAGCTGGTTCTGGGTTCCCGACAAGTGCCAATCAAAAGTGAGTTCCTGTTCCTAAATCATTTGAATGACACCACTACACGCAACCACGCATGGGGTTGCCTCAAGCATCGAGACAGAATGCTGGACAAAGTTCTGGAAGCTTCCAAGATTGGCTTTGCAAATGTGTGGAACTTGATTATGTGTGACAGACAAAGATGATTACAAAGTCTTTTTGTGCAATGAAGTGAATGCATACATTTGCATCTGCTCATTGACTCTCAAATACTCAGCTTTCTGGTCCACTGTATTAAATATGACCTATGTGCTATTTTCCATAGTCATAATTCATAAAGTGGGCTATCTCCTCCAAAACGTCCAGTGTGCAGCAGCTTGACATGAATTTTAGAGACGCATCTAGATGTCTTGAAATGCAGTAACAGGCTTGCCATCAGCCCTGCAGGATGACTTAATGCACACATGCCAACTCCAAAGTACCTATTTGATCCTCTGGGGATGAAGAAATCCATTTCTAAATGTCCACATCTATGTCCTTTAGCAGAATTAAAAATACATGAAGTTGATTGCATCTAGCTTATTAATAGATTATTCTGCATATACTACCAGTTTGTTGTATTTCTCAACTTCACCACTGTTTGTATCATCTGCAAACCTTATCACCTGAGAATTTATTGTTCAGTTATATAATTAATAATATTAATTATATAAACAAAACCAATACCCTGGCAAAATATTATGGAAAGCATTCTCATGATTTTAATAAAATCCTATCAGGATCTTTTTGGTGTCAGTATAATCCTTGTTCCTACAATCCTTACTTTTAGCTTTTCTAAAATAAAATCAGATTACTAGATCAAACAAGCTACAGTTATCCAACTAAACACATTTCTACAAGCTTAAAAACTGGGCTAAAAAAAGTCCATTAACAAATTTGTTTGATAAAATGAACCCTGAAACCTGACGAATTGGCAATTTATTTCTGCCATCAAATTCCTTCCATTACTGATAGAGATATATATCGCAACAGTTTCATTATCCTAGTCAGAATATGTAGTTTATAATTACTAGGATTGTGATATTTTTTCCCAAATTGGCACAACGCTAATGTTTCTGATTCTCTGGAATTTTATCAATTTTGTGGGATGGATTAAGAGCCCTGTAATCAGTGCTCAATGTATTCTGTGTGGGGAAAAAATTAAGATTCTGCTCCGACAATCCAAATTCTGTGCCAAGAAAAGTTTAATACTATGCCCTACATTAATTACGCAAAGTAAGCACACTTGCATATATTTTCTTTGTTTGAAAAATGTATTCTTCTGCTTGTACAATTTTTTTTTATTTTTTAAGTTACGGGAAGGACCAAATTATACAAGATACTGAAGCCTCCCTCCTGACCAATGAGAAGTTTCATCACCCTGGCTTCTAAGGTTTCAGCAGGCATTGCTCTGACATATGTATTCTCAAACTGGAGAGCTAGAAATGTACTCAATGAAAATTGACATTCTCAGGAAGATGGTGTGATTTTCTGCATTCCACCTCTTCTCTCCCTTGTCTCATTCAGGGTCAAAACTGAGAGCCAAAGTTGCTCAAAGAAGTGACCTGTCTTTTCTGCTAGTCTGTGCTATCTAAATAACCACGTTCATTTTTATGCCATTAAAAAAAAGTATGCATTTCAAGATGGTGAAATGAAAAACAACAACAAAACATTCTGATGGTCCATCTCACCACTAAGTGCATCAAACAAAAGCTTACCATGCGTGCATGTGGATTTCTGTGGTAATAAATTTCTTTGTAGTCATCTAGCCACACTTCTGCAGCACGAACAGAGTTTGCCAGAGCCTTTGCCCGTGAATAGGGAGCTTGTTTTGGGAAAACATGGCCTACATGAGAACAAGGATGGATCTCAAGTGTTCCGCCACACTGCCAGATCTAAATAAAGCAACAAAAATACACATATGCAATCTTCTCATATGGATTGACTGGTTACAATTGCTCCAGAAGCTATTTGCACTACTGAAGCTCAATTCTAAGTTTGTGAAGTACAGCAGAGGCACTGCACTGCCTGATCTTCCAAAAAAAAATCTCTCCATTTCCCGGTAGCTTGTTCCAGATGGCCCTACTTGCCCTAGCCTCTACAGAGTCTTTAATCAACTACAGGTTGAGCCTAATCATCCACAGATTTTTAATTCACTGATTTGACTCAATGCAGGTCCAAATTTGGTTCAACCTGAAGCCTCCAAGGGCAACTGGAGCTGTGCTCCAGTTGCCTCTGGAGACTCTTGAGGCCCAGCAAGGTTGAGCATGGCTTTGGCGGGCATCAGAATGGCTGTTTTGACTATAAAACGCAATTTCCGGGTTTTTGGGAAAACTAAAGTTGTGTTTATGATGCCTTATAAGGCATTACGAGGCCTAAAGAAGCCCTCCAGGGCTTAAGGCATTAAAGATGCAACTTCTAGTTCCCCCCCCCCAAAAAAAACCCAAGTTGCATTTTTCAGCCATTCTGAGACCCAACAAGGCTGTGGATTCTTGCATGTGGCCTTAGCAGGCCTCAGAAAGCCCCCCC
>JAJKFI010000037.1:7487476-7519852 GCA_029204185.1 Lerista edwardsae
AGTTCCATGAAAAAAGGCCACCCAAAAAGCCCATGTGAAAAAAATGCCCTAACCCTAATCCTTATTCTTACCCTAATGCTAATCCATTGGATCACCTAACCCTTGTGGGCAAAGTTTGTGTGGGCTTTTTTCGGTTACCCTTTTAAAATATAATTAAATCCACATTTAAATACTTGCATCCAACCTGTTGACTGCTGGCATAACCGTACTATTTTCCCCTACACTTTGATTTCTTCCCCAAGACTGGTCAACTTCTCAACTTTTAAGTGAGATTCAGAAATCTACAGGATGTGTGTTCCCTCTAACACTAATCCTAAGCAACTTTCCAGCACTGATGCAGCCATGCCAATGCGCTGCATCCTGTAGTAGTGGTGGGCAGTCACTGAGGCCTCGTCAAGGTAAGGGAACATTTATTCCCTTACCTCAGAGCTGCATTGCAGCTGCATCAGCACTGGAAAGTTGGATAGGATTGGGCCCTAAGTTTCCAAAATATGAGCTGGTTCTAACGTTTAACAGAAAGGGCATATAGACAGAATCAATTATCTTTCTAGAGAATGCAATTAGCTTGCCTAGAGGAATATATCATATACTGTGGAGATAAGAGCATAGAAGTTGACTGGGAATTCTTAACATTAAATAATGGCTCATGTTTAAGTGATCACCAAATTTAATGAAAACATTCCTTTAAAAAAATAGTTTCGTTTCCCCCAAATAGTAAACGTTCACCAAATTTTAGACCACCTAATAATCCTGAAGTGATAACCACATATTGAGTTCTCGGCACTTTCTTAAAGCATTTGACAGTTAAAAAATGGTCTTGTCTTCCCAAAATAGTAAATTTTCATAATATAACCCTAACCGCACGTTTGGGGCATATAATTCTGCTAGCTAAATAATAGTATTGTCGCGTAAATGTCGTGTTGCACATTTGGTGAACATTTACTACATTTGGTATACCCATGGTTTGTTTTGGATCACCGTGCTAGGGGCTCACAGTTTAATTTGGTATGCATTTAATTTGTCCCCTTAAATAATTATTACCTCATTTGTGCATTAAATGCATCACTTGGATACTATATAAGGATCAAACTGAACAACTCAAGTTGTGCCATCTGACTGAAGAATTACAGTGTGCACTAGATTTTTTTTGAATAGGATGCAATTTGTAGATGCAGCTTTCAAGGTGCTCCATTTTGCAAATTCCATAAGGCCAGAATAACTCCTATATTCTCATGGACCAATCCATTCTCCTTGGTCTGGGAGGCCAGAAGTATATTTTACAATGAAACCCAATCCAGACCAATTGTCATTGCTGCCGTTGGCTCCTCCCTCACTGCCCCTTGACAATACAAAGACTTGCAGTTTCAGGGAGGAGAGTATGCAGCCAAGCATTCAGGCAACAGAATTTCCAGCTGCCAGCTCTCAGCAGCTTACTAAGCACAGCTGCTGTGAGACAGTGAAAAGGTCTGCAGTTCTTGTGGAACAGAATAAAGAGCAATGTAGCCAGACAACAGACCACCGAATTACCAGCAGTTGGAAGGGTGCCACTGTACTGGGATTAATGGAATTCCACAAAGATTTGATGAGAACTGGGTTTTTGGTGAGAGGACAACCTGCCCCAGAACAATGCCATGTGTCAGAAAGAGTAAAAGCAGCCCCTTTTTTGTAGAAGTATCCCCAGTATATTATTCCCAATAGCATTTTATTGTTTAATATAAGCAACCTTGAGGACCTTGTGGAATAAAAAGGAAGCACAAAGCAAACAGACTTGATAAAGAAGCTGGTACAGTAACAGTACAGTAACAGAACACATGCACTTATGGCTGGACATTACAGTATATACAAAGACCCAAAGGTCCCAATCCAGAGAAAGTTATATCCCATTCATTTCAACTGTGGGATTTGTCCATCTCACAATTTTTTTTCTTATGGATAATGTTGCAAGCATTTACTTTGATTAAGATTTGGTAATACTAGCAAGAGCCAGATAAAACAGTTTTACTGGCTACATAATATCTGCAGACTACTAAGTAGTATGCACATATTACAGGACAATATACAGGTGGGGACTTGTCATCGGCAGATTTGACTCAATGAGGGCCTCCTAACCTGTGACAAGTCCTGACTTTTATCCTCCGAACGCAACCGGACCTGTGCTCTGGTTGCCTTCAGAGGGTGTTCTAATGCCTTCTGAGGTATCTAGAAAGCCTGAAAACATCACTTCCGGTTTTCAGTAGAAAACCGGAAATGATATTTTAGGCCCTTTTAGACATTCTGAAGGCAGTGGAGGCCACGTACAGCTTCCCCGACCCTAAGAATGAATGACTTCTAAAAGGCTTTAAAACGTCACTTCTGGTTTTCGGTCAAAAGAACACGCTCTGAAGGTGACTGGAGTCTCCAGTCTCATTTGGAGAGTCTGGGTATCTGACCCACAGATTTCATTATCCACAAGTTTATGCATCTGTGGGGGTGTGTGTCCAGGAATGTAATAGCAGTTCTAATAGTCTGACTCCCTCCCTAGAAAAGCATGTTTTTCCCCTTCTCCAGTTATCAGCTGAGTGACCATCAGCGTCGAGTCAAATCCATGGAGCAAAAAGTGCATTAAAAGGTTGGAACTATTTTATGCTAACATTGAGGACACGTTTTGTTTCAAGCACATTAGTTGTGTGTGCCATCGAAAACAATCTTTCCTTTTCATAATATTTCTAGACCATTCTTTAATAAAAACGTTCTCAGAGCATTAGCATAGGGGGGAGAGAGAGAGAGAGAGAGAGAGAGAGAGAGAGATGCTGCCTGCCTCAGTAGGGATTGCTATCTAGAGAGAAAGACAAGGGAGGCACCTGCAATCAGTCACTCGGAGAGATGCTCTGCTGTGGTAAATAGGAAATAGTTTGGATCCCCCTGCTAAATTTAAGAGAGCCACCACTTTAACAAGTCTTCTTTGTTCACTTAGGTGAGGCTATGCCATGATTTTAGTCATATTTGAATAATCTGAGGCTGCTATACTATACATGCCTACCTGGAAGTAAGTTTCACTCAACTCAATGGGACTCACAGTAGACATATATGGGTGGTGCTTTGGCATCTGCAGGAGTACTCAGCCGCTGTGAGACTTTCTGTCACTGAAAAATGGAATGTGAAAGTGATTAACACTTTGCTTTCCATTCTTCAGTGATAGGGGGCAAAGGGAGGGGGTCACCTTTCTCAGAGCAAGCTGAAAACAGAAGTTCTAACTGACTGCTTGACTGACTCATGTTTTAAGTACTTTTATTTAACACTTTTTTTGTTGGGGGGGGGTGTCACAGAACCAACCAGCAGATAGCAAGACACTACTGTAGCTAGAAACAGATTTATTAACAACAGAGGCAACATTAGCTCTTATACATTTCCGTATCAAGACATTTCCTCATGCAAGAGATACACAGAGAGAAATAAAGCAGAAGTAGGGATGTTTTGTGGGAGACATCCAGTAACATAACTTACTCGGAATGAAAACTCAAGATTTTCCCCTCCCCAGACTTCCATTCCTGTGTCATATGAGCCAAGATAGCCAAAGTAATTCTTGTTGACGGCAAACAGTCCACCAGCCATAGTTGGAGACCTATCGGAGGGAAAGTAACTCTTGTATTAGCAGACATACAGCTGGCATTAGCCAATATACAATTTCTCTGCACCACCCAATTAAACACCACCCTCTACCTTTATGCCTCATTGCCGTAACATGAAGGATGCAAGCCTATGCACACTTCCCTGGGACTAAGCCCCACTGAATTCAGGGGGATTTACGTCCAAGTACACTTGCCCTGTGAGAGTACATTTATTTTATTCTCTCTATGGCCCAAACTAAGACAACTTATTCTTCCAAGCAAGGCAAGCATTGGCCAAAAACGGTTTTGGTGTATTACATCCTGCCTCCGTGCATGCAGAGTAACCCATGATTAGACTGTGGTTACTACTAGGCTTTCACATTATTTAGTACTTTAGAAGGATAAGGGTTTAAGGAAAGGTACAGAGCTGAAGTACACATGAAAGGTGATCCATATTTATATATATGTTAATACACTTAAATTATATCCTCCAGACAATCAAGGGGGATTGAATTGGACAGATTTCCAGTTCATCTACAGGTAGTACTGTGGTCTTAATGGCTGACAGTTTTTGAAAAAGGTCCAATGAGCAGCTCAACTCATTGAAAGAAAAGGGAAAAATACAGAAATGTAGGAAAGGACAGATCATATTGATCACAGGGCAACTAAATCAGACATTTTTATATATGATTAGATTTTTTTAAGGAGCCCAGAGTTCCTTCCAATTTTTAAATAAAATTGCAAGGAACTTGCACAGTTCCTTCCAATTTTATCCTGAGGTAGATGAGGCTGGAAGAGCATGAACAGTCCAAGAATTGAGGAGGGAACTGAATTGGATTTCCACAGGTTTAGCATTCTAAATTCTATGCCACCCTGGGTGCTTGAAAAAAGACAAAACGACAAGGGAATGATGTGACAACCAGCACAAAGAGATTTATATTAAATATGTTAGAAGGAACTGGAAAACAAAGAATACACTGGAGGTATTGCTCAAGCCTAAAGATGACACAGGGAAGATAAAGAAACAGCTGAACTAATCAAAGCCTTTTTGTTCTGGTCTTCATTAAAAATGAAAGCAATTCTAGAAACATCAGTTCAAGAGGGATTTTGAAAAGCTTTCAAGATTCAGATAGTTACAATCATGCAAGGAAAGCTGAAGGAATGGTATGTGCAGCCTTCTGTTCATTATGTTGGATTTGGCTGGTTTGTTCAGCTCATTATGGTGTTTTATTTGACTGTTAAATTGTTTTTACTGAAATTATAAGTCGCCTTGGTGACTTCTTTATTCGAGATGATAGGGAGCGAATAAATTCTTAAAATATGGTAAATAGAGAAATTAATTTATGGAATTTGTTGCCTTAAGGTGTGGCAATGGCCTCTCATTTGGATGATTTTAAAAGGGGTTAGACTTGTTTTCTATGAATTTTTTTTTCAACTATGGCTACAAATACTCTCTTTAGAGCTTTCTAGGTAAAAACCAGCAATCTGAATTGTTCCCAGAAACAAACTGGTAGTCAGATCATATAGCACAGATGAGATACGACCAGGTCCTAGCCATTAATCGCCCAGTTACTGTGTTCTGGATCACTGAGGATTTCAAACAGCCCCACAAACACTGTAGAATTCTGGGTATGATCAGGGAATTGATGGATATCTCAAGGTCATGAAGTGCTGTGTCTTGTTAAAGACATTCTGAGACTGGACACCTATCTTCAAGGCTGGACTGAAGAACACCCTAATGAAGTGGCCTGACAGGAAGGGTAGCTCTATCTACAAGTAGTGCAAGGGGCTGTGAAACAGGGCCAAACAGTGACAGGAAAGTAGAGAAGGCTTCAGTTACTAAACTTTAGTACTTTGCCCCCTGCTGTGGTTTTTATTCTAGCCATTCCTCTGGCATGCGCTATTTTTAGTATAAAAAAACCTTCCTTTGGCTTTAGCTGAAGGTGTTTTTTAAAATATTAAACATAAAGAGAAATTTGTAAACTAAACAAGAAGCTCAGCAATGGATTGGGCTGAGGAATCCCCTTTCTTCGATAACTTCACCAATGAGACCACCACAGGCAAGAATCTATTATTAGGAATATTTTAAGTCCTCCTATCTTGAGGAATGGGCTTGGCTTTTTATCCACTGCATCTATTCCAACTTCAGTGCGGTGCTGGAGTTCTGAATTTTGTTCATCCCTGTGACCCCACGTCACTTCTGCTCATCTGTAAGACAATCTAGCTCACGCTTCTCTGCCTCAAGGACACACTGGTGGCCAGATACTATTGTGGTAACAAGAGTGCTACATAAACCACAGCCAGCAAAAGTGAAATTAAAACTCAAGGTTTCTTGTTTCCTAGCTCAAGGCATTTCCTTCAAGTCACAGAAGTATTTGCTGAGTGCATGTCTCTTGAGCAAGTATTGCTCAGAGCACTATATTTCAAAAGAGCAGATAAAAGATATTTAGCATCTCTCCTGCATCAAGCAAATCCTGTTTCCACAGCATCAGCCCTTCCCTGTTTCGTGAATAAATGATACTGCCAAGCCATGAAGAATAAAAGTTATTTCCCATAAACCTTATTGATGTTTCAGAGGAAACAAGGACTATAGATTCATACAGAATAAAGAGAAGCGAATAAACCAGAGCCTACCACTATAAGGGATAAGCTGTGAAGTACCATTCCAAACAGCAGGAATTGTATACAGCAATGCATCTTCCTAATAAGAAAGTACAGGCATGTCCCAATATCCTCTGGGGTTCCGTTCGGGACTCCCCACCCAGTGAATACCTGAAACCGTGGATACTTAAAGATAGAGGAACATCAGTGGTTTTGCTACAACAAACTAAAAAAGGAGATTTGTTTAGTGTTCCCCTGTCTTTTTAATAGGTGTCCCAGTATCCATGGATTCTAAATCAGTGAATACTGGGGGATGCCTGTACCACTTTTAGTAAGAATTGACTTGACAAATGCTAGAAAGAGATCTAAACTACAACTAGTATTGTGAAGCTGTATGGATAGTAACTTGTTTGAGGCCTTATTGGGCTTAACCAATTTTGTGATTTAATTATGTGGCACATTATCCCCTTCTGTAAATCTGTTTCTAGTATATACTCACACTAACTAAAGGATTAATCCACAGCACCTGCTGAGGGCAGTCACCGATCGTGGCTCTGCTTTGGATTCTTTGAGACAATAACTCCTCACAGCACCTGGATAACTACGGCGAGAAACATGGCCTCCAAACAAGCTAACTACCTGGACTGGCAGCTGTGATGCTTACTCACAAGTAGCCCTAGTAATGGATAACTGGTCTGCTTTCATGAGACAAGCTGACTGAAGTCTTTCAAAGCTGCCATTTCAAGGTTGGAACTGTTCCTGAAAGCGCTTTCTATCTTCTTCATTTCACTCTCAAAGAAACATTCAGCATGTCCCACTCTTGGGCGTGAAACTTGTTAGACAAAATGCCATCTCCAAGGACTGGCTTGCAAGGAAGGATTTCAGCCTGCCACACCAAGCACCATGCAAATAACTGCTTTGTAGCAACCTGCTCATAATTTCCCACCATCTTCACAAGTGCTGCCTGAAGTAGCAGACTGGGATATGCACTCAAAAGTAGTGCAGGCCATGCTTCCCCAAGAAATGCAGTCAGGAACAGACACCAAAAGTGAAAAAACTATTCTCAAGCAGATTCCGGATTAGATACTTTTTGAATGTGGTTGCTCTTCCTCAGAGGAAAAACAGAAATGCATTTTTAAAAAAATCTCATTTCTAGAGGTAGAGGTGGTACAAACACAGCCTCATAGTTAGACCTGTCACCCATCACTTATCTGTATACAGTCTCAAGAACTGTTTACTGCAACTAACACAGACTGCCACTTGATGGAGATGGTGTTCTGCTATAAAAGCATTGTCAGTCCTAAACTACAGTCAGAAGAATGGCAGTCAGTAATTGCAGCCTTTCCCTGAGACCTTGATAGCTGTCATCACTGCACTCTTTACAACTGAGACTAAAAAATATCACATCACAATAAGAAATGTATGTTTTTTCTTTCAATTAGGCTTCCAAAGAAAACCAAAAAGTAAATATACTTTTATATTTACTAAATACAAGTTCAATGCCTGCAATTGTTTAGAAACTGGAAGATCTAACATATTTTACTATATTTAGCTTCTACTTCTTGAAGCAACAGAGAAATGTTAGGTGCACCTCTAAGTCCCAATAAAACAGACTGAGCTTATGCACATATTTAAAGAGCTTAAAGCAGCAATCCAATGTATATTTACTTGGAAGGGCTATTAACTCAATGAAGCTTATTTCAAAGTAAAGAGGAGAGCTATAAGTCTTATTAACTTCAATGGAATGCTTCATTGCACCCATTGATTGACCAGTAGTTTTAATGTCATGCTTTTACTGAATTTTTTAAATAGTCTTAAAATTGTTTAGAGTTTGCAATTTTATAGTCATTTTGGGGACCCACTTGGATTGGAAGGCAAGATACATGATTAGATAGTGGCACAGAAAAGCAAAGTGGCCTCACTAAACTGCCAAAACCCCATAAGTCAGCGGTTTTCAAAATCTTAGGGAGCGTGTGCAGGGGGTGGGGCAAAGCAGCGACTTGATCCCCAGGATCAGGTTGCTGCCTGGGGCCAAAGGAGCTGCCATTGGCTTACATGACGCAGAGCTGGGCTCCGGGGTGTGTGTGCGGTTTCGTGATCACAACCCGGAGGTGGGTCATGATCGCTTATTTTCTTCATTCTGATGTTTCGATGGACTCCCCACACACACCTGGAGCCCAGTGCCGTGACATGTAAGCCAATGGCAGCCCCCATGGCCTCAGACAGGGATGCAATTCTGGGGAGCACATCACAGCCTTCCACCTTCACCCCGCTCCTTAGGAGCAGAGGCTTTCAGGCTTGGGCGTCGCAACACTCCACTTTGAAAACCTCTACCATAAGTCTTTGAAGAGAAGCCATGACAGTTGTATTTTCAAAAAAATAAATCAGCATAGAGCTAGGCCCTATGAAACATCAATTCAGTTCCCCTGAGATAATACGTTCATATGTTCAAACTTATTTTGAAAGAGATGTATCTGTAAAACTAACCCTACAATGTAGAATACTACAAATACTATATATTGATAGCACTTTAAATGAACCAGTTCTCTCACTTAAGTGTTCATCAATTCCCCCACACTCATTCTGAAAGAGACAATGAAGAAAAATTGAAGAAAGATGGAAAATGAGTTCTTTTTCCCCCTGCCCAGCCTAATGAAAATTAGTCATAGATAAAATGTAACATAGGAAAAAAAATATCAGATGTCACTATTCCAGTTATTTGTGCCAATCAAACAAACCTAATATAATAGCAGTGATACTACAAAGGGATCAGCTCAGATGAATGAAGCAAACAACATTCTGGAAGCAGAGTCAAGCTGGCTGTATACAAACTATTCTTAAGAAGAAGAACTCAAGGATGATCAAGGACAGATTACACAATTCAGAGCATCTGGTTATACTGTAAAAGTTAAAGAGAGAGATTACAGCAGCCATGGTCATGTGAATTTCAGAGGGGTAACAAACACAAATGTTCTGCCTTCTCCCATCATTCTCCCAACAGAAAACTGTTCTATATAAAAGGGAGATCAGCTACAACCTCCATGAAAATGATTAGAATAATTACACCAGAATATCATCATGATTTTCTGGACTTTCTGACCGGAAGGTTGGGAGTTCGAGACAACGCTCCCATTGCTTGTCCCAGCTCCTGCCAACCTAGCAGTTTGAAAGCACCTAAAAATGCCATTAGATAAATAGGTACCACTTTGGTGGGAAGGTAACAGCGTTCCATATGCAATGGCATATAGTCATGCTGGCCACATGACCACGGAAGCTTGTTCTTGGACAAATGCCAGCTCTACAGGCTTAGAAACGGAGTTGAGCACCGCCCCCTACTGTCGGTCACGACTAGACCATTTGGTTGTGGGGAAACCTTTACCTTTTTATCATTATGATACCAGAGGAATTAGCACTAAATAAAATAGCTATTACTGTAATCAAAAGCCATCCATGGCAAGAATTTACACATGAAACCTCACTCAGAATAACCAAGTCAGACCACCTGGTTCACCTAGGTCAGTACCATCTACATTGACTAGCAATGGCTCTTTATACCCATGAGCTCCATCACTCATGGCCTCCAACTAGACCTCAAAATGGAAGCTGGAGCGCCTAACAGCAGGTTCCATTTTTATTCTTTTGCTTCTTACAGAACAGCAGCATTGAACCCACAGCCTATAACCTAAGACACACAGTTTGTTAAAGTCTTATGTCTTGAATACTAAAGAGTATCACTACTTGAAATTAAAATGGGGGAAAAGCATTTAATGTCTGTAAAATTACTGGCATTTAGAGGAAAGATTTTGAGTTGCTATTGCAGAATGAGTTTGTTCAGCCTTATTAAAGGGCAATTTAGAGGGAACATTTGGTATTCAGTGAAGATGATTGTGAAAAGCCCATTCCACATATGCCATGACTCATTTGTAACCATTATTCCATTTGCCATGGTCCTACGAACTAGACATCAGATGATCTTTTCTCCATGCCCTATCAATCTATTTTCTCCATCTCCAGAACCATGGGCTGGTTTGTGTAATGAGAAGTGTACTACACAAGAATATATTCACCACAGGAAAAGGGAAGGGTTACAGATGTCACATTTGAAAGGAGAATTTGTTTTAGTGGTATGATATCCTAGAGATTTATTTTATATAGTGCAAATATAACGGTCTGGGCCAGGGAGACATATCAATCAGGGTCAGTGATGAATGGCAATTTTCAGTTATTAGCCTTTCCAATAGGTGTATTCAACTAAAATGTATTTCACAAAAACATAAAAAGATTCCTAACCTGATGACATCAGTCTTGGACCGTCTTCGTTTTTGCTCCCTCTTCGGGATGGTATGCCAATCGAAAACCAGTCTCCAGTCAAACCCACCAATCTGTGGCTCCCCAGCATTTCCCAAGTATTCAAATGTGTTCCAGTCAATCACATCAATCACAGGACAGACCACTGCAGTTGGCTCTTCTTTAATTCTAAGTAGGTTTATAAAGAAATAAAATATTAATTACATGAGTACTGCATGGTGGAAAGGAGAGATCAAATAATTATGAAAGAAAAAATAAAACACTTACCTATTTATAGGTTAAGCAATTTACAGGAGAATGTTTTTTATAATGCATTCTTTAAAATAAGCAAACATGAGATGACACCTTGCCTCTAGCCCACCTTCTCTTAAACCTTTGAAGCTCAGCCACTCCTTAAAACTTACTGTTTTGATCTGCTCCCCTCCCCATTATCCAGCACCAAGCTCTGAACAGACAGATGAGCACCGCCCCCTACAGTCGGTCACAATTAGACCATTCGGTTTGGGGAAACCTTTACCTTAAGCTTAATAAACTTAGCCATCAGTTTGAACAACCAACAAACCAGCTTTGAGCACAATAATGTCAGTCAAGTGCAGTTGAGGCACAACAGCCGAATTTAATAATTGTGTTCAGTAGAAGAAAAGTTAAGCAAACACTCTAACTGCTGGAGATTTTTAGACTAAGAGTAGTCACCATAAGTGAGCTGGAGACTTCTCTCCAGGTCATTTGATTCCCATTGATAACAGTCAGTGTGAAATGAGGAAATAATCTGTAGAGATTAGAAACAAAATAAAAAGGAAACTTGTTTCTCACTGCCTTTTCCCTTTCTTGATGGTCAAGTCCGGTCAAAGAGAATGAAACTTTTACTTTCATCATAATATTAACAGGTTCCATTAGAAATGTAAGCAATTAAATGAAGCCTAACACTAATCTCCTCAATAATAGGGGCAGTACTTCATCAGGTAATAAAGAAAAGACGTTTATTTTGATGCTACCAGGCCCCTCTTTTTGCAAAATCTTTTATAATCATCTCCAAAGAATAAAAGAGAAGATGAAGCAGTTGCAAAGGCAAAGCGAAGGACAACAGAACATTCCCCCTTCCAAAGCACAAGGAGACCCGTTTTACTCACTCTCCAGTGCAAGCAGCTTCAAGAGTTCAGTGGGCAAGCCTTTCTGACTGGGTCGGTCAGTGAGATGGCCATGCTCCAAGCAGACAGGCAAGCTACAGGCTGGTTGCCGACCAGCCAAGGAGAAGGGGAAGGAGAAGGAGGAGAGAGAAGATGTCAGAGAAGGCAGAAATCCTATACACTCTTTCCTGGAAACAAGTCCCACTGAATTTCACTGGACCTACACCCGAGTATGCAATCCTAGGATTAGGCTGTAAGAGAACTAGTACAGCAAGGGTGGGTTATTCACAGGCATTAAAGCAAAGCAGCTCAAGACAAAAACCTGCAATAACCCCTACTCGAGAAAGCTTAACGCTCCCCCGTCCCTCCCTGACTAGCAAGAAGCAGCAGCAACCACACTGATTCCCTGCAGCACCGTATATGAGGGAGGAGGGGAGAACATGACAAGTGGATTTATCTTATAGCAGCTCCAGTGCCACCACATTCTCCAGTTTCAAATTTCAAGCTGCTACCTGGATATTATCATCTGATTGTTTCAAAGAAACCTCAGACGTATGCAATAACTTTCATTTCAATAAGGGTTGCAATGAAGCAGCAACCTGCATATCAGGCAGTAAAAACATCACAAGATTAAAATGGCATGACATACACCATCAGAACGTAGGAGAGCCCCACAGCAGCTTACTTGCATCATTGCTTGAGATAATGGTTGTTGCTGTGGCTGGTATTCATGAACTATCAGCTCACATAAGAACATTATACTTAAAAGAAAAATAGCCAACTAGGGAATGCGTGAATCAGCTCCAAGACCAGTATCCAGACAGAGGGCAGTTAAGTACACAGCACAAGGAAAATACACTTTTGGCCTAAATCTTACACCACACTGCCATCTTGTGGTCTGTCCATATGTTGTAATCAACAAGCACTTCCCAGACTCAAAAATGGACATTGCAAGCAAGTAAACAGACACCACAATTACAGTTCAAGTGATTAAATAAAATCAAAGTTGAAAAGTTCAAAACTTCTTTTCAAAATGTAACACCCATAGTATTAATTACTTTTAAGGATTATAAATATATGGATTTATTTTTCAGATTACTATCTCTGGTTTTGCTGTATCTGACAGGATTTTTGGCCACTGGAGGCCTCCTCGGGGTTCCCTTGCCCAGGGGTACTCCCAGCAGTCAATCTGGTCAACTTGCACCTGTGCCAACTGAAGGTGGAACAGACCTGGAAAGGGGCGTCAGGATGTGGCATGCCCCATCACTGCTGAACCTGCCCCTTCCGAGGCTTCATCAGCCTCCCTTCCTATCCCGTCACTGGCCCGTTCCACCCACCTCATCCCTATTCAGCCCACCCTGCTCCACCCACTGCATGTCCTTACCTGCTCTAGCAGGTCTTTGGCCAACTGCTGGGGAGTGGGAGGCTGCCCCAGCCTCTCCACCAGTGGCCTGGCAATGTATGTTTGCAGAGGCTACTTTGCGACAGCCGTAAAGCAGCCTCTGCCAGTACAGTGCACATTGACCTGGTTCCCGGCCCAGTTAGGATTGGGCCATTTGTCCTGCCCTCATTGCTATCCTGGAAACTCCCATGAGGACATATCAGTTCTACAAAAATCTGAAACTAGCTCATAATATCAGCAATCACAGCTCCAAATACCTCATTTCAGCATGACAGGCTCCCTCAGGAAAGCATATTTTGAAAAGACAGAAAGAGGATACATATATCAACCAGCAAAATTGTAATAAGCACTACAACAAGCAAAACAAAAATAAGTACTATCAATTTAAATTTGGAACATTTGGAAAATATAGAGGCCAGAATCTGAAGACCCGTGGTAGACTAGTTCCATGCATCCAAGGAGCCTAAGACTTGAACAGCCCTCTCTCAACGCAAGGCAGCCGTTCCTGAACTGTGAGGATTTTCAAAGTTTGTGATATGGCAAGGGACTCCACTGTTGAAAGAAAAGAAAATCTAAAACTCCCAGTGGCAGGCCCAAGTAGCTCTTTTGATCCCAGCTTCTTTCCTCGAAACACTTGTTCTGCAACTCGTTTCAACAACCCCTTGTTACGTACGCTGATTCGAACTGACCACATGCTTGTTCATTGCTGCCTTTGTAAGAGAATGAAAGCATCATAAACCTGTAAAAAATTGTTACTGAAAACTGAGCCTTGCATGACAACAAAACCTAGGGAAACGAAGCATCACAGTACTTGCTTTCAATCATCCTGGCTTAGATTTTAAAAAATCTGTTTTGGTTAAAAAGAGCACTAGCAAAAATTAAAAATGCAAGGCAAATACTTCACTAGCTACAAATACTTCACTTCATTACACTTACTATCAAAAATTAAGAGATTTTTCAAATGCATATGAAACATATGAAATATATGCATATGAAACAGGTTTGGTTGAGCGTTACCTTTGCAATAATGGCTCGAGCCAACCATCATGGCATTCGCAGTGGCAATCCAGAAATGTCAGCACTTCCCCTGTTGCTATTGTAGCTCCCAGGAGCCTTGCTCGAACCAGGCCTTCTCTTTTATTCGCTCGAATAAGCCGTACCTTGCGCAAGTTAGCCACATAATTTTCCAAGGTCTCTTTTAAGTGTTCTGTTAAAAAAAGATAAACACATTGCTGTTTCACTGTTACACAAAGCAGCTGACTCACTTTTCATCAAAATGCTTAAAATTCCATGTTAAATTTAACTTTCACCACCTGCCAAACAGCAAGCATCAATAGATCCAGGCAGCCCATCCTGAGGAAGGCATTCCAGACTTTGGTGACACCACTAAAACGACCTTCTTTTATTTGCTCATCGGACTACTGCTGACAGCAGAGGAACATGGAGCATGAGCTCAGACATTCACCTGAGAATGAAGGCACCTTTTTATACAGTGATTTTTGAACCATGGCTTAGATCCAGCACTGATGGCCACTGCAGATACGGACCATGCTGATCCCTGGAGAAGAGGAAAAAATCTTCCCTTTACAATCCCTGTTCTAAAAAGTGCTTTTCTAGGGAGTCAGGTGACTAGGGGGTCAATTTTCTTGGAATGATCTGCAAAATAACATTTCTAATTGACCAATGCTTTAACTGACTCATGTTCTGTTAACTTATTTAACACTTTTTTTTGTATCAGTGGGGTGTCCCAGACCCAAACCCCAGCAGATACCATGGTTCCACCTGTATTTCAACGTACAACCCAATCTTATCCAGCACCAGAGCAGTGGTGCTAAGTGCCCACCACTTCATCCTATGCTGGATATGAGCAAGCTGGAGGGGACATTTGATCCCATACCCAGAGTATAGCACCAGACTGCTTAATGGGGCTTCTCAAGTTTGTGCCAGCTATTTCACTGGTGCAGACTCAAGAAGCCCCATGCCGGGCTTTCAAGCCTGAATAGGAATAGGATTCGGCAGAGGAGGCCTCTGAGAGTCCCACCTCCTCTCCTGGGCCTGCCCCTACCCTGGTTCCACCCTTTCTCCCCTGACACCCTCCTGGTGTCTCCCCGGCATTCTGCTGGCAGCTGGAGCCTGCACTGCTGCATCAATGGTGCCATTTACTTCCTGGGTGGCACAAAAGCATAAAGCCTTGGTTCTCAAACTCCCGAGGAGTTTGATCCCCAAGACAAGTGTATACAGAGGAGGGGATAAGGTAGCAACACAATCACAAGGATTGTGCTGCTGCCAGGATGGGAGAGTTTTTTTCACTTACCTGAAGCCAGCACTGTAGTAGTCCAGGGGCATTAAGGGATGTCTGGGGAGCCCTGTGCAGATGTTATTTTTAACATCTAAAAATAACAAACGAACAGGCACTTCCGGTTTTGTGACAAAAACAAGCAAGCCCATCGGGGCAGCTGGCACCTTCTCCGGGGTAAGGACGCGAGCGTGCCCTTGCCCCATGGAGGTCCCAACCAGTTCCTAACTTGCGCTGGATATGGCAAAGGCATGCCAGCATGCCCACTTCAGCACAAGTTAGGATTGCGCCCTGTGTTTGCCCCAATGCCTTTCTCTGGCATTGTGCCAATGAAGACACTCCATAGGATTTCTTTCTTTGGAGAAATCCCAAATGTCTTACCTTTGTCACTGTAATCATCAACAAGGATGAGTTCTTCTAGAAGGATGTCAGGAGATGTCTCAAGAACACTATGTACCGTTCGCAGAAGAGTTGACCAAGCCTCATTATAAAAAGCAATGACAACTGAAGTCTTTGGCAGATTATGATAATCAAATTTATTTTCTCTGCATCTGTGAGAAAGACACACATGAATAATTTGAAATTATACACAATTAAGCATGGCTTAAAACAATACAATTCCCAGCAATTTATGCAGAACTTGGGGAAACTAGGAAAAGATATGCATTGCAGTCAAATCTAGGTCCTATGAAAGAAAAAAGTTTCCCTTGGGATTTCATCATACCTCAATATCTTCCAATTTGTGGGATATGTCTAGCAATTCACATTTTAGGATGTTCAAGCCCATAGGTTTTACTGTGTTGTCCAGCAACACAGTATCCTGTAGTATTTGTTTAATTTTATCATATTATTTTGTTTTAAATTTTGTGGACAGCTTCGGAATGGTTTTAATCTTTAAAATAGTATATATCATAAATATTTTGAAAGGCAAAAAAATCCCTATGCCAGATAAGGATTTTAAAATTGTCTGAGTTCAAGCCTCTCTCTCTCTCTCTCTCTCTCTCTCTCTCACACACACACACACACACAGGATGCTAATTAGAGTATAAATTTGATAAATCAACAAATTAAAGATTTTATAGTCAAATAATGGTATTGCTTTGGCCAAATAATCTTTTTAAAAATCTTTAAAACTTAAAAAAATTAAACTTTTTAAAAATCATATAAAAGTTAAGATTTCTGTTAAGTAACAAGTTAAAAACTAAACGTCTACCATTCATTAATAAGAAAATGAATTATTGGCATCAATTTTGTGAAGCAATGTTCTCCTAGGTCTAAACCAGGCAGAACTGTCTAATGTTTTCTGAGATAATAATCTTCTGCCAATGTAGTTTGGCTATGATCTTAAACATAGCTGCCCTAATCCAGCTAAGGAGATTCATGCACACAAGCAGCCTTCTGCATGTGTATCGCTTGTTGGATCAGGAACCACGGGTTATAAATCTGATGTGCATTGCAATGTGCATCTGTGTGCCCAATGGCATCTATCCATATCCCATTGCCTTTAAACATGCACCCCCATCCACATTCAGGTGCAACTAGTCATGCATAAATATATTTCTAAAGCATGACTAGAAGCTGATCCGGGCGAGTACACTGTTGACACTAACAGAGTTTAGACATATAATTTGCTTGTCATAATATGTGAAACATTTTCAGAGTACTCCTGTAGGCTGAAATACACAATGCCAGTGGATCTGAGGCATGTTTATTCAAAAGTAAATTCCACTCTATTAAATGGGGTTTACTCCCAGACAAACGTGTTTAGGACTGCAACCTTTTTTTCTTCCTTTTGAGCTTCCTGCATCTTTATTAAAATGAATATTGTTGAGCACATCACTTTTCAAATATCTATCCAACAGATATTTCAAATTAACTACATTTTAAAAGTTGGCATTAAATATTTAACTGATCTCATTAACGAATGGATCAAAACCTTACAACTAATAACTGAGACAATAGCCACTCATCTTTCTCTCCCTCTCCTTTGGCTCTCCAGCAGAATGTTAAGCATGGGGCTCACTGAACCTAGCAACTCAAGGGCATTAGAAATGGACCAACTGACAGACATCCTTATGTTGTCTCTATGTCAAGCTGTGATCTATGCTTTGTTTTCATTCTGACATAAAGGTCCAAATCCTGTGAGATCATGGAAGCTTCTGAAGAGTTCTTTCCCACTTTCCCTGAAGGAACTTCATGGTTGGTGTAAATGAGTTTCCCCAGTTTTATTGGTTGCTAAGAGATGTATTATATCAGCTCATTCATGGATTATCACCTTTCCCTTTGGTTTTTCCCCTGTTTTACTCACATATGCACCTATTGCTCTCTTCTTGGGCAAAACAACAACCAATTTTTAAGGAAGAAATTTCAACATGGGAAATTCTTTTCAACTTTCATTAGATGAAATGGTTGTGTGAAAATGCCCCCAAAATAGTAGAATTGCAAGATCCTGCATCCAATTCCTGAAATAACTAATATATTTATAAACAGTTCATTTATAAATAAATCAAAAGCTGAGCTCTACCTATGTGGTGGAAAAACATACCACTCAGTTATATTGCACTTCATGATATTACTATACAATATTAGTAATGTACTAATTACTCTTATAATTATCCCAACTTGTAAACTAATAGCCAGTTCCTTCTCCATGAGCAATCTTGAATCATGTTGTCAGAAACTTTTAAATCAAAGACTGTTTCAGTTAACAAACTGAGCTGTACAGGACAAAGGGAGTGCTGGCAAACCCATGTGTACTGTGCAAGGTACTTTCTGGCACAGGTTGGGACTGCAAGATTAAAATGGTAACAAATAGCTAGCATAGTATGCGGTAGCAGCTGCATCCAGTTTCATCCATTAAGGACCACATGCATGGAAAATGTTGAGCTAGAAAGTATTGTCAAAAGCCACTATTCTGACAATGGCTGTAGGCAGTGTTGAGATAGTAACAACATGATCCAAAGAACTTTCCTCAGAAACAAATCCCAATAAGTTCATTGAGTCTTACAAAGCAAGCCTATGCATCTCTACTCAGCAGTGAGTCCTATTGTATTAAATGGGGCCTACTCTCAGGAAAAGGCTGCAATCCTATGCAGATAACTTCCCAAGCAAAAGGGCTGCAGCTCAGTGACAAGTTTGGGGAATAATTTTTAGAGGACTGCATATCCCTGCCATTTGAAACACATGTACATAGTGAACCAATAAGCTTATTGATTCACTATGATGGCAGAGCTGTGGAAGAGGTACTCGTAATGGTGGAGGTTTCTGGCCCTATGAAGGCCTATCGGGATTCCCCCACTGGTTCACTGGGTATATTGTGCCTGTATATTTTATAGAACCAAACTCTGAAATACAAGTAAAAAATCATTTGCCTGAGAAATAATCGAAGTCCTGAAATGAGGGCCATCGAACTGTCTGAAAAGAACCAAAAAATGGCTAAGTGGACCCATAACTTTATGGAGAATTAGGTTGAGCCAATGTTATATATATGAGAAAGAAGGGACTCCCTGAAAAACATGACAAGGGCAGAATCAAAAGAACTGAGACAAGTCTTTATTTTAAGCTGCCATTACTCCTTGTTACAGAAAAGGCAGCTAAGAAATCTCTTGTTAGTTTGGTGGCCACAACAAATGCTGTAAACCTTCTCACTGACATGTACACTTTGCTACTTAAAACAATTCTCATGTGGGGGTGCTTTCTATTTTCTATGTGAAAATCAGTACTAACATAGGCTCCATAGCCACTAATGCTGCAGGAAATGACTTCTGGTCAAAGGCAAACACATGCCATGATGATGACTGTGTGGAAGAAGATACTATTCTTCTGTATGAATCAGCTTTTCACATACTGCTCCAAGAGTTCAAAAAGCTAGTCTTGCAGCAGTATATGAAAGTCAGTCAATCCATGCAGACTTCTGTATATGCCATCAATGTTCATGTAACCATCTCAGCCAACCACCATGTAAACCAGTACTGGAAAATCATCACACAGCCCTAGGCTTGTCCCTGATCATGTTGAGGTGGACAAGTTTTCTCTTCAGATCCTGTAAGGGCATACCTAAAGGAAAGGTAAAATCTTGGCTAGACATCTGGCAAGTCAGGCATAAGGTAGCAATCCTACACCCACTTTTCTGGGAACAAACCCCACTGGACCCAATGGAACTGAGTAGGCATGCATAGGATTGGGCTGTAAGTTCTATAAGATGCCAAAAACAAAATGAGATTGGAGAACTACCGCTTAACCACTTTGGTTACAAGTAAGAAAGTGAAGTGTGTTACACAGTTAATCCTCCAAGCAAACCTGCACATGAAGTACACTTAGAGTATACTTGGTAACTTATATGTTGTGATTACAGACACAAAAGTTATTGTTGGTCAGCTGGCAACCTTGACCCCAGAGCAAAGACCTCCCTAACAAGTTATAAAGAGGAAAAGTCAACAAGATGACCAATATAGTGAAAGAGAGAATAGGTTTCTACATGTGACACCATCTCCACAGATCTACTGTCTGTAGAGCATTTCCATGTTCTAAAATTGAAAAAATATCAATCAAAATGGGCAGGTTCAAATCTGCAATCAATATTCTTTGGTGACAATCCCTCACAAGCATGTGTGTATTATGCAGTTATTTGAGCACGTTGAGATTATGTTAACGTTTTTCAGTGTCTTCAATTCCTCTTTATAACATTTAATCAATGCAAAGAAAAGTACTATATTATTGAGTTGTCATTTCTTAAAATATTTACAAGTATTCCAATCAAAAGTTTTCAAGTAAAGCTTTGAATATAACATTTCATCCTCCCCCCTACCCCCAAAAATATTTCACTTCAATTACTTTTGGCTGCTGGAAAAGCCTAAGAGCACATAAAATCCACATGGTGTACTTTTCAAACCTTGTTTACTCAATATAAATCACACACTCAATCAGATCCCAACTGACTGATGGAATCAAAAACATTTTGAGTAGCAAGAAACCTTCATCACAGAGAAGCACTTCTAAGAGCAAAACTCGCAGAAAAAAACAAGAGCTGCTGCGAGAAAACAACAGCCCTATGTCAGAATCCCTCATTGTAAACCAAAGCTGGTAATGACGTAAGATGTAACTACAATGATGGAGAGCAAAGAGGAAAGTCAATACAAGTCAGCTCTGCTGTTCTGATAGTCTCCCCATGCTTTGTGTAACATCTAGCCCCACCCCACCCTAAAAGACTGAGCCATTTGTGCTTCCTGTGACTGTTGCTATTCTGCCTCACACACAAGAGTTTTCATACATGAGGCTTAAGCTCCCTTTGAGTCACTCTTGTGTGATTTATATGAACATTTTAGTGTTATGAATTTGAAAGAGATATCTGTAATACAAATGAGCAGTTCAGTCAGTATAACTTTGACATTTATAAAATGATCAATAATCAAGGCTGCAGTATGCAGGAGGAGGATTTAACTTTTTACTGAAGTCTTGATCCAGATGTCAGCTTTCTTTTCAGGACAAATGTAAGAGGAATTCAGATTGAGACTGCGGAGGAGGCTAAAATTTAAATCCTTTTCCCCTAGAAATTGTGGTTCCTATTTATATTGGGGTTCCTGCAACTACAGTATTTACTCTTCCTCCACCACCCCACAAAAGAAAACATGCAGGATCAAAAGTCACACCTGGTTTTCCCTGAAGTTTTTTTTTCACCACTCATTACTGGATTGTATTGTAAGAGCAAACCTTCCTTGCCCTTCTAGAAAAAATCTCAATCTGAACTGAGCAGCCTCAAAGCAAGACAGGTATGCAAGGTGCGTATGAGAGATGAAAAGCCAATGCTCTGAAAGTGGGAGGCAGCCTAGGGCTCTGGAGAGAGGTGCAATGTTCCAGGAAGGAAACAGGTAGTTGACAGGTACTTAGGTAGTTGGCAGACAACTTTCACTGATCCACTCCACTTTGTATGGTGTGGTGTGTGTGACAGTTCTCTCGTTGCTCAGTCATCCCATTCTGACTTTAAAAGCTCAAGAAAACCTGCACTTCTATGTTTCCCTCTTCCAGAAGGTCAGATTTGGCCAGTTCTGTAACTCGTCTAATGGGGATATTTAATTACACACGTTCACACGACTGCATTCAAGAATCTCTATACGCTCTTCTGTACAATTGGCTTGGGGTTGGGAGCGGCGGAATGCAGGCAGAGTTTTCTTGTTTTGTTTCTGCTTGGGGTGCTGGTATTAAATTTAAAATGCTTGAGAAACACCGGAATGCGCGACTATGACCAGAGCAGCACAGCCTCCGCTCGGACTACACCTCTGGAGATACACACTCCAGAAAACACAACTGTCCCTCTTTATGTACACGTCCTTTGCCAACTCATCGCCAGCGCGGAGTGCGTGCCACCCACCCACACCCTCCGAGAGTCGGTTGGCTACTCTTTTGCCCAGATCGGGTTCCCGCCCCGTGCACCTGACGAGGCGCTGTCGGAGACCGAGGGAACAGCACAGGCATCACCCTGCGGGGCTTTCAGGCGCCGAGAGACTCTTCCTGCCCCTTTTGTGCTATGCAGATAAAGCCCAGGAAACCAGGCGGCGGTGGCAGCGGCTGCACCCGAGAAGCCCCCCGCCCACCCCCAAAGTTGCCTTCCAGATGTAGCCACTGCCGCCGCCGCCGCCGCCTCCCCGTCGGCTCACTCACTGCGGGTGGCGGCGCTCGGGCAGCCGGCGGTGGAGGGAGATGCGGTCGCTCAGGTAGATGTTGATCTGGTGCCGCTGGACGCTCTCCTCCTGGCGGCGTTTCTCGGCCTCGCTCAACTCCAGCCGCGCGGGCCGGCCCAGCTCGCCCAGCTCCGTCTCCGTGCCCAGGGCCGGCTTGTCGTAGACGGGTCTGCGGAGCCGCCGCAGGGCGAGCTCGGGAGGCAGCGGCGAGGTCTCCTCCACGGTTCCCCCCGCTTGGCCGGGCTCCGAGTCCGCAGGGCCCGGTTGCCACAACAACAGCAAGCCCAGCGCCCCCACCCCGGCCGCCAGGGCCGCCGCCGCCGCCACCAGCGGCCCTCCGCCTCGGGGGACGCGCACTCGCCGGCCCCGTCGCATCGCCGCTGGGGCAGGAGCTCCCGCCGCCGAGGCCCCTCCGAGAAACCTGCGGCACCCGCAGCGCAAGACCTGGGGCGGGGCCGCGGGAAGAACCGCCCCGCCCTTGCCAGGAGGTCTGTCGCGGAAGTGGCTCTCCGGCTGCGGCCGGGCGGGCCCCTTCGGAACTGGGGTTGGGCCGGTCCGGGCAAGAGCTTCCCCCGCGCGCGTTGCTTGTAGTGCCCATGAGGCGGTTCTCCTAGGAGGGAAATCTCAGCGGACAGTCCCAGATTTCAACGAAGGGGAGAGGGTGGAGGTCGCTGCTTTGTTCGGCTCCTGCCACGACTACCAGGGAGTAAGTCCAGCTGAAGTCGGAGAGGCTGGCTTCTGAGAGCCCAGCCCTATGCATGTCTACTCAGAAGTAAGTCCCATTATAGTCAATGGGGCTTGCTCCTTGATAAGTGTGGCTAGGATTGCCGCCTGAGTCACTACGCATAACATTGCACTGTGCCCTTATCACTGCACACTTTGGGCCCACCCCTAGCTCCATTTCCAATGGTGATGCAGCTGCAAAGCAGCTGCATCCACGGTCAGGGAATGAACCTTGTGGGGGCCTCTGTGACGGCGCCCCGACCCCACAGCTGCACCAAAGCGGGATAGAATCAGACCCTTAGTTACTATATTGCTGCCTCAGAGGGAAATTACCCTCACCTGATACACTGGGTATTAATTAGTGACCTATATTTTCCAACCCCTTAAGAAATTAAAATGATGTAACTAAATACATTTGGTTTTTCTGTGGTCCTAATACTCTCTTGCCGTTGTCATCCTTTGCTGGCACTTTCCTGGGAGTAAGCTCCATTGGACACAGTGGAACCCACAGCTGAATAAGCAGCATAGGTTTGTGCTGCAAGCATCCTCACATTGTCCCACTGATGAGTTGGAAAGAACTACTCATATTTTCTATAGGGTCTCTGCTATTTTAATTTTATTAGTATTTTACTATGTAAATTAACAAAACTAAAACTTAGGAAAAAGATGGGGGCAAAAAGGGAGGCCAGGAGTGTAGGTAAAAATTCTAGGAGAAAGAATTAAAATAATTAGAGATAAATACTCCACTAATTATATTTGTTTTCTTTTTATCTGCCATAGTTGGGTTTATATTTTTAAAGTTGTTTATTATTGTTTTACACTGACTTTTAATTGAATTATGGCCCAATCCTATTGGGCTTCTGCGCTACCAGAACTCATGTTCTGATGGTACAGTATGCTTTATGACTGTTGCAGAAGGCATAGACTTCACATCACAGCCCAGTGCTGATAACACAGGGGGCAAGCGGAGTAGGCTGGAGGGTGGCAGAATGGGGTTGGGGAGAGGGAGGAACAGGCAGAGGGCAGGGCAAGGAGGGATTGCAGATTAGGGCATTTTTGAGCAGGGATTATTATGAATTAAATAATGCAAACGTGTGTTTCAGGTGATGCTAGAAAAGCATCATCTGGGGTGGATGCTGGAGTGAAACAGTTATGATTTGCACTGACTAGAACAGGGCTGGCCCAGCTATAAGGCTGACTGAAGCAGCCACTAAGATGCAAGCTGAGACGACAAACTGATTAGGGATGCCCTGCACTGCACATCTGCCACTGCCTACCCAACCTCTTCAATCACCCCACTTGCTTAAAATGAACGGGAAGAGGATCAGGGCAGTGACAGCCTCTCTTTTCCTGCAGCACCACTGCTGCAAGTGATAATAGCAGCAGCAGCAGCAGCAGCGTGGGAGGATGTTACGATTGCTCCTGTGTACAATTAGAACAAGATCACTTAGCTCCACCTTCTTCTCTGCCTAGCAATAAACCAAGCAGCCCAGAAGAAGGGCTCACATCCAGGGCCTGCTCTAGCAGCAACAGGGCCCAATGTAGGGCATTCCTGCGGGGGGCCCAACCCTCGCTGTGGGGCCCCCCTACTCACCAAGAAGAGTGCTGTTGGTGCCGTGCGCAAAGCATGGCACATGGAAATGGCTGGTGGTGATATGATAACGTCACTGACAACTGCTTCCAGAAGGCCTGTTTTGAGCAGTTCAGAGGCAAGGGCAGGTGGGAGGGCCCAAAGTTAAACTGCTCTGCTCACCCTACTGACTTACAGTTCATATATAGAAATCCCAGCAGATGATATGGTTAGTGTGCTGGTGCAGGGCCCCCTGAAGGGCGGAGCCCAATGTGGTGACATTGGTCACATTGGCTTAAGGCTAGCCCGCTCATATCTGTATTTCTTCTGTCAGTACTTTCTCTCCAGCAGGCCTTGTTGAAACTTGAAGGAAATAGCAATGGATGGAATTTCAACATAAAATTAGGCATAAGGGGGATCTGGATAGCTGCACTGCCCTCTGCACCCTCTCCTGGCCCATCTGCTTCCCCAGGTGAGAAGGAGGTGGCAACACAGCATGTGTGCATACAAGGTTTTTTTTGGCGGGCAAGCTGGCAGGGGATCTGCCCCAATATAGGCCTCCATGACCTCCCCTCTATTGCAGGATGTAATGCATGTCCTATTGGCATGGCTGCACTGCTGCTAGAAAATTGGATAGGATATGGCCCTCAGTTGACCACAGTGTCTGAAATTTTGAATCAGTCAGATCTCAGGGACTCAGTGCACTTGCAGAAGATAGCTGTCTGTCACTGGAACAATTCTCTGGAAGCACAAAGAAAGTGATGTCAGGTTCATCCTTTGACTGGGCACATTTCAGACAAGTCTCAATGCTTTGTCAATTCTAGGATAAATTTTTCTGGATCCTAGTCTCGACTTTTGCACTGAAGCATACATCATTGCAGAAGGCTTGGTAACTGGAGTCCTTGAGTGCAAGATGTACGATAATTCAGCTAGAATACACAAATGACAAGTGCATATGTGAAACTAGTAAGACTGATCTAGAGTTCTTCCCTTCAGTGCAGATAAAACTAAACAATAGGCAATTTTATTTATTAGATAAGTGAATTAATAGCCCAATCCTATTGTGGGCTTGTGGTGGCAGATCTTGTGATCTGTCATCATAAATCCTGGTATGGTGTCATGAAATGTATGCCACTATGCACTGAGGGCTGCTGGCACAAATGGCCAGAGAAGCTGCACACACAAGAGTAGTATGCAGAAGCTGCACTGGAACAGATAAAATGGTGGTGAGGGGGAGGAGCAGAGAGGGGAGCAGAGTGGGCAAAGGGTCGTTTGAGAGGAGGAGGAGGAGGATCTCAGCATCATTAGTGCACTCCAAAATCCTACCCCCTTTTCCTGGCCTGATATACCCCTGTGGTTCCTTGGATTATCTCTCCTGGACCATGTGGTTGCCCTCCCCCATGTTATAGTGCCCACTATGGTAGCATGGCTGCATCACGTAAACTGGTGGGGCAAGGATTGGGGCATAAGTTATAAAAGACTAGTTCTCAAGGTCTTGAAAACCTGTTGCAGACCCCTGCTTTAGTAGATATATGGGACCTTTGGAGCATTTTGCCATGATAATAGAGAACTGCCATCATTCTGAATGTTATATGTGATTGAAGGTGTCTTGCTGCATGCAGCCCAAGAAGGCAACAAGCATGATAGAGCTGCATCTGCCAAAATTCCCTCTGCTATACAATGATTGAAGGTATCGGTTACCAGTTTGTATCTGGTAACCTTATTTATAGTGCCTACCTGAACACAGGGCTAGATTAGAGATACCAATATTTTCTGGCTTAATTATAATCTGAGGTCTAGAAGATGTTCACACCACTCTTTCTGCGTGCCTTCCACCAACCTCCCTCCCCCTACCTTTGCTGCTCAAGCAACAGAGGGAGCAGGGTCTATCCCACCCCCTCCTTTGTGTATCAGGCTCAAGAATGGTTAGCAAATGGACAGGAAGGAACCAATTACTGGGAAGACGCTCCAAAGAGGGCACTTTTCTTCAATGTACAGCCAAGGGGGACTTTTGCTGAATAGGATTTACTTATGAGTAAACAGAGGATCTTGTCCTGTTGGGAGAGGCATTGGTAGATAACATATTTTAAGCACCATATGAAAATACTCTTTTATTTTTTCTTACCGTTTCCTCAGTGTATTAGCCTTTGGGGTATCTTTGCTACATGGCTGCTCTTCTGGAATTTAGACTGCATGTACAACTTCCCTGATTTTGCAATCAGAAGTTATAATTTCTTGTCCCTAGAGCAGAGAACATTTTCAGTAGGAGAAGGTCATTGCACTCTTCTAGACGGACAAGCCCTAGGAAGCAACGTTTCTGTAGCTAGGAACGGGTGGGGACGTGATCAATAATTGTGTATTGTGGAGTGAGGAGCTGGAACCTGTAAATGTCGCTCAGAGAGCATCCCTTGCCCCACATAATGCTTACATGGCCTATTCACTTATTTGCTTCTGTTTCTGTTTGTTTGGGCGAAAAGCCTCTTGGAAATGTAGTCCATAGGACTGACTTATACAGCTATGCCGTTCATTCTGTGGTACAGGTAGATTACCCATGATCCAAACATTTTTGTCCAAGACCTGTTTTCAGTAATATGTGCACTAGAAGGTCTTGTGCTTATTCCTACATACAGTGCAGGTACAGGCTGTAAGCTCTATGCTCTGCGATGTAATGCTCTACTCTTTAAAGAATTTGAAAAATGTCAGAGAGGCCAGCAGACACCCATATGAGTAACAGTGAAAAGAGCAAGAGGAAGTGTTTCTCAATATATTTATGCAATTATTCTGAAATCTAGACAAATCCGAAATCCAAACACCTTCCCTTCCCAGGCAGTCTGGATAAGGGATAATCAGTCTGTAGTAATTCTACCCTTGCCAGTCAGATTCTTTTCCAGTCATATCAGTAGATAAGTAGTATCAGTAGATAAGACTTGCTTATAAATCTTGCTAGATTTATAAAAGCTGAAGGCTGCATCTTAGCTGCAAGAACTTGCTTACTGAGCTTCTGAAGCCATGTTGTAGCACTTTCTTCTGGATCTGATTGACACTCTATCCTACCTGGGGCCCAATCCTATCCAGCTTTCCAGGGCTGATGCAACTATGCCAACAGGGTGTTCCCTGCATCCTACAGTGGGGGAGCCATCAAAGAGGTCTCCTCAAGGGAACATTTGTTCCCTTACCTCAGGGCTGCATTGCATCTGCATCTGTGCTGGAAAGTTGGATAGGATTGGGCCCCTAGTCAGTTCAGTGTTTGATCAGTTCCAACACAATGGTACAATTCCAAGTACCATTACAGCGTAGGGCAGGTTTGAGAGGGTTCTGCTGCCCACAAATCATTGCGTTATAATGTCCTGACGGAATACTCATTCATGCATTAGCATGCTGACCCTTTGAGAGGGCTTCTTTTGCTTTGGTTCATCAATCAGAAGATCCAACAGGAATTACTGAAAATAATGTTATTATACTGTTAAGTTCTTGATCAACACCAGAGGGATGCTATGGCAATGATTTTGGCTTTATTTATTTTCTTATTATTGATCTTACATGTGGTGTTATTAGTAAGCTTGTTAATGCTTGCTGACATGGTTTTCAAATTTGAAAGTTCTCTTTTCAGATTCTGATGTTCTCTAACAACACTCTGCAATGTGACATGATCAGTCAATTGACAGTATTTATATACCGCTTTTCAGCACAAGTTCACAAAGCAGTTTACAGGCAAATAATAATAAAGTTAAATGGCTCCCTGTCCCAAAAGGGCTCACAATCTAAAAAAAATGCAGAACACCACCAGCAACAGCCACTAGAAAAAATAGTGTGCAGGGGTGAATAGGGACAATTATTCTCCCCCTGCTAAATATAAGAACACCACTTAAAAAGGTGCCTCTTCCCCAGTTAGCAGGGGTTATCAGATATACTGTCAATAATTTCTCTTTGCAAAGATAGCCTGTTAGGAGTTGTTGCATTGGTTGATTCTTCCGTTTTCTGGGTCCAGTACAATACAGATTATGCACTTCTTCACTGAAAAAGTATTTTTTTTAAATCACAAACTGATTAATATGACACTTAAAAATGCCAAAAGGTTTTGCATTTATTATTTTGCAAGTACACTTATAATTGTTTATGAAATGGAGATATTTAGATTAACTTTTAGCTTAATTTTTAGCATACCACAACTTTCCAGAAAATGGAATTAGGGTAAAATATAGAGTCTGAAATTGGTGAAGGTAACTAAAGTGCAGGTTCCTGCACTTTAGTGTTTTAATTCTTAATATGAATGTTCTGATTAAACTATGTTTGTAGGAAATTAATATAGCACACTTTGGCATCATTGGACATCGTGTTGGCAAATTCAGGAATGTGGCCACGTCATGCAAGGCTATCATCTACTTTTCATCACTAGGGGCCCCAGAATTTATACAAAATTGAAATGCAGCTTCATCCCTCTCTCATGGGACCTAGGGTGGAGTTTAGCAGCAGCACTTGAGAACACAGAACCTCAAAAACGCTATTTTTGTTTATGCCAGATAAAGGTCTATGTATGCAAGTATGTATTTTGGACACTGAACTTTATCCCCCATGTTAGATTTCTGAAAGAAAGAAAAGTGTATTTCTTATTAATGTTCCCATCCCAAACAATACAGAGAAGTCAGCCCATGGCGAATCTCGCTTTATGCATATTGATGTATTTTATAATGCGGATTAAGAAAAGCGCTCTGAAGCTCGGCGCATACGGAAAGTGCCTTTCTATTCCTTCAGGTTACCACATGAGTCTCGCAATGGGAGCGGACGAGCCTCGCCGCCAGAAGAAGAAAGAGCCTTCCAGCAAGCGGATCCCCACATTTGCCACTCCTCCCCTGCTCGCGAGGCCTCAGCCGCAGCGGATGCCTCAGCAGCGCGGCCCTCCCTTCCAGTGTCTGGAGGAACTGGCGCTCCGGCCGGACCCTCCTTCTCCTGCAGGCGGAGCGGAGGAAGACAACAGTGGCGGCCGGCAGAGCATGGGGGAATGCGGGGTGCCCGCGGGAGTCCAGCTGCTGCTCCGAGCGTGCGACCAGGGTGACTGCGAGAGCGCCCGCCGCCTGTTGCTGGGGCCGCCGCCGACCGCCGGAACCGCAGAGCAGGCAGCAGAGTCCGGCAGCTGCGCGACTGGCGGGGCCGGCGCGACGGCGGGTATCCCTCCCGGCTCGGTGCCCGTGGACTGCACAGACGAGGCGGGCAACACGGGATTGCAGTTCGCGGCCGCGGGCGGCCACGAAGACCTGGTCGGCTTCCTGCTGCGACGGGGGGCCTCGGTGCAGAGCCGGAACCATTGCGGCTGGAGCCCACTCATGCAAGCTGCCAGGTTAGCGCGGCGGGGGACGGGCGACAGCGCGGGGACAACCCAGCAGGGCGAGGGCGGAGCGGAGACGGGCGGCTCTGAGTTGAACGTCTCCAGCGCGCCACCTATAGGCCTAGATCGGCATACTCAGGCTAGCAGGACAGCTGGAACGTCCTGAAACGTCGACCGCTTCTCTTCCCACGCCCACACCGGGCGGGGAGGCCCATGGCGGCTTTCAGCTTTCAAGGTGCATAACAGGACCTTCAGTCAATGACAGAATTTTTAGTTCTTGTTTAATCGCCTGCCTTTTAACTGGTTAAAGTAAACGATGAAATGCAAATATATTATCAAAGCATCAATCTAGGTGCCCTTTAAGAGCCTATTTAACATTACTTTGGTTCACTTCAGATGTTCTTTTTTTAAAGTAGACATTAAAAAAGCGAACACATGAATGAAATAAGCACATATTCGTTAACACATATGGTATTGTATATCGTACAGGGACACCTCAGGCCAAAGGACATTTTATGGTATAGCCCAGTGATGGTGAATCTTTTGAGCTTGGTGTATCAAAACTTAGGAAAATGCTGAACTTGACTCTGCTGGTGTGTCAACCCCCGCTTCCAAACAAAAGACAAACAATTCTTTATATTCATTTATTTAAAGAAAACATAGTTTAATCCTGTGTGGTGCTATGTATTATATAAAGAAACATTACATAATTACAAATATGAAAAATGAGTAAAATAAACTCAGTTTTTGTCATGCACTGGTGAATGCTGGTGTGTCACCCCAAACGTTGTGGTGTGTCACATTTGACACGTGTGTCATAGGTTCCCCATCACTGGTATAGCCCATGTGTTACAACAGTGGTCATAATGATTTCCTATAAAGCAGAGGTGGTGGTGGTTGTACATTTAAAGTACACCGTGGTGAGATTGTGAATGCCAGCACTTCCCTCAGACTTTTCTCAAGCAGTGTTTCCTCCTATGTAGGTGTTTTATATATATTAAGACTAAGTTCCACAGAACTCACTAAGAAAATATGCAAAAGATTGTACTGTATGTAACAAACTCTAACCCCACCACTATTTTATCACAGTAGTCACTCGCTGCACATGTGCATACACAGCTCTCTTGCTGATGTCCTTGTTTGGTGATCCTGTTACTGGACCCAGATGACGTTACACACAATAATACTGGCATAGAGACTCAGGCAGCAATCTCCTTTTTAATGGAGAGTAATGAAAATAATCTCCATTATTTTCTGAATAATGAAAATAATCTGAAGGACTATGCTTCAGCAGATTCATGAGACTTCTCAGTCTGTCTTCAAGATCTCTCTTTGTCCCCTTTTATCTCTCAGTCCAACCCATAGAGGTAGAATAACTGGAGAGGACATCCCTGTAGAATTAATACGAGCCAAATGAAGCCAGGGGGTGGGCTTAGCAGCCATGTTAGTTGACTCAAAACAATCCTTATTCCAAGCATTTCAGATTGCTTTCCTTGTACTATTTGAATAGTTTACTCCTGAAATAAAAACTTACGAAAATAAAAACGTGTGATCGTGTAGAAACATTACTGGTAACCGTATTATGATTTAATATGCAATTACAAGGTGAAATTCCGCATAATTATATTACTGAACATACCTGACGAAATGCTACTTGCTGTCTATTTAAACTCAGATTGCACTGTTTTCACAGACTTATTTTTTGAAATCTACACAAGCAAAAATAAAACGGCCATGCCCCGTTAAAAAAATGTCTGTTAATGTTCAGAATTTCATATTGCAGTAGGAAAATTACATTAAAATCTCTTCATAACACAAGTAGTTGTCAATATGAGAGTAGTTCTTTTTTACTTCTAGACTATTAAGAGTATTTTTTTAAACTTCTACACTCACCCCCCCCAAAAAAAAACACAAATTCTGTTAATGTTCAGAATTTCGAAAATATTACAGTAGAAAATGGAAGGCGGGAAAAAAGTGTAAACGGGAAGGGGGGAAAAAGGAGGGGGGAAATATATTTTTTTCTCTCCTTCTAAACCAGGGGTCCTCAAACTACGGCCCGCGGGCCGGATCCGGCCCCCCCAAGAACATTTATCCGGCCCGCCCATCACTCTGAGCCGAAAGGAGGAGGGGTGGGCACGCATGACATGGGCACCTTGCAATATGGCTGGACCGCGCTGCAAAGCAGCTTCTTCCGGGCGGCGTGTGCACACTCAGCTTTGTTGCCCTCCCGGCTGTTTTACGCGCTCAGCCTGCAAACCGGGCAGAGCACGTGGCTGGATGCCTGCAAGGAGCGAGAACCAAGCAGCGTGTGCACACTCAGCTCGGTTGCCCTCCTGGCTGATTTACACACTCTGCCTGCAAACCAGGCAGAGCGCATGGCTGAATGCCTGCGGGGAGAGAGGGAGGGAGCGCACCCAGCTCGGCTGCTCTGCCGGCTATTTTAAGGACTTGCAACACTTGGCCCCCCAACCCGGCTCCTAGGCAGCTTCTGGGAGTCTCAGACCGGATGCAGCAGCAGGTAGGCAATTTTGGGTGAAAGAGCGCGTCTACCCAGTGCTTGCCCATGCTGCTTTACCGCGTCGCTGTGGAGGCAGTCCTGTCATGCCAGTCAGGGACAAGGGAATGTGGCAGTCTGGGAGAAGGGGGTCAGGCAGCCTGGTGTCTAGCTATCAACCGCCCTCACCTCTGCACGCCTAAACTCTCCTCCTTCCTTGAGCAGCTTGGGTTTGCACCCTTCTCTCCAGAATCAGCAGAATCCTATG
>JAJKFI010000037.1:7519862-7544300 GCA_029204185.1 Lerista edwardsae
GGAAAGATTGCAGCCTCAGCGTTGCCACTCCTGCACTCTTTCACTCCCCCTGCCATTGCCTCTGCAGCTTGGGTTTGCACTCTTACTCTCTCTTTGCCTGTGCACCCAGTGTCAGCAGTGAAGAATGCCAATTCCATGCTTGGGATAACTAAAAAGAGGATTGAGAATAAAACAAATCATACAAAGACTGTACAAATCGATGCTAAGGTCACATCAGGAGTATTGCTTACAGTTCTGGTCACCATATCTCAAAATGGACATATTGAAGCTAGACAAGGTGCAGAAAAGAGCAACCAAAATGATAACAAGCCTGAGGCACCTCCCTTATGAGGAAAGGGTTAATAGGGCGCTGTTTGCAACGTGGCTGTAATGTGCAACTGTAGTCTGGCCCCCCAACAGTCTGAGGGACAGTGAACTGGCCCGCTGTTTAAAAAGTTTGAGGACCCCTGTTCTAGACCATTAACAGTGGGTGTCTGAAAATGGTGAATAAGACTGCTAGGAACAACAAGAAATTACACAGCTTCAAAAATAAAGCACTCACTGTTTCCGTTAACGGTTGTTTTATTGAACCGATGTAATGTGAATACATGAATCTTTCTGTGGAAATTAAATCCCATTTTTTGTACTACAGCGATTCGCACACCCGTATGCAGAACACGCAGGCATGCTTTAAAAGGTTGATATTAACTTTTACACGCGTGCAGGGAGATTTTTATTCGTGAATTCGCGGCAATCCTCCTCCTTGGCGGGAAAGATCTGAGTCAGCCATATTTGTTGACCCATGGCGTCAAGAAAATGACGTAATGTCAATTCCTGTTATCTAACCTTCTTGGTCCAACCCCATCTGGCATTCTCTGCCCACCAGCATTCTTTCTCCTCACCGAACAGCAGTTATTGCTCACATTCTACAGTAGATCTACCTAGAATGTCACATTCTAATGTCACAAGATACATTACAAGGTGCTACTTCCACCAGCCCATGGACTGCTTTATATGCCATTGGGACAGACCAGTGATTAAAGAAAAAAAATTTCTGAGTGAGGGCAAAGCTAAAACTGAGAGGCAGTTCACTCAGTGTGTGTCTGAGTGACACTGAGGGCGCAATCCTAACCTGGAGTTAGGCCGGCATAAAGTTTGGCTGGCACAAGGACTACCGTAAAGAGCATTTGGACCTCTCTTGGAGTCAGGGAGGATGGCGCATGTCTGTGTGCTGGCCTCTCTGACTCCAAGAGTGGTCCAAATATACTTTATGGTGGTCCTTGTGCCAGCCAAACTTTGCTGGCCTAACTATGCCAGCCTAACTCCAGATTAGGATTGCGCCCACATTGTGTCTGCTTCACTCAAAGGGTTTATAAGTAGACATATTGAAACTGAGAGTTTTTTGCTAACAACCCATTCTCAATCCCTATACTACACCAGGTTTTTACACTGCTAGAGTAAGACCATCTTAAACTCAAAGAATGCATTGCCTTCAATGTGCTATGAGACTATCATGTGTGATAACGTTTTCCTCTCTCATTTCTCCTAATCAAAGGTTTGGACATCTGACTGTGGCTCATATTTTGCTGGAAAATGGCGCAGATCTTAATGCACAGAATAAACTTGGAGCCAGTGTACTTACCATGGCCTCTAGGGGAGGTCATATCAGTGTGGTCAAGTTGCTGCTGGAATCTGGAGCTTATGTTGACAGTTATGATCATCTGAACACCAGCTTGGACTATAGTAAAGAGGAGCTGCCAGCTATCACCCCCCTCATGGCAGCTGTCCAGCATGGGCATGATGCAGTGGTTCATCTTCTGTTGGACTGGGGAGCTGATTGTAATTTCACTGTGAAGACCATGGGTTGGACTCCCTTGATGTTAGCAGCTGTTAGTGGAAGAGTGAGTTTGGCCCAACAGCTTATAAACAAAGGAGCCGATCCTGATCAACTGAATGTGTTGCATAAAACGTCATATGAAATATCAGTAGACTTCAAACATGAAGATATGAAGGATTATCTGGAGCCTTTAACAACTGTAAGACCCCAGGCAGGTATGAACTCCTCCCCCCTTCTCTCTCATAGCAGGGGTTCTCAAAGTAAATATCTGGATATTCATTATCCATCATCTAGCTCAGCAGTCTCCAAACTCTGGAGATCACTACTATGGGAAAAAATCTTTCCTTGCATGAATGGCACTTCACATTCTGTCAGGGAAGCCACAAAAAAAATCTAGTATAGCTCCCAGGGGTCTTCGTGGCCAGCTGTCCAAGCACAAAATGCCAGATGTGCAGCTTGCTGGAGCAGCAGACCCCAGAAGTGGATGGTTGTGGAAGCTGTAGTAGGGGTCTTTTGCAGCTTCCCCAGTGGAACACAAAGCGATGCTCATGCCGGGGAAGGATTGGGGAGGCATCGGATCTGGCCTGCAGGCCGGAGTTTGGAGTCCCCTGATCTAGCTATCCAAACAAACTTGGCGAACACCAGAATGTGGGTTAGCTGGTCTCTGAACCCAGAGGTCCAGGTTCGTTCAAAGTTTCAGGAAAGAGGAATAAACACCTTCTGAGTTAAATATCCACTGCAAGGCAAGATGCAGGCAGGCAACTAAAAAGGTGAGTATGGGTAGAGTCCTGCTAGATCAGCCAAATGCCCACCTAATCTAGCATTCAGTTTCCCACAGTGCCCAATCAGATGTTTCTGGGAAGCTCATAAGCAGAATATGAAGGCAACATCCATTCCCCACCCTTGCATTCCCCTGCAATTGGTATTCAGAGCCGCATGCACACACATGCGTGCGCGCACACACACACAGACACACACACTTGTTTCTCTGTATGTGTGTGTGTGTGTGTAAAAAACAGAATGTCGTTATTACTAGTTCTGACTTGTGAAAAGTAGAAATTGTGGATGGCATCAAAGGTTTCTAATTTTGCCTCAGAGATTTCTAATTTGTATAGAGGCATCAGAGGTTTCTAATTTATATAGAGAGCACCATGTTTTCCATAATTTTATCCAGTTCCCTTTTAAAGCTATGTAAGCTAGTTGCAATCTCCTCATCTTGTTGCAGATTCTACAAATGAATTAAGGAGGCACTTCCTTGCCTCTATTATAAAAACACTATTATAAAAATTTAACAATCCTAACCTGGAGTTAGGCTGGCACAAGTTAGACCAGCAAAGTTTGGTTGGCACAAGGGACATTGTAAAGTATGTTTGGACCATACTCTGAATCTGAGAGGCCAACACACAGACATGCGCCAGGTTAAGATTGTGCTCTAAATCTCCTGCCAATCAGTTGCGTTGGATGTTCTAGTGTTGTGTGTTAGAAATTTCTCTCTCTCCACTTTCTCCACACTGTTCAAAGTTTTATAAGTATCAGTCATGTCTCCCTTTAATTGTCTTTTTTTCCCCTAAAGTTAAAAAGCCCCAGATGTTGTAGCCTTTCTTTCTAAGGAAAGCGCTCCAGCCTTCAGATAATTTTGGTTGTCCTGTTTGGCACCTGCCTAGGTCTACATTTTCATTTCTTTTCTGAGATGTGACAACAAGAATTATACATAGTATTCCTACGTTAGAGAGCCACTAATCGATCATCCTTTGCTGCAGGCTCACAAAAATCTTGAATGTACTTTATTAGGTCTAGTAAGCTCTCTATAAGTGTACAGTGCAGAAGTTACTGTTGCCTCACTTGTTCGAAGGAAAACTAACATTTTTCAGCAACATTTTCTCCAAACAACATTCACAAATCTAGTGACATACCTAACCGTGCTGTTGCCTTGGGAAAGTAATTAACATGAATTGTAACAATTATGATGCAATTCATAACATTTTACATAAATTTAACAAAATTGTAGTTAACAAGAAACTGCAGCCTCACATCTGTATTGGTGTCCTTATCTTTAGCTCCAGCCCATAGCAGCTCTCCTATCTACCCGTTCTCTCTTTCCTCTCAGAGACTATCCTCCAACCTCTTCTTTTCCTTCTTCCTCAACCCACTGCACTTCTTAGCTCCCATGTTTGAAACCCCTTAGCACTTTTGCACCCTAACACATGATTTCCTAGGCATGAATCTTCTTACCAACTTCCTTTCCTAGACCCTTCAGACTGCTCTGTTTTATGCTAAGATCTGAACTATTCAGCCAACATTTCAGCATTTGCAGTTGCTGCAAATTCCTTTCTGCTAGAGTAGAAGTAGATAATAAAACTTGGTATCTGGCAAGTTGAATAAGCAACATATTTAGGTTTTGCTCTTTCTATCTTAGCAAGGATGTTGATAGTTGATAAGTATTTTAACCTTTATTTCTTTTTCTCTTTCAGCTAACTCTTTTTTCCTTTTCATCTCTTCAATCAGAATTTCTGCACTCCTCCACATTGGTTCTTCCTCTCCTTTTCTTTTGCCTTTTCCATGATCCAGCAAGGCTGACATCTCATTGGCTTCATTAGTACAAAAGAAACTAATGAGTTCTCAGGAGTGTAGGGCCAAAATTCTACATGGGCTGCAACAATGCTATGCTGGATTCTGGTAAGGCTTGCCAATGCCTTGGAAAATGCATGTCCCAAATAAATCAAGCTGTCTCCACAGTCTGCACCCTGCAACAGGGCATCCAGGACTGTGAGTCCCACCTAGCCTAAGGCTTCACACTGCATGCTGCTCCTGGTCAGACTGCATGTGGAGTTCAGCCTTGAGCAATGCTGCCATGGCAGGAGATGAATCCCCAGCAGTCTTTTGCTGAGACTAGTACTCAGTCGGGGTGGAAGAAGGAAAGAACTGGCTTAAGTAGTGTTCTGAGCACCTGGAGTCTTACAGTTGCTGAGTCTGGGGTGGCCAGAGCATGCCACTCTGGCTGGCTCTTTCTTTCCAGGTTTCTTCCCATAACTACACCTAGTACATCCCATGATCTGGTATGGCATGCCATAGGGTCTGGAACACAGGAGCACACCTGCCTTGTCTGAACCCTGCATGTAAGGGCTGAATCATAGTCCTCATGGCTGGCTGCAGATATATTTTGAAAATGTGCTAGGAGTACATTCTTGACCTCTTCCTTTTTCTTCTTGGATTTACTCCTTTCTCTCATTACATGTTGGGCCCCCTCATACATTACTGCAGTATCATGAGAGCTGTTTTCCTTGTAGCTTTGAACAGTGCACTATGTGAATAGCACCTGCTGTGTAAGTAATCTCTATTCAGTTGTTGCCCAGCTGGATAGAAGGGACCCAAGTAATTAGCTGTGCAGACATGGTGCCAGGCTGTCAAACATTGCTGCAGTAGTAAGTGATAAGTGGCTTTCACATTCATGTATTTTACTGTGTTAATTGTTTGGTGAGCATCTGTTAAAAAGCAATTTACATTTACATTTATTTTTATTGATAATGATGTATGGTGACCCTCTGTTATAGCACTTGTAAACTCGCAGCGAGAACATTTTCTTCTTTTTAAAAACCTCTTTACATCACTTAGTTGTCCGCGTTCTTTATAGATAGTTAATATTTTTAATGCTCTAAGTAAAAGCAACCAGATACCGTATGTTGAGACTTGAAATCACTTCATATATAAGTCCATTCCAGGATTTTAGAAATGTTCAATGAAGATTTTTCATATTCACAATTCCAGAATGAATATATTGTAAAATAATGGCAAAAAATCCACCAGTGTTGTCTTGAATGCATTCAATAAAATAATATCTGAATGGAACTAGTTCAGCCTTGTAAATATATTCTGATACACCTAACTTTAGGTCATGGAAAGATGATGCTTGAATATTCCTTCTTGTCAAAGAAAAAAAAATAGAGCTCTTTCATAGCCATCTCCTCCATTTTTCAAAGGCCAGGAAAGGGCAGTTGTTTCACGGTGGCCATTCTGTGGAATGAGCATCATAGCAGAAGAGCATCCAGCCCTTTTTTTACTACTTTTTGTCCTTGGCAGCCAAAATGGATAACTTAAAATATTTTGCATGAAACAATTGTTGTAGTACTCATTACAGCTATAACTATAAACTACGTAATTTTCTTTCTCTTCCCCCCAGATAAACAAAAGCGGCAACCTGATATATTCCATGCTTTAAAAATGGGTAAGACTCTTTTTTCCATATTCTGCTGCTGCATTCCAGATATGGTTAGTAGAGTAATGACCTCCAGCCAAAGATTTGGCTGATTATTTTGAATCAGCGTTATGTGAGTTTTCATCATCTTTATTTCTGCAGCTTTTAGTCATTTGCAGCTGTAATCTCTGCCCATGCCTTCCCCTCTCAGATTTATCCCTCTGTTCCTGTTTCTCTCCTCATTCATAATCACTATTTCTCTTCCAACTCTTATTTCATAGCCCCTCCCAATGGTTCCTGCCTTTTCTTAGGTCTACTCCTCTTCCTTGGGCTCCTCTGCCTGCCTGTAGGATTTGAATAAGTCAACCAATTACATCAATGGTGCAATCCTAAGTAAGTCTACTCAGAAGTAAGCCCCACTGAGTTAAATTAGACTTACCTCCAGTTAAATGCGTATAGAATTGCAGTCCAAGAGAACCTGAAATTTAAGGCGCTCACAGGGGCAGCACTTACAATACCTACTGAAATACATCATTGACTCCCTCACAACCCCTCTTCTATGCAACAATAAATTTCCAGCAGTAGATTAGCTTCCTACTCAATAGTAAAGATTAGTAACCATAGAAAATCAGCATTTAAAATTGTCTGGCCAAAATAATTATAGGATTCTCGGTGCTTAAAGAACACTTTCAAAGCAAATCTTCTGTCTTATCTTCTGTACCTTTTACTTGCATACTTGTGCTTTCCCCCCTCTTAAATGATTATTTTTAACACTTCACCACTAGAACTAAAAATAGATCTCCCTTCTACTGCCTGAACTCTTATTTGTCACTGAAGAATGTTACTGTTTCCATAGGCAACTTTCAGCTGGTTAAAGAGATTACTGATGAAGATGCAGCGCAAGCCAATGTCAGTAATGATGATGGTGCTTCCCCACTGATGATTGCAGCTGTCACTGGACAATTATCTCTTGTACAACTGCTTGTTTCAAGAAATGCTGCTATTGACAAACAGGATAGTGTCCATGGCTGGACAGCACTAATGCAGGCCACATATCATGGGTTGGTATCTTTATTTTTCTGCTTGGGGATTCTGTAAGGATTCTGCCTCCCCCCCCCCCCGTGTGACACTACATTTTTTTTAATGCAGATGTACTCTGGAGAGGACCTGCCAGTCCTTTGGTGCACTGCACTTTATTCCTGTGTGGAAAGGCTTTTAATTTTATTTATTTAAAAAAATCCTCCTTTCCCCCTGTAGGAACCCAGGGCATGATATGATAGAACAGCAACTACAAAACATCATAATAAATCAGCAGCAGTAATGAGAACAAATCCAAAAATAAAATAAGAACATCAGAGATGGTAAACAATATAGGAAAGTCCTTGCAATAAGAGCCAGATCTTGAACCTCCTACAAATCACAGGCAAGGAAAGAGAAAGATACACAATACAGGGCAGGGAATTTCACATAGTAGAAGACCCCTTGTGTGCTGACCCTAATCAAACTTCAGAAGGCAGCAGAATACATAAAAGTGTCTTCCTCCAAGATCTTAAGAGACAGGTAGGGAAGCAGGCAGTCCTTCAGATTGGCCCTTAGCTCTTTAGCATTTTAAAGGTCATGACCAGCACCTTGAATTATCCCCAGAAATTTACCAGTAGCATGTGCAGCTGAAACACAAAAGGTGAGACATGATCACACTATCTCATGCCAATCAGCTCCTAAGTAGCTGCATTTTTCACCAGCTGGAAGTTTCCATTATTTTCTTGGGTAGCCCCACACAAAGCATGTTGCAGTAATCCAATCATGAAAGACAAAGGAATGGATCACCACAGTCAGGCCCACCCGAACTAGGAGCTGTTGGTGCATCAGCTGAAGCTGGGCAAAAGCATTCTAGGCCATAGCTGCCACCTGGACATCCAGGACAAACCTACACTGTTCCTTTAAATTGTATACTGGCTGATATTTGGCCAGCATGGTGGGATCAAGGGAGGGCTTCTTCCATAAAAGATGCACAACTATCATTTTTTGGCAGGATGGTATACTGCCCTCCACCATAAAGCTTTGATTACCATCCCAGCTCACTTGGCCAATCTACCTCCCACAGCTTTCATTAGACAAGCGCTACCAATATAATGCTGGTGTTACGGCTTCTGAAAATGAACTAGATCAGTGTAGATTTCCACACTTTCTAGAGGCCCTAGAGCAGTGAATTTCAAACCATAGACCACTACATAGAGAAAAACCCTTCCCTGTTCTTCACTGCTGCTAATCTTTCTAGCAAATTTCATCAGGAAGTCATGCTGGACAGTTTCCTCCACTTGCCATTGCTCTGGCAGGCTCTGCACCCCAGTTCTGGGGCAGAAGCAGCTGCCTGGAATGACTTTCTGATTGGCTGGAAAGATAACAGGCAGCAGTATAGAATGTTAAGTGCCACACAGGATAGGGAACGCTTTTTTCCATATTTTGGATCCAGCCTGCGGGCCAGGTTTTGGCGTCTACTTCCCTGGAGGCTGCTGCCTGATTTATAAATGCCAGCATAGTCACATTATAGCAGGGGTCAGGGAACTTTTTTACATTTTACCCCAAAATATATTTAGATACGCCAACGTTACCCCCTTGACGTTACCCCCCGCCCCGCCAGAACAAAAGAAAAAAAATTACATATTGGAACCCATTGCTTTTTATTTGATTAATAAATGAGCTTAATTAATGCTATGTAAATATGAAGTTGTAAACAGTTTGGGTACACCTGCAGACCTTGAGAGAATAGAATTCAACCCTTCTGGGTTACAACTAGCTTACCTTTTTGACAGCAGGTTTAGGTGCTTGGACTTAAGATTTCTCTCTATAATGAATTCAGATTGGGGCTGGCTGGCTGGCTGGCTCTCTCTCTCTCTCTCTCTCTCTCTCTCTCACACACACACACACACACAGGCCAGCAACAGCAGTTCTGATTTTGTTTTTGTTTTCTGCTGTTACCTCATTGCCTCCCGCCTCTCTTTGTGTCCCTGACTCCCTGTGCAGGCACCCCAGCCCTCCCCCTGCTCGCTTGCCCACCTGCCCCACTCCTTGGGACAGCAAGACAAGGCAAACCCAGGGAGAGCCCTAGCTGCTCACAAGCAAAGAGACATGTCCACAGAAGTCCTCTCACACACACACACACACACGTGCATGCCTGCGGGCACATGCACACACACACCTCAGCCACTCACCAGAGCCTCCCCCACGCCTGCACTTCCCGCGTCCCTGCCGGGCTCTTGGGTGGCGGCGACAGTGGCAGCTCCTCGGCCTTCCCACCTGGAGCTGGTTCGGGCTCTTCCCTGGTGTTGAGCACCGCCGACTCCACGGCTGCCTGCCGTGGGTCTGCGCCGGCCGGGAGCGGGTCTGTGCCGGCCTCGCTGCCCGGAATAGACTTGGCCTCGCCGGCTCCCCCATCACCCGGCACCGCCGCAGTTGCAACCACGGCCACCATTTTTTCTGCTGTTGCTTCCTTCTCCCTCTACCAGCAGCGGGATCGATAACCACGGCCTTCTTCGCCGCCTGGGAAGGGAGGGGAACGCTGCCTATTGGGGGCCAAGTACCTTGCCGCTTCTAATCTCCTATTGGAAGCAAGGGAAATCCATCAAGCGTGAGAGGAACTTCCCATTGGTCAGAAGAGAGAATGTTGGTCATGAAGGAAGGATGAGGGAGAAGGGGGGTGGGGCATACTCCTATCTGTCCATTACCCCCAGGAATTTCATTTTTACCCCATTTGGGGTAATTTACCCCTGTTCCCTGACCACTGCATTATAGCATGCTGTTTAGGCAGCAGTGCCCCCTATCCCAGTAGCAGCTTATTTATTAACCATTGGTGCACATAGCCTAATCTGCCCTGCCAGTTTTGCAACCCATCTAAAATTGGGTCCAGGACCCACAGTTTGGGAACTGCTTAATTATAGAGTTTGTTCAAAGGACAGAAAGCATGGTAGTGTCTGCAGACACACCTACCCCCTTTGGGGCTCACCATATGACTATGAATTGGTCATAATATTTGTATACGACCTACATTAAAAGCTTTAAAAACCTATAGGCCCAAACAGTGGTGTCACGAAGGCTGCAGTGTACATAAGATGGTTTTGTTACATAAAATTCAAGAAACAAAATTGCAGTTCTATCTTATGCATGTTGACATTTAGAGCATGCATGCAGACCTTAATTCCAGTGCATAGATGTCCAGCAAGGAGAGGTAGGATTAAAATAGCTTACTAAGGGTGATCTCACTATCTCACTGCATGGAGGCTGCTCCACTCTTAGCTTACAATCCTTTACACATGAGAGTAGGTCCTATTGAGTTGAATAGGACTTACTTTTGAGTAGACATACATAGGTTTGTACCCTTATAGTGCTATCCTGTGCATGATTACTCATAAGTCTCACTATGTTCAATGTGACTTATACCCTTGTAACTGTGTTTAGGATTGTGCCCTTAGAGTTTGTCCAAACCATACTAAAATAGAGAGAAGCGATTTGTTTTTCATTAGGTCATATTAAATTGCTGAAAATGTGGAAAGTCACAATATGTTACTAAAGCTCTGTCAGGATGTAGTATCTTAAAACTAATGCCAATCTCTGTTTAGGCAGAATACTCATTTCCTTCTAATATTCTCCTTTAAGCCAATGTAGCTTTAATATTTGTGACCTACATTTTTGTTTTGTTTTTTGAAGAAATAAAGAAGTTGTTAAGTATTTATTAAATCAAGGAGCTGATGTGAATCTGCGTGCTAAAAATGGATATACAGCCTTTGACCTGATAATGCTGTTGAACGATCCAGGTATTTGTATCTTTTGTATGCAATATTTATCATAAGTTAATAGCCCAATCCTATTCAGATGCTGCTCTCATGGCACACTGCCACTAGGATAACATCTGTCACACCTTAAGCCCATCCAGGCAATGCCACACCAGTACAGTCCTCCCATTAACACTGACAGCAGCCATGGAAATCCTGACACTGCCTGTCACCCATGGAGCAACATCCTGACATTGGTGCATCATCAGTGTGATGTCCGAAGAACCAATTGCCACATCCACTCAGCCCCAGTGACAGAGAAGCTCTGCCAAAGTGAACTAAGCAAGGAGTGGGAGATGGCACAGGGCCAATGAACAGCCAGTGCTGGGGCACCACATGCAAGCAACATGACACAAAGATGCCAAGCACCCGCCTCCTTGTCCCATTCATATTACTCTCTGATCTCCTTCCCATTTTGGCTTCTCTGCCCATGGACCTGTGCCACCATCCATGCTATGTTGGTGTGCTCATGTTGTGCTGGTGTCCTTGATGCACCCATTGGCGGGCAGACAGAAGCCCTGCCTTGGCAGGGCTGTCATTATGCTGGTATACATGGAGAAATGCCAGCATATCTTCATGTATGCTGGCATATCTCTAGGATTGGGCTATAAGAATCTTGTTGCTACTTGATAGTTGGGGTGGAGACTTCTTTCCAAAGTAAATTGTATGTGGATTTTTCAGATGCTGAACTGGTACGGTTGCTAGCGTCAGCCTGCATGCAAACAGACAAAGAAAAGAGTAAGCAGAATAGCAAACCAACTGCACCCTTTTCCAGAAATAAGCAATCTTTAGATGCCCCGGTGTTGCCAGATGACAAGGGGGGATTAAAGGTATGCATATTTCATGTTCTTCATTTTGGTAAGACATAGTCAGATGAATGTATGAGTTTCTGCTGTGTACTTGCTAGTTAGCAACCTGTGCTAACTGGCCACATAGGCGGCATGTTGAATCCTTTTATTAGACAAGGCCATCAAGAAGTTTTTAACAAAATTAACCTTGCAAGGGGAAAACAATCATGAACTGTTGCCTGGGGGGGTGGGTGGGGGCACAGCAGTTGTGCAACCTCAGACTAAACAGAAGGGGAGTAATACATCATCCAGCTCCTTTTGCCCCTCCCTCTAAGCTCACTGCTCATCCCATTTGTGTCTCATGGGAGTTGCTCCTGATGCCCTCAGTTATGACTGGCAATTGCAATCTCAGCGCATTGTATTCTCTCCCCTTTTGTCAGTTATTGCAACACCTACGTAAAGAATTCGAGATTTTGAACTGGGGAATCTAGTAGTAGGACCAGAAGTCTTAAAACTACTCAACTGTGACAGCTTATTGGATGAGTGATTCTGATTATATCACTGAAGACATAAACTCTTCAGAGATTAGTTGATTCTACTTGAATCTTGGGCACTTAGGCCATGTAAGTGCCTTCTTCAAGCACAATTAACAGTGCAATTCTAGCCCTAGACCAGTACAGACCACATGGGCTGTGCTGTATTCAATAATGGGTTGGAGTTTGCTGGAGGTCACCTCAGGGTAAGGACAGTTTTCCCTCTTATCCCATGTCAAGCCCCATCCTGCCCTATGGGGCTACTCAGATCTGTGCTGCTGCCACTGATCCTATTCCCTTCCTGGGCCCAAACCACCACTGTTCTGCCCTCCCCTGCCCAGAAACATCCAGCCTCCACACTGCCCCCCTCCCCGCAACCATCTTTTATCGCCTGTGCCGCCCAGTGCAACACTTACCTGTGCTGGTCCGGCAATTGCTGGTCCGGCAATTGGAGACAGAGCTGGTGCACATTGTGGTGGCACTGCCAACTCTCAAGTTGGTGCAAACATGCCTTATGTTTTGAGCTGTATGCTATTCTTGGACATTACTATCGTCAACTCCCCCCTCCTCAATAACATTCTGCTGCTATATTGTGATGGTTCATCCTTCCTGCTTCCTGGCTCCCAGGTAAACTCTTTCTCTATTTGAGCATTGGTCCTAGGAAGGGACTGAACAATTAACTCTGACCTTAGATTTACAAAATAAGAAAAAAGTGATGTGTCCCAAGTCCTTTGAAGGTTTTTTAAAAAAATAACATTATTTGCATAAATTATGTTCAAGTCATTCTGCCAATTATTTATTATTGTGCATAATTATTTGTCTTTAAAAAGTCACATGTTTTATTTTCTAGTCATGGTGGAGCAGAATGTCCAATAGATTCCGAAAGCTGAAGTTGACCCAAACTTTAAATCATGGATTTTCCATTAACCCATCTGTGTCTTTTCCGGAGGAGTCAACATCACTATTTGACTGTACAATGAAGGCCACGTCGCAAAGTGATAACTCTGGAAATCATGATAGCACAACAGCTTGGGCAACAAAGAACAAGGCTAATGGTAAAAGCTCTCAAATGCACACACATCTGCAATAATACCTACCACACAGAGGGTATCAGTACATGGAGATACAGATGTACAAACATGTAAACATTTAGGAAGAAACATTTAAAAGTCATATTAGCAGGAACTGGTTTTGGATGAGCAGTAGAATATAGATTCCTGATGCTATCCTACTTTTACAAAAAAAAACTTCATACAAAAATGCAAAGTAATTCTCAAAAAAAGTAGAGGTATGGGAGGGACAAATCTGAACCATTGTATCATGGGAAAAATTATGGCACCATAGAATCAGGATAAATTTTTCATGGATATTTGGTAGGTTTAAAATAACATAGTTACTTTTTTCCAGTTGTAGGCAGCACAAAGGCAAGAAAGGATGATGAATTATTGACAACAGTGGTAAGTTTAAGTGGGAAGCTGATGTACCAGTTTACTTGTACTGTAATTTTTGCCCAAGAAATTTGGATCCAAAAGGAACCAGAGTATTCAACCCTGTTATTAACAATAACTTCACAATACAGTGCATGCAAATACACGCAATACCATGTTTTTTCTATATTGATGATAAACAGTTGTGGATCAATATTTGTTAAGCAGTCACATAAGCTGTAGTATTTTTCCTATAATGGACCAAAGTAGCAGCTGCATGGTTCAAATAGTTTGGAATGGAAGGTTGTGGCAAAGCCAGCCAAGGAAAAGTTCCCTTTCAACAGGATATTGACATGCAATTCTCCATGGTTTAAATTTGACTGGTGGCTGCAGGCAAAGACAAAAGAGGCGCATGCTCCTCAGATCAGGGCAAACCAGTTCAAAACCAGTTCAAAAGCAGTGTCAGAGAGTAAAATGTCCAGCCTTCCATGGGAAATGAGAAGTTGCAGTCTTCTAATGAGGGTGATCGCCAGGTTTTTCATCTAATGAGGCTGGTCTTTTACCAGTCAAGCTGTTGGGGGTGGATAGAATCATGGCAGGGGGCTTCAGCCTTCCTGCACCTTGGACTTGGAAGCAGAGCCTTAATACCCTACCTCAGTGCCCTGGGGCAGGGACATCACAATCCCGCCGATTTGCACCCCCAAGGCAGTGATGTCATAGGTTCTTCTCGAAGAAGGGATGGGTGCAAGAAGCAGCCAGCACCTCCTCCATCAGGGAGAACCTGGAGGAGATTGCTTCTGCACTGCAAACACAAAGGCAATCTCCCCCCCAGATCTCCCACCCCCCAGAGGAGGGGGCGTGTGATCTTGCCAGCACCTCCTCCTTTGGGGACAGCCCAGGGAAGCCTGCCTCTGCGCTGCAAGTGCAAAGGCAATCTCCCCCGGCATCTCCCCAGAGGAGGGGGCGCATTCAAAATCGAGAGCGCTTCCTCCTTTGGAGACAGCCTGGAGAAGGCTGCTCTGCACTGGAAGCGCAAAGGCAGTCTTCCCTGGCATCTCCCTGGAGGAGGGGGCGCGCCGCCTCCTTCAGAGAGAGCCCGAAGGTGACTGCCTTCCTGCCACTTGCGGTGCAAAGACAGTCACCTCTATAATTAGGATGGAGCCTGGGGCTGTTCATGCGCCCCTGTTTATCCTAGCGCCTGGAGCAGGTTCCCCTCAGACTCCAGCCCAGTTATGGTTCTGCTTGGAAGGATCCTATTCCTCAGACTAAAGAACCTGGTCATCATTGGCTTAGAGAATACCCTGCAAAAGGTGAGTTGTGGAACATAATGAATGCAGATGGGATAACTAAATGCTGGCTAAATGAGAGTCAGTAAGAACATCTTGAGATTGGTAAAACTGATGAGATGGTGTAGCTTGGCCAGTTGGGTTTGCAAAGCTGGATGGAAATGTATATGAGTTGGGAGGAGTTTCAGAAACCTCCTCTATCCCTGAGGCATTTATAGCTGAGTTCTGTTTTAGTTGATGTAAGATGCAGCATATCTCAACCATGCTGGTGAGGATATCACCTCACATGCTGGTGAGGCAGAATTGCCCTACCAGAGTTCTTTGAAAAATAGTTGCCACTGCTGTGATCACACAAACATTTACAACACAGGGACTTTGAGAAACTGAAGCCCATGGGTTGTAAGTATTTGCAGGATCACAGCCACTGTAGCCAAGTGGAGACACTTTTCAAAGAATGTCCCTGATCTCCATCCATCCTTGATTAAATTTTATTTTTGTGTTTCAAAGCTTCTTTTCTGTGCTTCTGTAATAAATAACCACATACATAATTTTAATTTTGTAATTGATCGACTTCTTTTCCAGATTATCTGTGTTAAAAAAAAATCTCTTCTATTAAGTATCTCTCCCTTTTTTTCCTGGTCAGTTGAGAAGTGGAGCTCCGTTTACAAGGCTGCCCAATGACAAACTGAAAGCTGTAATTCCACCTTTCTTGCCTCCTTCAAGTTTTGAGCTGTGGAATTCCGACAGGACACAAACGAGCAAAGATGGCAGTGCAGAGCAAACTAGGCTTGGCCTTCCACATAGAGCTACCAATCATGACTGCAATGGCAATGGTAATTCTGACAAAGTAAGAGATGAATAATTAAATTCTACTAAGTGGGGTTCAATTTAATCTTTACTAGTTTGGGTCTGGGTTGTTGACATTGGCTTGTATCCTAATGTTTTCTCTCTAGAGGTGTAAAGAAACGTAAGATACAACCCACAATGTTTAGGTTAGTGGTTTCCAAACTGGTGGGTTGCAACCCTTCAGCCAAGGAAGCCCCTGTATCTGCCTCAATTGCACCACTGATGGGTTGAAAGGGTTTTTTAAACTTACCATTTGCAGTGTCAGCCTTGGGGGAGGGGTCTGGGGAGCCCTGCAGAATGTCTAAAAATAACCATTGCAGCCCGGTTTTAGCAAACCGGAAGTAGGTTGTGATAGCTATTTTTAGACATTCTGAGATACAAGGAGCCCTGCAGTGGTATCCCTCCCCCCACAAAGGCTGGTGCTGCAAATGGTGTGTTAAAAAACCCACTTTCATCCCTGGCAGCAGCACAATCGTACAGTTCCCAACTTACTCTAGTCCTCAAACTCCCGGAGGGTTTAGGAACTGCTGGTTTAGGTACTATACTGTACTAAGTGATGTTGCTGTTGATGTCCCTTTCTAATGCCCAATTCTGCTTCCTCCCTTCACTATAATTCCAAGTGATGGTATAAAAAAGTATGTGTGCCAAAATGCAAGCTGATTCCGAACTTGGGGGCGGGGGTGGGTGGCTGGGTGGGCAACACTTTTGTTAAACATGCACACATTATGCTTGCAGTTGACAATCCAATTACAATTACTGTAGATACCCGCTGTAAGACTAGAAATTTTTGCAAATAAATGAGCTGTAAATTGCCTCCTTGTTTTATCTCAGAGTCAGTATCCCAGGGGTTAGGGCAGTTCAGGGGTGTCAGCTGCCTATTAATTGCCTGCAAATGTCTGCAGACCATCTTTTATGCTTGCAGAGAGTTTCCAAACGTTTCCAAACGTACAGTCGGAGCTGTCCTTTGCTCTCTGTTTTATTGTTTATATTGGTCTGGAGCTTCCAATCCTTTCTGAAGTTGCTATGCTATGGTGTGTTTTTAAACCTGTTTTTTCACACCCATTCAAAGCTTTCTGCCTTATTTAGGGAGTGTTTTGTGTTCCTCTTCACAAGCACCATTTCCTTCACTCTCCCCTTCCTGCCCTGATTGGCTCCTGACCTTCTTAGTAAACAGGGGATGGTAAATTCAGACAAAATTCAGACAGACACACACCCACCCCTAAGTTTTACCCCCGCAACTTATCTGAGGGTCATATAAAATGGCATGTTTTTTTGTTCAAAACCTGCCCTTGGCTTATCTGTGAGATTGATTTATACTCAACTATCTATGGTGGTGGCGCAGCGAGTTAATCCGCTGTTGCTGGGCTTTCAACCGCAAAGTTGGGAGTTCGAGACTGCGTGACGGAGTGAGCTCCCGTTGCTTGTCCCAGCTCCTGCCAACCTAGCAGTTCGAAAGCACCTAAAAAATGCAAGTAGATAAATAGGGACCACTTCCGTGCGTTCCGTGCGCTACGGCGTAGAGTCATGCTGGCCACATGATCAGACAAAAATGCCAGCTCTACAGGCTTTGAAACGGAGATGAGCACCGCCCCCTACAGTCGGTCACGACTAGACCATTCGGTCGTGGGGAAACCTTTACCTTTACCTTTTATCTATGGTAAGATTGGGGTAGAAGGATTCATTCAGTAGTTCACCCGGGATTTGAATCCTAACCTTAGTTTGGAACCCAAAGGTCTCAAAAATTCCATCAAATCTTCATTCAGTTCAAAACTCCATCCAATGCTACACTGGCTTTTAACTGTTCTCCAAGGAAGTTGAAGTACTGAATTGATGTGTGTGAACTTTGGCTCATTTATCTGTGCCTCACAACTTGTTTTGATGAAGAAATGCACACTGGGTGTACATGGAAAGGCATTTAGAACCAACAGCATCACTTTGACAATATTGGCAACAAGTTTTTTTTGTTTTAATAATACAATTCATAAAAATATTTTGAGAAACTTATCCTCCCCTTTCTTTCTTTCTTTCTTTCTCTCAGTCATCCTTAAATAGAGGTACTCGACCAATTAAGCTATCAGCCTTTGGAAGAAGACCTCCTACTCCCTCCAACTCAAGCAATTTCAACCATTCCCCACACTCTTCTGGTGGCTCAAATAGCATAGCAGGAGTTAGGCATGGTGGAGAAATACATAATAAATCAGGTACTTATATATTTGTAATCCTAGCATTAAAAATGGTAATATTTGGGCAGCCACTCAAGAAAAGTCTATATTAAAGACCCCAATGGTAAGTTGTTTTTAAAATATGGATACTTCATTCTGCAAGTACAGGTAACATACTTTGGCTCCCCTTATTTAGAAGGAGGGCCACTATTCCCTTTACTGTACTAGTTGTTTTAACAGATTTGAAGTTTAGAGCTGAACATATGTACCTTATTTGTTTCAAGGGGATCTGTGGCTGACTGATGGGCTGTACCCGGAGAGTACTCCTTTTCAACCTGGGCAGCAGTATTCCCTGTAAATTTCAAAAGGAATGTGCAGAACCCTGCCAGAGTTGCACAGGGGCACCTCTGGAGCTCTTGGCAATGACGTCATTGTCATCACTGAGCTCCAGAGCACCCTAATAGAAGCTGCACAGGGCTCCAAATCTAGCTGCACAACCACACAGTTTAAAGGGAACACAGCCTAGCAGTACTATATGTGAAAAAGATCGGGGTATTTTCGTAGATGACAAGTTAAACAGCTGGCAGTATGACATGGTGGCAATGAAGGCAAATGCAATTATAGGCTGCATAAACAGAAATGTAGTACTGAAATTGTGAGATGCAATAATATTGCTGTATTCTGCTTTAGTCTGACCCCATGTGGAAAACTGTATCTAGTTTTGGGTACTGCAGTTTAAGAGAGAAACTAGAATGCACCCAGAAGAGGGTGACTAGCGTGACTAGGATGGTGAGAAAGCGTGAAGACAGGTTGAAGGAGTTGGACGTTTAGTATGGAGAAAGTATGGAGAAAAGGCAGTTAAGAGATGACATAGCTATCTGTAAATAGCCAAGGAGCTGTCACATGGAAGACTGGATTTGTTTTTGGTTGGATTTGTTATAGATTTGTTTTTGGTTGCTCAGGAGGGTACAACCAGGACATATAGGCTTTTTCAGGGAAGTTAGCCAGTGAGCCAAGATAAGTTGTACCTAGTGAGTCTTGTATCAACCAACTGTGATATTCCTGGTCCTTATCTTTTTACGCCTCTGCCATGGAACTGATTCAGGGTGCAATCCTAACAAAGTTTCCAGCACTGACCTAGCTGTGCCAATGGGGCATGTTCTGCGTTCTGCAATGGAATAGCAGTCATGGAGGCCTCCTCAAGGTAGGGGAATGTTTGTTTCCTTACCTCAGAGCTACGCTGCCCTTATGCTGGTGCTGGAAGGCTGGTTAGGATTGTGCCCTCAATCTTATGCTGGATACAGCAAATATTGTTTGAGATAGACAGGCATAACACAATTACAGACCACACACACTTCCCTGAGTTCATGATTTATTTTCCCTTTCTGTATCAGTCAAATGTTCAAAATTCTATTATATAAGAAAAATCTCGTATCTTTAAAACATCTAGAGTTGATATATAAATAACTGGTTTTAATATCGCTTGAAAATGTTGAAATGTGGTTAGATTATTTTGTAATTTAGAAAAATAGAACTGTTTCATTTTTAAATTTGATATCTTCATTTTTATGTATTTCTTTTAAGGTGGCAGTGCAGATAGTGTTTTGTCTCAAATGGCAGCTCAAAGGAAAAAAGCAGCTGGCCTACCTGAACAGAAAGCCAGTCAACAGCAAATTGCAGTAGGTTCAGCTCCTCCTCCTTGTCTTCCTGATGGAGAAAGCGCATCACTTCTGCATCAAACTGGCAATGGACACATTCTCAAGGTCTTTAAGTTTGTCATTCTTGTTAGCTAGAAGCTGACAAAGGAAATCATGATGTACTGTATGCTGCGTCATTGGTACTATTCTCACAGCCCAATCCTAACCTGCATTGGAACAAGCATGCCAGCTGGCCTGCCCCATATCCAGCCCGGGGTTGAAGCTGGCTGCAGCGCAACCCAGGGTGAAGGAAATTTCCCTTTATCCCATGTAGCATGGCAGCCACCACAATAGGGCTACTTGGATTTGTGCAATGAAATCACTGCAGCTTCTTTTGTGGTGTCTTCACAGGTGCACCTGCTACAAAGCCCTGACCAAGCATGTTCAGTTTATATGTTCATAACTTGTAAGTCTGTAAGTTGGAGAGCTTCTCTATTGCAAAAACTGGAACTTCAAAAAACATTACATTAAAATAGGAAAATATAAGCCCCCCCCCAAAAAAAATTGGTCTTAATTTCAGGAGTACCCCATACACTCCCTGGGTAATATTCATGAACCCCATGGGGTATAGGCCCTGTAGGTTTCAGACCCTTGGCCTAGACTGTATCAGAATGCACTTTCAAATAGTATATTTTAAAAGTAGATTGAAAAACTAAAACATTTGAAATATTTTTATTGCAATTTGAGAAAAATGTGCATTATTACAATGCACATTTCTCTCATGTTGCACCTCTTCTGCTAACAGAAGTTCAGTTTGCTGAAGATGGCATAACGTCTGGTAAGATTTGAGGCAGGCCCAAAACCCTAGATGTGAGAACTGGTTGTTTTTCCCATTAGTAAATACGGTATTTTGGATATATTGACATTGAACGCGATCCTAAGCTGTGTTGGAGCAGGCAGGCTGGTGGGTCTGCATGGCATCCAACACAGCTTCGAGGGATAGTGAAGCCTCCCTGGTGCAAGGGCACGTTTGCAAGGGCGCTAGTCTCCCCTATGGGCTCCTCGGAACCATGGAGGTCGTGGGCAGTGGTGTCATTCAAATGATTTAGGAACAGAAACTCACTTTTGATTGGCACCTGTCGGGAAATCCAGAACGCCCATTCTGGTCCGTTCCCCCTGAATGACATCACTGCCTTCGCCCCCCTAGGAATCCGGAGTAGCTCCCTTTAACCCTCTGAGTGCCGGCCAACCAAGAAGAAAAGCTCTTTGCAGAGGAAATGGGAGGGGGGAGGAGGGAGAGTGAAGTGGGCGGAGTCAGCCCTAATTTTAACTAGTGGAACTGAGTTCCCCCGCATTCCCCCTGCATGACATCACTGGTCGCGGGGCCTGAATTGGGCCCACATGGCATGGGGACGAGCCCTTGGATTCGGCCTAATGGCCGAATCCAAAACCCATCTCCCTCTCCAGGCCTGCCTGCCTGCCTGCTGGCCCATCCACCCCCCGCCCAGGAATGCCCTCCCACTCACTTGGAAACGCTTCTGCTGTGTTCGGCTGGTGCAGAGGCAGTGCAGCGCCCACTCTGCCAGGCTGGTGCTGCAGACAGTGCCAGTGTGGGAGCAGTAGCGCTGACATGGAGGTTCCAATCGGCACCCTTGTGTTGGCGCTAAGGACATAGCGCAGATGCAAGCCCGTTGCGTCAGTGCTACATCCCTTTTGGGATTGTACTGTCAGTTTGACAAACTCCTTGGGGTCTTAAGAGTAATTGATATGAGAATTCTAGCATTGTTTCAAAAAGGGAGCTGGGCTCTTAGCTGAAAGAAGGCATCAGATTCCTCCCTAGCCACAAAGTGTTTGTTGTAGAACATAGACCTAGCCCTTTAGCCCACATAGCTTTCCTTTCGGATGTTGTAACCAGAAGCCTTTGTATTCCAGCCATGTGAATCACCCCAATAATCTTGCAGTATGGCTAGTTGCCAAATATATTTTCATCAGTAAGAACATTTTAATTACTATTGAGCCTACTTATAGAGGAGTTAAAAATACCCAGTTTACAGATGTGCTAAAGTTCTCCGATTCATGTTAAAAACAATAAACAAACACTCATATGTCAGGGTTTAGCAACAGAAGCATTTCTATGTTTGTTGTTCACTAAAACAGAAGGATGGAAACAAAAAGCCTCCATCTGAGAACTCATCTGCTTCTAAAAGCACATCGCCAACTCTCACACCATCGCCATCCCCATCGCCATCCCCCAAGGTTCAAAGTGCAGAGCTCTCTCTCTCCTCCTCTCACAGACAAGGGAAAAGTAGTGGCGACTCCAGCAGTGGAACTCTGACTGATGAAGGTGAGTAGCGCTCTGCTCCACAACCAGCAGGATCACAGAATGTAGCAATTCCTGGACTGTACCACTTCAGATTTCTTACTGAGCATTTGAATTATCTCCAGCGCGCGCACGCGCACACACACACACACACACACACACAAGAATATATATATTCTGTCGGGCAGAAGGCTAAGGCAGAATCTTTCTTAGACGTGTTGGTTTTCTATTCACATTCTTTTACATTGGGCTGCACTGAAATGTTCACTCGAAAGTGGCACAACTCAGCACAACTGCAGTACATAATTCTACTGATAGCTCAGTTCTTGGTTGCTGTAAAATGTCAAGACTTTTCAAGGAATCCAGGACATCATAATATACAACCCTAGCAATTAAGGTACCTCATTTCCCGGAATGTCAGAAAGAAGAGTAATTAGTGATCACCATTTCTGTATATTCTCATTTTCTACACTGTCCATAGACTCATTATAATTGGGGATTCTGAGCCAGCCTGACAGGACATCCCTATTCAAGAGGCAGGAGGGACAACTTTTTTCCAAGTACTACATATATCGTCCTTTTTCTCTCAAAATGCCATGTAATGGTTCAGGGGTAATTGAGGTAGTGATGCTAAAAGTTTGGGGGAAGAGAACCTCTGTCACTGGCCCCCAGAAATGGAACCCAGACATGTGCATACTCTGAAGAGCTTGGGTAGGAGGAATATTTTGCTGCTAAAAGTGGAGTAATTCTGGAGGTATTCTAAATCTCACCAGAATGACTATATTTATGTTAATAATATTGGTAGCAAATGCAGACAAGATAAAGGACCAGCACATGACCTTTTACTCTGCATTGTACAGTTAGTTTTGTGTGTGTTTGACTGAATATTCCCAGAGTTCATGAGGTGCAGTTAATTCTCCGATCCTGCGGATTCAGTTACCCACACATGCAGTCTCGGGCATGGGAAAAAAATTCTGAGGGACTTTTTGCTTATGTCCCTCAGCTCTTGTGTTCTTCTGTTCTTGTGGCTTCTGTTGTGGCTTAACAAGTCTCCACATGTTCTCCATCATTCTCACCAGCTTGACAAGTCTCCATGTGTTCTCAGTTGTTCTCAGTTGGCTTAACAAGTTGCAGTTAAGTGCTAAATGAATACAGTAATGGAATAATCTGAGCTCAGTGAGTTTATATCCAAAATTTAGATAAATGAAACAGAGAGGTAAAAGGACTTAAAATGAAATTAGTATTAGGTTTTTTTATTACTGTACTTGAGAGAGAGAGAAAAAACTTTTTACAAAAAGTGTATAGCAAAGAGGGTCCCTAAGAAACCAATGGATCAATCAATCATTGGATCAATGATTTGGTAACCACAGTCCTGTAACAGCAGGGTTTTCAGGAACCTAACCCCAGCAGTTAATGAGAATTGACTGTAGTTTAAAGGATGCTTTGAGATACCGACTTGGAGATCATTAGTTGAGCTTCTTGGTGTGTTCTTGTCTCTTTGCAAGTTTAGCTCAAGATTGTTCTTGTCAATATGTAGGATTTCCAACCATTTGTAAAAACAAAATGTTTCATGTTTTCTTTTTTATTTAAAGATGAACTCACAGGCATCCTTAAAAAACTCTCCCTTGAGAAGTATCAACCTATTTTTGAAGAACAGGAGGTACAGTTTTGTTTTAACATTTGCTTTGCAGTCTGTTTAATCTGTGAATCTGAATGAAACATGGATTGTGTGCAGTCACTGAGGGCCAAACTATATGCATCACTAGGCCTGTTATGTTTGTGTTTTTTAGTGGTATACCAGTATAGGGGGAAGGATTGAAATGGGGTAAAGTTACAATCAGGAAAGGGGTTTTAGCATTTTGTTCCCACTGCCATGCTCCCCCGTACACTATTTTTATTGCAAAAAAAGCCACAACTGAAAGCCAGTGTGTCTGGGGAAGCACCTACCTGGACTGGACATCAAGCCAGGAGGCCAGTACAGGCTAGTCATGAGCCCTGCAGGCCTGTGGGACCAGCCCACTTGGGATAGGAGCCAGTTTGCCGGACTATGGGCAGAGCAATGTGGTAATGATGGCCACAGCGTGTCAGCTAGCAGTGCCCAAGACAGGCAAAACACAGGCCTTTCGTAGCTTCAGAATACATCTAGTCTAGCTGTCTTGGGAAATGCCACAATTTTAGCTCATAGTAAGAAAGGGACTTTTCCAAGACCAGCATCTTTACAATAGGAATAATATTCATGTGCTTGAAATAACTATGTTGAATGTAATTGATACCGCATTCTATAAGAAGGAATATATTGAGGGGTTTTTTCCAGGTCACTGCCCCTAATTTGCAAGTACCAAAGCTTTGAGCATGTTGTTTGTGTTTTTCAGCTCAAATAGAAATAATGGTTTTGTGTTCAATGAGGTTTATTCTCCTGCAATGTAAATCTTTTAAGATGCATTAGAATGTAGTCATGTTCTATTATTTTGTCAATGGGTAGCCCGATCCATTAGAATGTAGTCCATTTAGCCCAATCCATTAGAATGCATTAGAATGTAGTCATGTTCTATTATTTTGTCAATGAGTAGCCCGATCCTATCCCCCACCGGACCATAGCATG
>JAJKFI010000037.1:7550085-7626698 GCA_029204185.1 Lerista edwardsae
GAGGGTTAGAACATGGGTGCATGATTTTGGCCGGTTTTCATGGCTTGCGGCTGCCATCTTGGAAATGACCTGCTTCCGGTGGTCTGATTTGGTTGGATCTTTCCCCTGTCAATCTGCACACCTAGTACTGACAGGAACAGTTGACGGGATTCTTGTTAGAGTTCTTGGAGGGTTAGGACACGGATGCCTGTTTTTGGCCCGTTTTCATGGCTTGCGGATGCCCTCTTGGAAATGACCCCCTTCTGGTGGTCTGATTTTGCCGGATTTTTCCCCTGTCACTCTGTACACCTAGTACTGACTGGAACAGTTGACGGAACTGTTGTTAGGGTTCTTGGAGGGTTCAACATAACACGGGTGCCTGATTGTGGCCCATTTTCATGGCTTTTAGATGCCCTCTTGGAGACAACCCATTTCCGGTGGGATGACTGTGTCAGGTTTTTGTTCTGTCAATATGTACCCCAAGTACTGTCAGAAACAGTTGTCAGACCTTTTGTTAGACATGGTTGCATGTCTGATCACAGACTGACTGGAGCAAGTCCTAATTTGTGCTGGCACAGCCAGGCTGCCTGGCCTGTGCTGTATCCAACACAGGTTAAGAGCAGCCTGGAGGTCACCTTGGAGTAAGGAGATATTTTCCCCTCACCCCATGTAACACTCCAGTCTGCACGATGGGGGTACTCGGATCTCGTAGGGCTGTCTAGGCTGTGAATGGGGGTTAGGATATGACATGTACTACCACCGCCAAAACCACCCCCCTCCCAGGCCTGATCTTCCCCTCATTCCACCCTCTACCTGCCCAGAAATACCCTCTCCCAACCACTGGAACACCCCACCGTCACCCTCTCCCCCCTTTGCATTGCTTAACACAATCCTACCTGGGTCGACCGGCATAGCTGTGGGATCTGACACCAGCAGGCCAGTGTAGGTCCTTGCATCAGCAATGCCTGCTCTTAAGACAATGTTTGTGACACTCGAGAGCCAGCGTAGGGGGTCTGCGCCAGTGCAAGATGACATTAGGATTGAGCTGTTAGTGATTTCTTTTGAACCACAAATGCATAATCCAGTAGGTTGTGATCAGTGGTGTCATCTACAAATAAGGAACGGGAACGCTAGGCGGGACTTTCGTGGGACTTCCGCATGATTGGCTGCCCGCCTGTCTCGTTCTGCGACTGCCCTGGCCTCGGGGGGGGGTGCCTGCTCGCCGGGGGAGACGGGGGGCGCGCCGGAGCCTGGGCGAGCCACGGTGGGGCGCGCAAACCAGGGGCAGCCCCCCCCGAGGCCAGGGCAGCTGCGGAACAAAACGGGCGGGCTGCCAATCACATGGAAGTCCCACCCAAGTTCCGCCCAGCGTTCCCGTTCCTTGTTTGTAGATGACACCATTGGTTGTGATTGGTTGTGTTTTTGGTGGGTCATGAAACTGACAAGCTGATTAGCTGACAAGGAAAATGTATTGAGCCCTATGAAAACATAAACGGAGCAGCATGTGCATGTCTACCTATGAGTAGGTGGCAATGTCTCAGTCTACTTTGAAGGGCAGAGGGAGGGGGAATGCAAGGCCACTATATTGGTCCCAATCCAATGACTGTGGAGCTTAACAAATGCTCCAGAAGGCGGTTCCCCCTGCTGTAGTAAAAAGGATAAAACCAAAGGCTTGAGCGGCTGGTAAAGTTAAACTTTGTAATGTTTTGTAAAGCTATATGGGTCCAGATAGCACTTTTTAAAAGTTAGTCCTGATGCTAAAACGTTTGGGAACAACACGCTGGCATAATCTATTGGAATTGAGCATCCATCTAAATTTCCCATCTTAAGAGTGCTGAAAATAACACTGAAGAGTGCTGAAATGTGTGAAAGTAAATGCCTTACTATATTTAGAATAAATATATGCAAATATTTACTTAGAAAATTAACTAAAATGGAGTGCAGACTAAAGCTCTCTGAGATAAGCAGCTCTTGCATGCAGACATGTTTAGTTATAAATTTCATGTTTAAACTCAAGCTCCACTTCTGGTCAAGAGGGCCTGGAATAAGCGAGGCCCCTTAAACCCAGCTTTATTCCTATATCTGCATATAAGTTAAATAAGCAGGGTGACAGTATACAGCCTTGTCGTACTCCTTTCCCAATTTGAAACCATTGGTTGTTCCATGTCCAGTTCTAACTGTAGCTTCCTGACCCGCATACAAGTTTCTCAGAAAGCAGATAAGGTGGTCTGGTATTCCCATCTCTTCAAGAACTTGCCACAGTTTGTTGTGATCCACACAATCAAAGGCTTTAGCATAGTCAATGAAGCAGAGGTAGATGTTTTTCTGGAACTCTCTTGCTTTCTCCATGATCCAGCGAATGTTGGCAATTTGATCTCTAGTTCCTCTGCCTCTTCGGAAACCAGCTTGTACATCTGGTAGTTCTCGATTCACATACTGCTGAAGCCTAGCTTGTAGGATTTTGAGCATCACCTTGCTAGCATGTGAAATGAGTGCAATGGTGCGGTAGTTCGAGCAATCTTTGGCATTGCCCTTCTTTGGGACTGGAATGTAAACTGACCTTTTCCAGTCTTGTGGCCACTGTTGGGTTTTCCAAATTTGCTGGCATATGGAGTGCAGCACTTTGACAGCATCATCTTTTAAGATTTTGAGTAATTCCGCTGGAATGCTGTCAGCTCCACTAGCTTTGTTGTTAGTGATGCTTTCTAAAGCCCACTTGACTTCACACTCCAGGATATCAGGTTCGAGCTCAGTGACTGCACCATTGTGGTTATCAGGAACATTTAGATCGGCCTTATATAGTTCCTCTGTGTATTCCTGCCACCTCTTCTTAATCTCATCTGCTTCTGTTAGGTCCTTGCCGTTCTTGTCCTTTATTGTGCCTACCTTTGCACGGAATTGTCCTTTGACACATCCAATTTTCTTGAAAAGATCTCTAGTCTTTCCCATTCTATTGTTTTCCTCTATTTCTTTGCATTGCTCATTTAGGAAAGCCTTCCTATCTCTCCTTGCTGTTCTCTGGAAATCTGCATTCAGTTGGGTATATCTTTCCCTTTCTCCCTTGCTTTTTGCTTCCCTTCTTTCCTCAGCTATTTGTAAAGCCTCGTCAGACAGCCACTTTGCCTTCTTGCATTTCTTTCTGTTTGGGATGGTTTTAGTTGCTGCCTCCTGTACAATGTTACAGACCTCTGTCCAAAGTTCTTCAGGCACTCTGTCTACCAAATCTAAGCCCCTAAATCTATTTGTCACCTCCATTGTATATTCGTATGGGATCTGATTTAGGTCATACATGGAGGGCCTAGTGGTTTTCCCTACTTTTTTCAGTTTAAGCCTGAATTTTGCAATAAGAAGCTCATGATCTGAGCCACAGTCAGCTCCAGGTCTTGTTTTTACTGCCTGTATAGAGCTTCTCCATCTTTGGCTGCAAAGAATGTAATCAATCTGATTTTGATGTAGACCATCTGGTGAAGTCCATGTGTACAGTCGCCGTTTGTGTTGCTGGAAAAGGGTGTTTGCTATGACTAGTGTGTTCTCCTGACAAAACTCTATCAGTCTTTGCCCTGCTTCATTTTATACTCCAAGTCCAAACTTGCCTGTTACTCCTATTACCTCTTGACTGCCTACTTTAGCATTCCAATCCCCTGTGATGAGGAGGATATCTTTTTTGGGTGTTAATTCTAGAAGCTGTTCTAGGTCTTCATAGAAACGGTCAACTTCTTCCTCTTCAGCACCAGTTGGGGCATAGACTTGGATTACTGTGATGTTGAAAGGTTTGCCTTGGATCCGAATTGAAATCATTCTATCATTTTTGAGGTTATACCCCAGTATTGCTGTTCTCACTCTCTTGTTTACTATGAAGGCTACTCCATTTCTTCTAAGGGATTCCTGCCCACAGCAGCAGACGTAATGGTCATCTGAATTAAACTCTCCCATTCCTGTCCATTTTAGTTCACTAACTCCCATGATGTTGATGTTCAGCCTTGACATCTCACGTTTGACCACATCTAGCTTACCTTGATTCATAGATCTGACGTTCCAGGTTCCTATGCAGTATTGTTCTTTGCAGCATCGCACTTTCCTTTCACTTCCAGACACATCCACAGCTGAGCTTCCTTCCGGTTTTGGCCCAGCTACGTCACTCTTTCTGGAGCTACTAGTACTTGTGTTCTGCTCTTCCCCAGTAGCATAATGGACACCTTCCGACCTGAGTGTCTCATCTTCCATTGTCATATCGTTTAGCCTTTTAGTTTTGTAATCCATGGGGTTTTCTTGGCAAGAGTACTGGAGTGGGTTGCCATTTCCTCCTCCAGCGGATCACGTTTAGTCAGAACTCTCTACTATGACCTGTCCATCTTGGGTAACCCTACATGGCATAGTTCACAGCTTCCTTGAGCTACTCAAGCCCCTTCGCCGCGACAAGGCAGTGATCCATGAAAGGGTGAGGTCCCCATTTACATGCTCTTAAAAAGAAAAAAATATCAAATCTGTTTACCTACCTTTGCACAGTCAAATTGCACTGTTCCCAAGCTTTTTCTTCTTCTTTTTTTTAAGGCTTAAAAGATCCAGGATTGCTGCAGATTGCATTGGTATAGATGCACTATACCACATTCAGCCACTCTTTCTGGTGACCTGGCCCTATTCTAAATAGCAAGGATCAAAGGACAATGTGCCTAGTTTCTTTTATTTGATGGGAGAACAGGTTGTGTGATTAGATTGGTTTCTTATTGGCTGCATTTGGCTGCAACTAAAAGAACAATAAAACACTTTGTTTTGTACAACAAAATAAATGATAACAAATGCCTTTTCTGTTTGTAGCACTTGGATGCTGGGTGAGGCCACAAGAACCTTTTTCCACCAAGAGGTAGTTTTTGAACCAAGACGTCTAAATATTCGGAAGTCTGGAGCATAGATGATTGAAAACAGATGGCCTGAAGAAAAGACAGGAAGTAAACCTTTGCACTATGGAGTCTTGCAGCAATGTCTGATTATAAACTGTGCAGGAAAGAAGCCACGTTATAATATTTTCTTCAAAGGAGCTGTTCACAGAACTGAAAACCACACATTTAGGCTGAAATCCTATGCATACTTTCCTTGGAGTAAACCCCACTGAACACAATGCATAGAATTGTACTGTTAGATCAGTCATTTTCAACCACTGTGCCATGGCACGTTGGTGTGCTGCGAATGGTCTCTAGGTGTGCAGCAGGAATTTGGGAGTCATTTATTAGTAGGGCCATTGCGGAATGTGAGACGCCCCAGTGTGCCTCGTCAATTGTAAAAAAGCTGATGGTGTGCCTTGACCATTTTAGTGCTTTATCTGTGTGCTGTGAGATGAAAGGGGTTGAAAATCACTGTTAGTTTGTTGGTTTGTTGGTTGCTTGGACAAAAGCAATGTTCTCCGTAAATTTACAAGGAGCATGTGGAACTGTATAGTGGCTATGTAGGAGCAGCTCCGGAGCACCAGGCAATTATGCCATAATCGATCTCCAAAGCACCCTGACAAACCATGTGGGGGCTCCAATTATAACATGGGCGCACAGCTTAGAGGGAATGGTGGTTAAGAGTGAATACTAGATGTCAGAATCATTTAATAAAAGTGCAGGAATAAAGTTCTCAGAAGACGTGCACTAGCACAGCCAATAAATATTATTTTGAAGAGGACATGTACTTCTACATGTTATTGTACATGTTTTTTGTAGAACATGTACTTCTACATGTTATTGGAGTTCGTTAATTTGTGGATTGATTGTGCATATTATACTGAAACGAATGATTCTAAATTTTTAAAAATGGTTCTGGTTTTGTGAGGACTCAAGTACACCAAATCATATTATCTTGCTACTAAACTGTGCCTAAGACATGTTGTATATTAAGTAGCAAATACAATCTATTATTGGTGAAAATATTCAAATAAAATTTTTCTTACTTGAAGAAACGTCATAATTTGTAACGCATTTTTGGAAAGTGCACAACGTTTTGGAATGTTTGCGTGCACAAAGCTCACTACTAAATCTGTTTCTTGTTCACTTGATGTGTTACCCAATCTTGGTCCATCCTTAGACCCCAGGTTCTCAGCCATCTTGTCTGGTATTCCGTCTTGGATCTGCCCAAGACCTGTCAAAGTTTTCTCTCTCTCTATTGCAAGGCCCTGCCTGAGAGAGGGGTGGTATGTTAGCAGCTCTGCAGTAGTAATAGGTTACCAGGACATGAATGAAAGGAGCCAGATCCTTGTTAGGTGACCATGGCTGCAGTCCATTTAAAAAAAACAATTGCAGCTCCAGGAACACTCCCCAAAAGTGGACTTGCTCCTTCAGTATAAATGAGACCCTATCAAGAACTAATACACCAAGCCAGAATTTTCAAACTGGGGTGTTATGACACCCTAGCCTGAAAGCCTCTGTTCCTTTGCCTTTAAGAGATGGAGGAGGGTGGAAGGTGGGGATGTGATCCCCAGGATCACATTGCTGCCTAGGGTGACAGGGGCTGCAACTGCCTTACCTGTCACAGTACTGGGCTCCAGGGTGCTTTGGAAGCCCTGCAGAAGCCACTGCAGGGCTCCCCAAACATCAGAATATTCATGTTTCCTGTCGTTTTTTTCTATGATGAAAGCATATTGACATCTTGATACAATTATGGAAGACAAAAATCTGCGAAAAGGAGGCTGCTATTGCTATTAGTGCCATCTTTGAGGCAATCTGCTGCTAATTCTGTAGATGGAATACAGAATCTGTCTTGGCTGGATGTAGCCCCAGCTCCTCTCCTGATTTGCTTTTATTCAAACACAGACCTTACTATTTGGTAGGCCAGAGATTTTTCACTCAAAACAATTGATTTTGCGTGGGTGAATGCAGCATTTAGGATATATTGCTATGGAAGTTTTTAGCAAGCTGGCTGTTTGGACTTTTGATTACCGTGCCTGAAGGCTACAATCCTGCATGTGCTTACCTGGGAGTAGGCGCTATTGATTTTAATGGCATTCACTTTTGAGTAGGTTACACTGGACAACACATTTTTACAAAGGTCAAGCCACCAAGATTAATTAGGGCGCATTCCAAGGCCCGTGTTAGGCTGATGCGTGTGGCCTACATCAGCCAAATGCTGTAATGAAAGTGCCATAAGGCCCTTTCACACCAATGCTTCTGGCACTGGGCCGATGCAGGCAGTTGTGCTGGTCCTGCAACACTGCCATGATGCCCGGGTAAGTCGGTCCCATGCCAGCCAAGTTCAGCCGTCAGGGAGCCATTTCTTGGTGGGGGGAAGGCAGGCGGAAGGGCAGAACAAGGCAGAGGGAGAGTGTTCTGGTAGGCGGGACGACCCCAGGAGGGGGGAGGAGCCTGGATCCAAACCTTCATCTCCGGGCCGTGCAGCCCCTAGTCAGACCACCATGGAGTCCCCATACTTATGCCTGCTATTTGGCAGGCACAGAACTGAGTAGCCCTATTGGGCTGCCTGCGGCTTACCATAGCTTAAGCTGCTGCTGCCTCCAACTCGGGTTTGGATGCTACACGGGCCTGCCTGCCTGTTCCAGCACAAGTTAGGATTGGGCTGCCCATCATTTCTTACGTATTTTGAGGTGCTGAACACAAATATGACAATGAAAATGCAAAATTGGGCAGAGTTTGTGAGAGATCTAGACAATTCCATAGACATGGACTGGTAAATATCACATCTTTCCCACCACCTATGAACGCAATGCATTTAGTTTCTCCTATACTATAGCTAATTGACTGCATTTTGGTGTTTAAGATATTTTCCAAAAATTACTTTTCCACTTAGAAATAATAATGTGGCTGCATCTGCTAATACTATATCACCTCCCTAGTTCACATTAAAGCATTTAAAATTAATAAAAATGAGAACTTAGAATAAAAACACAAACCGCTGTCTGCCTTTCAAATCATGAAATCTGTGGAAAAAAAATAACACCATATTCAAACATCCCTAGATATGGGAACTGGAGAGTCATCTATTGTGTTCAACAGTTTATAGGGGAAAACCAACTTTGCTATTTTGTGAGGTACACTTATTTGTCCTGACATTATTTTGAATAGGCATGTTTGTTTCCACTGGAACTTTATAAGCTGTTTGAGTGAACTGGCATTATATTAGGGTTGTTTGGGCGTTAGGGCCAAATCCCATCTTATTTTCCAGCCCTGATGTAGCCATCCCAATGGAGTGTGTGCAGCATTCTGTGGTGGTGGGGAAGACATGGAGGCCTCCTCAAGGAAAGGGAGCATCTGCTGCTACATTGGTGCTGGAAAGTTGGATAGGATTGAGCCTTTAATATATAGTACGTTGTGGAGGATGATTCATACATCCAAAATACTAAGAGAAAACAGTTGCATGTGTACACAAAATGGTTAGCTTCCAAAAAGAAAAGCACTGGAGCCTGAGCTTGTCTAGATGCGTTTCAACCTTGTAGCTCAACCTCCTAATTTGAGTTGTGGGAATATTTTGAACTGGACTGTGGAGATCTACCTGTTCATAATAAACAGGTTGCAAAAATCTTGCACCACAATTTATTTTTATAATTTATACGCTGCTTTTCTTACGCCCAGGGCAGCAGAATTTAAAGCACAATAATAATACGGTCATAAAAAAAAATCCATACAAAACATTGCAACAGGTACAGCAAAGAAAAAAAAACCTGCTGTACCCAACGTGGAGTAGAAGAGGTGTAGTGAGTTTTACTCTTCTTCTGAATGGCCACAGAAGATGACACACGGCTGGTTATCAGAATGAAAGTCATTCTACAGCCCCAGTGGCAACACATGCAAAGGCTCTTCTTCTTATCCACAACTGCTATCACCTTGTGCACCAATGGACTCTAAAGAAGAGTCTGACAGATGAATGAGAGCACAATCCTATGCATGTCAGTTTAGAAGAAAGTCCCATTGTGTCCAATGGGGCGTACTCCCTGGAAACTGTGTATATGATTGCAGCCCCAGTCTAACAGATCACAATACAAGGTGATGCAGGCTCTTGAGAGGTGCTGGGCCCTAGCCGTGAACACAGTTAAGAACCAACCGTGTTAAATTTCACCTCGAAGAAGCTACATTGGCAGCCAGGGGACTTGATGCACAGCAGGCTGAAAATACAGGTGGCCGCGTATCCACGGATTCAATTATCCACCGATCTGAGGGTCCCCCTTATCTTCCTTTGGGTTTCAAAAAAATCTTTTACTGGGGGGAGAACCCTATACCTAACATAGATTCCCTCTTATCCACCGTTTCAGGTATCCACGGGGAGCCCAGGAACCTACATCACCCCCCCCTGCAGATACCAGGGCATGCCTGTAGGCGCACCCTTTCAACGTGCAGCAGGGGCGCTGCGCAGCTTTTTGTAGAAGCTGAATCTTCCAGGGCAGCTTTTTGCAGGCTTCGTTCATACGAAGTTGACCTGTAGCCTCTTTAACGTATTAATCAGGAAACTGCAATATATAGGAGCATTTGTGGCGGCTCCTTTTTGAGGGGTTGGGGAGAAGGGAATCTCAAGAATAAGCGGATGGTCTGAAACGCGCTCTCGTTCGTCTCCCGAGCATTACTTGCTTCTAGGTTACGCATTAGTAGTAATATAATGTATGCGAGTATTTTACTGTATCTCGCTGTCTTTACAGTAAGACGCGACCGGCGGGCTGGGCATGAGGCACTGAACAAACTCCACCAACCTTTCGCTCCTGTGAGGACCTGCTTTTTCTCCTCAGCCCGCTTTTCGGCTCGCCTACGCAAAGTAAAGCGACAGGAGCGCGGCGGGGAGAGACCCGGCCTGAAGGGGCGCTCTGGCGGCGCGGGCGGCGCGAGGAGATGGGCGGGCAGAGGCCGGCGCCTGCGCGTCTCGGTGGGGCAGGCAGGAGCTCTTCGGGGCTGCCTGGCGGAAGGACGGGCGCCTCGGCGGGTGAGGCGGCCGCCTGCGTGGTCTGCCGCTGCGGGGCATGGCGGAGGCGGCGCTGCCCAGCTCAGGTAGGCACTCCTTGGGAGGCTGTTGCCAGGCGCTGCTGTCGCGCTGGGCCTGGCGAGGAGGGAGCCCCGCGCGAGTGGACAGGACGGCGGGGCAGTCGGGGTTGAGGGCAGAGGCGATCTCGCCCCGTCGCAGCCGTCCCCAAACGGAACTGAGGGAGCCCACTGGCGGATGCCGTCGCCCCCCTGGAGCCATTTCTCGCCAGGCACCGACCCCCGCAGCCCCCCCCCCGCCCCGCCCCGCCCAGCCCAAGGGGAAGCTGGTGCCGTCCCGGGCCTTGAGGAAACGAGACGGACTGGCAGCGGGAGACATGTGAGCGAATCCTTGCCTTGCTTTGCTTTCCGGGCTGTAACCAGCGGGCAGTGTGCTCGGCAGCCGCATTCACTTCAAAATTATGCCGATGTCTCCCTATATTTGTACGCCGTATTTTAATCACCACCACCAAAAAAAACACAAAACTCTCAGGTGGTGTAACGGCACGCAGTTGAAGGTGAGAGACATTGAGAATCTGCCGCGGAAAATAACCTGGGGTGGAGGGAATTGTTCCACAGTGTGTGCTGCTGCTTCTGCGGTACATCTTGCATCAACAGATGTGACGCTCATGTAAAAGGGGGGAAAAGGAGCATCTTGAACAACCAGAGCAAGCTACAGCCTTCGCCTCGATGCAAACGGGACAGAAAACATCAAAACGGGAGAGATTTCACGTTGCAAAAATACCCAATCGCAGATTATCTCAGAGTGCCCTAAATCAGTTAGCTGATCGGTGAATCCATAGTTGCAATGCAGCATTAAGAGAATGCCTTATCTTGTCTGTAAGCCCCAGATATGGTGCTCTTTGGATAGGTGCCATCTATAGATCTCGTTAAATGTATTGGCTTTGTGAAAAGGTGCTCTGAGAATTATTAAAACATAATCTTTCTTGTGAAGTTACTTGACATGGTTAAAAAAAATATGGTAGAATTCTTTTTATAGTTCTGCACCATCTTTTGCAGTGTAATCCTATGCATGTCTACTTGGGTAATTCCCCCTCTTGAATGGAGCTTATTCTCAGGAAAATGTGCATAGGACTGCAGCTCTAGAAGTGTAATTTGGCAGCTGGTTCTTTTTCTTTTTAAGGAAATTTATTTTTAAACATTGGTTATTTTCTGAGCCCCTATTTTCAGTAGGGGCTACTGAATTAGGTTTTTTTTTTCTTCAGCAGTTGCCCCTCTAAAATAGTAGCAGGATGTGTGTTTAACATGCAGATGTTGCAAAATAACTAAACAATGTGCACTCAACAAAGGAGATTTGTTTATATAATGTAACTTTGAAATATATAGTGTGTAGAAAAAATGTTCCCACTGCTCAGTGTTATTAAGAATAAGATTGCATCTGGTTGTGATAATGCCATGCTTGTAATCTTTTTACCAAGGAGAGCAATCAGCGTAATTGTTTCAGGGTCTAGAAACCATGCCAGCATGTTGTTACGGATTGTCTCTCAACATCCTCTCCCACAGAGCTAGAATCCTATCCAGAAGAGCCTAGGCATCCCATCCATTAGGCGAGGTGATGCAGATTACATCAGCAGTAAATTACGGGGGTGGTGGTGGTGGTGGTGGTGAGAGGCCATTGGATTGGGAGTGCCTTCCCCTTAAATCTGCTGTCACTTCCCTCCAGCTTGCCATGGATACAACAACTGTGAAATAGCAAATGAAAGATGGATTACCTGCTTCCTTACCTTGCTCCTCGCATAGTTTCTTCAAACATGAAAGTGCATGCCTTCTGGTTTGATTTACAGTGTTCTTCAACCTTGGGCTCAGGACCCCAATGGGGTTGCAAAGCCTCAGTTGTAGGGTTGCAGCAACTTATGGGAATAAAAAACGTTGAAACTCACTGGACTAGAGCACCTTCTGGTAAAGGGGGGCATCTTGAGTACCCCTTCAAGTACCAGGAGATTGTGTCCCAGTCCTGCTTACGTCCTTAGCAATTGTGCTAAAATAGTTTTAATTAGTGCCAGGCTTCATGGTACCTTTTTCTGCTCTCTCTCTCTCTCTCTCTCTCTCTCTCTCTCTCTCTCTCTCTCATATATTTGGCTACAGTGAGCAGAGGGGAGGGTGTAACAGGGTGGAGAGTGGTTGAGGGTTGAGGTAGGTTTTGGGAGGGGGACAGGATTGATGGTGGGTCCCTAGTCTCATACATTATTTATTTATTGGGGTCGTGACACACACAAAAAGGTTGAAGACCACTGATCTACAGGGACTGTGTGAATGGAGCGCCTTCATTTGCATTGTCTCTTTTGATCAGACCAGAAGTCATGCACTTCTGCAACTGAAAAAAAAACTCAGGAGGAGCATGATAAGCAGGAGGAGCATGATAAGCAGCTCTTTTTTTATTATGCAAAGGTGGCATACCCAAGGTGGCACTGGGTAGAGTTCTGGGTCATGCCATCACTGGAAGAGCCAATGCTGTTTAGATATCATTGCTCCAGTTAGTGTGTTCTGGGTTCTGCTGAATAGTAAAAAAGCTTATTTGGTGTATGTTCTCTTTTTTCCTAGGGGTGTTAAATCCAAATGCAACTGATTTCATCCCAAGGCAAAGGCAATCATGCAATCTAAACCGGAGCGGTCAATCCAGATTAGAATTGGATCAAGATTCAAGCAGAAACTTTAGACCACCTCCTATTCAACCTAGACATAGTAAATATGAAAACCCTTCTATGGATCAGCGTAATTTTTACAGCCCAGAGAGCCAGCGTAGGTGTCCGCCAGATTCTTCACAATTCAGTAGCATGGGTAAAACTAAGGGCCGTAACTTTCATAGTCAGCGATGGCAGAGATCAAGGAATGATAGAGGACATGGCAAAAATCAGATAAAACAAACACCTGTTGGAAGTTCAGAAAATCCAGTGTGTTTAGATACGAGGTTAGTTTCAGGACGGCGGATGAATCCGAGAGAATACAGTGATTTCTCTTCAGATAGTGAAAAGGAGGCTGCTATTGCTGATAACAGAGGCGCAAAACCAAAGAAGACTTATTTAATGCATTCACGTGGAAGAGGGTTAAAAGAAAAAGAGAAACATCCTCCTGAACGGGATAAAAGAGTATTCTCCAAATGGAAGGATGATTCCTTTGAATACATACCAGCAGTAGATCTGACTCAGTCAGACTCATCTGAAGCATCTCTTGGAAAAGCAGTGTCTGATGGCTTTTCTGAAAATATTGCACAGAAAAGGAATCCTTTTGCAAACAAATATTTTAGGGAGCCTATGCGGAATAAAGAGACGAACAAAAGGCAAGATGTGTCCCGTAGCAAGAATGTGAAATACAGTAAGAATGCATCACTTCCGCACCCTCCCAAAGAGCGAATCAGTGAGAAAAGAAAAGAATCTGTTCTGCATGAAAGAGGTTCAAATGGTATGAGTGTGGCACAATCACCACCAATGTGTAAAGCAGCCACCCTTGGTGGAAGAAAACCCCTCTGTCAAGAGGGATATAGAAGTAGGCGCTGGAAAAAGGATGCAGCAAAACACAAGGAAAGTCATACAGGTGAACTTTTGAGTTCTTGATCTATTTTGAAAGTCTAGAATTCTAGTAATACACTCCTGCTTTTGCTTTTGTACAATGTTTCTTCCTAGTCCTTTGTTGCTTTCCTAGTCCTGTAGTGTACAAAATGTCCAAAACTAGTAGTACTGGTAAGTAGCTTTGGATGAATTGATGTATGGTAAAGGTACAATTAAGCAGAAAAGGTGTATTATCGTGGACATTTTATATGACTTATAGTAACAAGGATAGTACAATAAGCACCTTGCATGAAGGAGCAAAAGCGTGATAGGTTGTTAGGTAGCTAAGCTTTCAAATTCCTGATTTTTGAATGGGATTAATAGTGACACTAATTATTTCAGGTTGTTGTGTATTAAATACACTAGGTCGTAGTGTATTAACTAGTTTATTGGTGGTTTTCAAAGTATGTTCTGAGAAACACTCTGGTTCCTTGGACTGTTCCTCAGTGAAAAGGTCAGTAATGGCTGAGAGGCTTCTTTGAAAAGCAACTTACTGCAGAGCTCAACAAATTTGCTTTGGATCAAGGAGCCAGCTGAAGAATTTAGAGCCAGATTAATTTTTTGGTTTTCAGAGCGTTGTGATTTAATGGTTGCCAACAAAAGCAACAACCCGGGCAGCGCAATCCAAGTGGGCCCCAGGGCTGATGCAAATGGCTTGCTTCAGCCCAACTCTGTCATGTGCATGCTGTAAAGCTGCTGCAGTTTACATGCTGAAGTTCAGGCCTCATGGCTTGCTTGGACCTGTGGTTGTTATATTGCGGGCACGGATCCGAGCAAGCCCATCAGGGCAGCTGGCATCTACCCCGGGGCAAGGGTGCAAATGTGCCCTTGCCTTGTGGAGGCTCCAGGGTAGTCCCAACCTACATTGGATACAAATTTTTGTATCCACATTTTTGTGTCCAGAAAACTAAGCAAATGTCAATACAACAGCAAAAGTAAAGTTGTATTTAGAAACTTTTTGCATTGAAATGTGTGTGATGGTACGGCTGCTATTCTATGCGCATGTACCCGCCAGTGAGTCCCATTGTACCCAGTGAACTTACTTCTGAGTAGAAATGCACTGTAGAAACAGTCTTGTGTGGAACGGTCAAATGATCCAAGGTTTTGAAGACTTGCTAGTTGCACTTTTCCTGCATTCTTATTTTAAATGGCTAGGTGGAGCGGAGCTATAAACAGAGCCTGGATTTTAGATAACAGGTACTCTGTCATGTTGTGTGTGTTGTATTACATATTGCAGCACATCACTGTCTAAAATTGCATATCTCATACTGATATTCTTCTGTAATGCATTAACACCTCTGCCTATCTGCACTCCTCTTCCTTTCAAAGCTGGCACGGGGATTACTGAGGTGAAGGTGCAGGAAACAGAAAATTAACCACACACACGTGCGCCTCTTGGAGGGTGTGTGGTGCATGTGAGTGGCTGTATCCATAAATAAATCCACCACTTCCTCCTGCTGTCTTTGATGACAAGCCATGCACCTCCCTTGGCCTAGTGGCTCTTGCTGCTTTCCCTGCTTTTTTTTTTTGGCTGCTGTTGCTATCTCTCTGTTCAGGTCAGCTCGACATCATTTTATCATGCAGCTGCTCCAGCAGATGAGGCAGTGATCACTGCTCTTTACAGCAACATCAGTTTCTTGGCTACAACCTTGCACCATTCCCTAGACACCACAGTGACATTGCTAGATACCATAGCATCCTGACTCCTGGGATTCCCAAGTACTTACTTATCTTACACAACCAGTCTTTCCTTTGTAATGTCCAGTTGCAGAGAAGTTTGAGATTCATTCTAGGTTGCAGTTCATGTGGGATAATGGTGAGGACCTGTAAGCCTCACCTTTGCCATGCATACAGTAAAACATATTCCAAATACTCTGCAGTGTTTGCAGGTTCTCTGAGAAGCATACAAGGGTTTCTTGGCAGATGACTAAGCATGCAATGGTTCCTGCAAGGTGGGATGTTTTAAAGTCAAGAAAAAACTATGGTCTGTTTATATAAATATCCTGAAATGCAATGCTATGTTTCTTCATAAGATACTACACTAACACTGTTAGTGTACAACAGTGCTGCTGTACAAAGCCTGACATCTTTGTAGTAGTGCAGAGCAGACTGGTATATCGGTGCTGCCTGCTGTTTGATGGTAGTTACAGTCATGCTATGTATCTGAAATAATAATTACAGTAAGCAAGTCCACCTGCAGTGATGATATGTAGGAAAAAGGTGCCCTTGTATCTAATACATGAGATATCAAGACCTTATTTGCAAATGCAGTTCTTTGGGCTTCTAGTGATATAGTCTGATGGCTCTGTTTTGAAAAACATCAGGCTATCCCTAGGCCAAATGCACTATCTGAGGTAGTACCTAGCTGAGATCTACCACTATTCATTATGTTATCTATGCCTACTGTATGATGAATTAATTCCTTAGGGCCTTAGTTGTCAATCCTTTGCCATCCAACAAAAACCTTGCCAAGTATGGAAGTTGGGACAAAGCTTGTATCTCACCCCTCCCACTGAGGGTACAATCCTAACCTGGAGTTAGATTGGAACAGTTAGGCCAGCAAAGTTTGGCCAGCACAAGGACCACCGTAAAGTATGTTTGGACCACTCTCAGAGTCAGATAGACTAGCACACAGACGTGCGTCATCCCCCCTGACGTGCGTCAACACCCTTTACAGTGTCCCTTGTGCTGGCCAAACTTTGCTGGTCTAACCATGCCGGCCTAACTCCAGGTTAGGATTGCACTCTGAGTCTCATCACAGATGTTATTAATGAACAATTCATGGAGAGATGGCCTTAGGCAGTGGTTCCCAAACCGTAAGTTGTGGCTCCCTAAGGAGCTGTGGAAACCAGGGAGGGGAGCCATGGAATGTTCACGAAAAACCCACCACCACAATATATAGGATTGTAGCCCTAATGGGGAGCTCTGGCCAATAGTCAGTAGATCAATGGAGCTGCCAGTCGAAAAGGTTTGGAAACCACTGGCCTTAGGGGTCTAGATTTGATTTAAGAGATGGCAGTTGCTGATCCTTCCCATAGGAATTCCTGTGGTGTACTTTTTTTCTGAATAAATTTATTTGAGAGGAGTGTGGTGTTTGCATGTTGAAGGAATTTACACATCTTGGTGTAGCATAATGAAGTAGTCCCTTTACAATGAAAATATAATTGGAATATAGATTTCTTATAAAAAGAAATATAATCCACCTCCCCTCTGTTTTACTTCGAGCTAAGTTGGATTTTATTCACATATTTTTTTCACATCACTACTAAGGAAGCCAGAGGGTACCACTTAGTATGGTTTTTATTGTTGTCTTTTATATAAGATTGAAGCAGATGTAGTACAGACTGCAGGTAAAGTACCTGCCTATGTAAGTGTTCCATTTGTTCACCATTATATTTTTAATACGCTTATTACCTACTTTATCCGGTTTGTGTGTAGTATTACTACAGCAGCAAAGCTGGTATGCCAACACTGCATGCATGATGCAATAGTTAAGTGTGTTTGCCTGCTGAGGCATGCATGGAATGCTTGCAGTGGTAAGTATATGGCATTTCCATAAAACCACTGGGGAGATCATCTGGGGATTTGGAGTTGGGTGTCCCTAAAAGGTGAATGACAACCAACTCTATAATTCAATTCAAGTTTGGGCTGGGGGAGAGGGTGTTGTGTAGGTTTGAACTGGTGCTTAGAAATCGTCAGGTGGGTGAAAAAACTGAAATTTAAATTTGAATAAAACAGAGGTGCTCCTGATCAGAAGGCCTGTTGACTCTGAGATGGTGTGTCAGTCTGTTCTGAATGGGATTGCACTCCCTCTGATGGAGCAGATATGCATTTTGGGTCTACTCTTAGATCTGCTGATGTTTGTGCAGATGCCAGAAGTGGGAGACATCAGACCTTGGTAACATCCAAGTTGGATTACTATAAAGAGCTGTGTGTGGGGCTACAGTTCAAAACTACCTGGAAACTTCAACAAATGTAGAATGTTACTATGAGGATACTGACCAGTGCCAGGTATTGGGACCGTATCATTCTGTTGGTGGATCAACTGCACTGGTTGCCAGTTCATTTCTGGGCACATTTCAAAGGGTTGTTTGTTTGTCCTTAAAGCCCTAAATAGTTTGACCAAAGTTCCTTAAGAACAGTTTCCTTTTGTGTGTGTCCAACTCTTCTCATCTACTGAGGCTCTTTTGTATGTCATGCCATTTTCAGACGCAAATCTAGTGGCACCACTCTTCTGTAGTGGTGCCCAGCCTGTGGAAATAACTGTATTATGAGATCAGACAAGCTTTGTCCAACATGCTAGTCTCGCTGAAGACTTTTTCAGCAAGCTTTACTCTTTTGCAGAATTAAGCTATATTTGTGTATTCTGTATCAGCTATTGAGTTTGTTGTATTGTAATGTTTTATCTGACTGTAGCTTTTTTTGTTTGACACCTGTTTAAACAGAAGAACAGTCCCTGGACTACAGACAGAAGAACTAGATATAATTTTTTTAAGATAGTTTATTTCAACCCTAAATATGTAAATATTTCTAAGTATTCTGAATTCTTCCTTATTCAAGCCAAAAATGTCTCTACAGAAAATGTTTAGAGGAGAGAGGGAGAACATTTTGTGATGTGAAATATATGTAATTATATCTGTCCTAGTAATAAATACAGGAACAGTTCAATTCTACGCAAACTTAGGACGCAATCCTAACTTGGAGTTAGGCCGGCACAGTTCGGCCAGCAAAATTTGGCAAGCGCAAGGGGCCACAAGTGCGTTTGGACCACTCTTGGAGTCAGGGAGGGTGGCGTACGTCTGTGTGCTGGACTCTGACTCTGAGAGTGGTCCAAACATACTTTACAGTGTCCCTTGTGAAGGCCAAACTTTGCTGGCCAAACTTGTGCCGGTCTAACTCCAAGTTAGGATTGCACTCTTAGACACATATAACTCAGTGGGCTTTGATCTGTAAAGCTCTAGAATGAAACTAAGAATAAAAACCAACAAAGAATCCTGTTTCTCAGATGGATGGTGAAGGTGTTTGTTTAATGCCTATGGGGGAGTTGGTTATGCAGGATAAGATTAATAAATTAAGAAATGTACCAATTAACTTATGGTGTCTCTGCTTTCAAGGTACCTGAGGTCAACAACCTTGTTATGCCACAATGAATTTGTTAGTCTTTAATGTGCCATACAATTGTTCTTGCTGAAATAAACTAACAGAACTATCTTCTGACTTTAATCATGGAGTAATATTTGTGTACATATACTGAAATATCTTTTTTAGGGTCTCTGATAGAGCAGCTTACATCAGAGAAATATGAATGTATGGTGTGTTGTGAGGTGATCCGTATGGTGGCCCCAGTTTGGAGCTGTCAGAATTGCTATCATGTATTCCACTTGAGCTGCATTAAGAAATGGGCAAGATCACCAGCAGCACAGGCTGAAGGTTAGTATTTCCTATTAGCTGCTAAATGTAAACAGAAGACCAAAAGTATAATATCTGGAAGAAGGCAGAATGTTTGGTTCTAAGTTACCTTTGCATGAATGCCTTTAGAGTTATGTATAGCTAATCTGTTGGTGTGATACATGTGAGATTTTTTTTTCCAAGACAGGTGTGTTATTTCCTAATATTGCATGGTACACAGCTCCTTCGGTTTGCAGAAGGAGTGCTATGCTCTCACAAGATTCACTTCCACCCATTGCATGTGCAGTACTTCTGTTGCTTGTGTTGGCTTGAAACAACTCTAAAGGTTGTTTTTTTTGTAGATGGCAACCGTGGTTGGCGATGCCCAGCTTGTCAAAATGTTTCATCACAAGTTCCGAATGTTTACACCTGTTTCTGTGGTGAGTGTCTTTCACATTTAGAATACCACATTTAGAATACCAGAATACCTGGTGAAAATTTAAAATCTCATCATTCTATCAAGTCCTCTAGTTAGGAAAATTGTGTTTTCCTGGTTAGCAGCATGAACCTTCCATTACACTTTTTATTTTGTATTCTGTCTGTGTGTATAAAACCAATATTTTCCAGAGTCCATGTCTTTGTATTTATCCATAGTAAAATTCATCTACTATATAACTGACTTTGACCATCATTTCATTTTAGTACCTTTAATTTTATGAACATGTGTCAGCTTCATGGTTTCCTAAGCAGAGATCCCATCATAGGTCATTTCAAACATCCATTGAAGCTCTGTTGAACATTTTTGGGGAAATGTTTGCGCCTTTTAATTTCAATTAAAAAAACTAAATTTCAACCAAAAACTAAATTTGTAAAAGGAAATTTATCACATAGAATATATATGATAATTTTCTTCTTAGTAAAGATCGTTATGAAAAATGTGGCATGGATGCTGCCATCTTGGCCTGCTGATGTTCAGATTGCTGTCACTATGGAAACTGCTTTTAAAATATACTCTGCTTGAATGACATATGTTTAGAGCTGTAAGAAGATACTAAGTAAGGCAACAATTTATGTAGCTGGAGGTTTCCAGTCCTTTAATAGTTGTGATGTGTTGCATTAGTCTGTGGTGAAGAGGTAAAAGAGAACAGTAAGCTAGATAACAATGGGAATTTGAGGTTTTTCGTAGGTAGATGTTTTGTGTGTCCTCTTTAAACACATGCTTAAATGCATGCAATAAATGGGTTGGGAACAAGGATCAAACAAACAGTATTTATTATTATTATTATTTATTACTTTTTATCCCGCCTTTCTGCCCCATGGGCACCCAAGGCGGCTTACAACATTAAAACCATACATTGAAAAAAACCACAAAGTATAATAATTAAAACAATGTTAAAAAACAATATTAAAACAGTTGAAAATTTAAAACAAGTAAGCAAGCCCCGTGGATAAATTTATATGTAGGAAAGTGAATTATGAATATTGCAACTACATTTATTAGGATATTTTTCAGGCTGATAAAACTTCACAGTATTATTGAGGGAAAACCATCTGGCACCTATGAATTGTAATGCTAGATGTAATGTTGGTTTATGTCAAATATTTTCTGCATTTGATTCATCTGCAGGTAGGGTTAAAAACCCAGAATGGAATAGGAATGAAATTCCACATAGCTGTGGAGAGCTCTGTAGAAAGAGAAGATCTGCTCAAGACTGTCCTCATTTATGTAACATGTAAGGATGTGTAATGAACTAGATGACATGCCTGAACTCTTGAAAAATAAGAAGCTTGAGAGCCCACTTTTCAGCACTGATATAGTTGTGCCAGTGGGGGACATGCTGCATCCTGTAGTGGGGAGCCAGTCTTGGAGGCCTCCTCAAGATGAAGCAACATTTGTTCCTTTGGGGCTGCATTGTGGCTGCATCAGCATTGGAAAGTTGGCTAGGACTGGGCCCTAGATGTTATTTCATTTATGGTTGTTATTTCATTTATGTTCAGTGGTGTCATTCTATAATGAAGTGCCGGAACGGTGGGCGGGACTTACCGCGTGATTGGCTGCGCGGTTCTGACGCGTCGCCACCGTTCCGAGCCCCGCGCGGGCACCTCTGGCTTCGGAGGGGGTGCCCGCTTGCCTGGGTGGCGCACTGGGTGCTGCGGAGAGCCGCGGAGGGGCGCGCCACCCGGAAGAAGCCCTCCGCGGCGGAACAGCAGGCGGCGACACGTCGCAGGGCCCCTGTCAATCAAGGGGTAAGTCCCGCCTGCGTTCCGGCACTTCATTATAGAATGACACCACTGTTTATGTTATTTCATTTATGGTTATTTCATTTATGGTTTCATTTATCTCTAGACATCTCCGTAAAATTTTGGCAGAAAGCCATTAGCAGAACTTTCTTTTGCTGGTGCAGGCAATGATGGTGTGGGCCCTTTAATGGCATTTTAGGGATGGGGACCAGTAACAAGGTCATATTCCCAACGCTAGGGGAAATATGAATTTCCCTTGTGACTTTTTAGCATGACTAAGGCTGCTTTCCTAAACTGCTTGGTAAGAAGTAAGACTCACGGGATACAATGGGACGTCCGAGTAAACCTGATGGGAGATTGCTCTGCAGGTGTTATGAAAACAACAATTTTAACTATTTAATGGTGGCTATAAAAGATCAGAGAATTACAAAAAGGGAATAATGAATGATTGTGTAATTTTGCTTCCAAGCTATTAACCATAGTTGAGGGATTAAGGTGTGCTTCACAACTTTTCTGGTTTTGTTTAACATGGCAGAATGGGAGGGGGGATGCAAAAGCTCATTTTTGAGGAACGGAAACCCACTCCCATCCCCGGATGCCGAGGCAGAACTGTATATACGCACATTCAACTGATAGCTTTTTCATAATTGTAAATGTAGAATTTAGATTTTGTGTGTACCAAGTTAACAGACGTGGTTTGATTCAGATGTCACATAGAACCATAGTTTAATCCTGGTTCTCTACAACGTTGTTTATACATCCTAATCTTATTCAGGTTTTTATTTTTTATCATGACAAATCCTGACTTGTTTGAAACCATAAAGTTCAAACTCAGCAAATCCTGACAGGATATGAAACTAGGATTTAACCACTTGTCCACAGTAATGGTCAGCAGTAGAAATGCCTTCCCTTGCATGTCAGCACAAGCTTTGGGAGCATTGTAAAGAATGAGGATTAAACCATGATTCTGGTTGACATCTGAACTGGGCCACTGATGGATAGCAAATGTATTTGAAAGCGAGACTTCTGTTTCACATCAAGAACATTGTGTTGTTTAATTACTAAATCTTGTTGTGCATTTTAAAATTCTAATGGTACATTAGAATGTACATGTGTAAAGATAATTTCTACTAGCTTGTGCAAATAAGATTGACATGGAAATATTATAAAAGGTCAATACTTTTATTTTTAAGTCTCTGTCATCCAGGACCTTGCCCATCATGTCCTGCTTTTATGACCAAGAAATGTGAATGTGGACGGACAAGGTGAGCTCATTTTTAGATACGTGGATTTAACCAAAAAAGCTTGAATTATTCGGAAGCAATTTCTATAATGTTGTTGTAGAATTCAATTTTTTTTTTTTACAATATATCTTGGCCTGTATTTTTGGAAAAACAGCTAATCTAATTTTGAGGGTTTCTAGACTCTATGCCATCCTCATGCAGATGTTCAAGACATTCAAGATATGAGTGTTCTGAACTAGCAAATGCTATTTGTAATCCAGGAACAACAGATTGTAGATAAGAGAGAGAATTGCAGTTGTGGGGGGGGGGGAGGAATGAAGAACAATTGCCTATGCAGACAACCTGTTTTGTGTAATGTCCTCATCTGAATGTTAGTCAATGCTTTTAAAAAATACCAATTTGCTACCAAAATTGGAAATCCTGGAAGGGCAGTATTGAAAGTGAGAAACTAAATTACTAGAGAAGAAACGCATAGGATAGGTATTTTAATATTTTATTTGCCTTCAGTGGACTATTATAAATGTATTTTTCTGTATGTATCCTATGTATATAAAGTGGATAAAAGTCATAGGCCCTCCTGCTAAACCTGTATCAGAAACCGATGCTACCCGTCTCTGTCACAGTTACCTAGCAATTGTATGCTGCCTGTATGGTGTACTGCACAGCACTTAACGTTTTCTGTTGTGACAAATTGTGCCCCTGCTGTTCTAGATTTTAAAGTATATCATGGTTCTTCAAGTGAGAATTTCCCTACAACTCACAATTTAGAGCTAGTTTTGATACTGCCGTAAAAACAAAGCATAATTTATGGGATGTCCTTAAAGTTTTATTTTTTTCATGGCTGTTGCCCATGTGGAAAATGAAAATGCCAAATGTTTGGCAAACTTTTTGATCCATTGTTGTTTAGTATTTTTCTCAGGGAGTGAAACGGAATCCTTGGAGTGAAATGATGTTCTTTCCATTAAAATTAAGAAAATGGAAGTATCTGCCATATCCTGTCCTCCATATTGGGTCGCCCGGCCCAACATGGAGGTTCTCAAGTCTGCACTGGCAAAATAGCTGGTGCAGACATGTGGAGGCCCGTTGGTGGCCCAGCACCCTTACCTGGGGGAAGGGAACAAATGTCCCCTTCATCCAAGCAGCCTCTGACCGCTGCTGTGGCTCCCACTGGATGCAGCGGTAGCCATTTTGGTATCACTCCTACGGGAGCCAGGCAGCTTAGGATTAGGTTGCCACTCTCTTTAGTATCTCTAAAACCACAGCAGTCGTGTTTGAATTTCATCCTAGTAACACATTGCATTATCTCTTATTAAAGAACTGATTCACTATGGAATTAGAAAAATGTCAAACCTTTAGGACCAGTTGTCTGGGAAATAGAGTAGTGCTGAGTAGTCAGAACTTCACAAGATGCCAATGCAGGCAACACTCAACCATGGTTTGTTTTCCTTAATTTTAATTACGTCAGGATATTTAAGGATTTGTCACCAACTAGGACAGGGTGTGAAACATAAGGCCCAGGGGCCAGATGTGGCCTGCAGAAGCTCTTGGGCTCTCCCAGCACCACCATCAGCTGCTGAGCTGTGCTGAGATGTCACTGCTGTGACAGTGATAGTATCTTGAAAATATGATCAATATTTGTGTATTTATCTTCTATTTGCAACTAATGAGTTTTTGTGAGGGAAAAAAAATGCTTATTTCTGGTCATGACCTGCTTAATGACAACACTTCCTGCTTAACTCATCACTGCTAGCCCTCAGCAGACATAAATGCCATTTGGCCCGTGCTTTAAAATGAGTTTAACACCCCTGAGCTAGGATGTATAGGCATGCCCCGGTAGCCACTAGAATTCCATCCCGCCCCCCGTGGATACCTGAAATCGTGGATACTTGATATTTCTTTTTAAAGATAGGGGACCATCGGTGGTTTTACTGCAACAAGGTAAAAATATTGTTTAATGTTCCCCTGTCTTTTTAATAGGGTATCCTATTAAACAGGGTGCCCATGGTATCTGTGGACAACTGAAACCATGGATACCAAGTCAGTTGATACTGGGGCACACCTGTACAGGAAGTCCTCACATTTCTTCCAACGTCATTTCACTTTAACATTTATGAGAAAAAAATCTGCCCAAGCCCCCAAGTTATAGGTTTTTATTCCCACCCACCCACAAAGGCTCATGCTACAGCACAGCCTACCTGAAACAAACTGAGCTGCCTCCAGCAGTCACTTTCCTAACAAGGCATTAAATGGTTTTGCTACGGACACCAGGGCTTGCTTTGTTGTAAAAGCAGAGAAAATAGCACTGCCACCATAAGTGTACCTCAAACGTAAGGCAGTCATTACACAGGAATATACTCCTGGAGTTTTTCTACAACAGCATGAGCCCTAGAACCCTACAACCCTCCACTTACTCTTTAGCTGCATAGATTATGGATTTCTTTCATAAAGTCTGTGATGAGGTTGAATACAAATAGGTACAGAATATCAATTAGTCTATTGTAAGTGAAATGATAACACAAAACCAATTTTTAAAGTTGCAGTTTCTAAGACTTGGGAGACATTGGGAGACAATCCCAAGACATTGATGATGTTACGTGAGGACTTCCTGTAGTTCACAAATCGGCTTACACAGCAAAAAAATAAAAATTAAAAAATCATAGTACGCACCTCTGAAGTTTGGTATGCCTTAAGATTTCAGCCAGAGAGAAACCTATAGTAAATCTTGCCAAGCATAGTTAGCTCCCAGTTTTCTTCAAAAAATGATTTCACATCCTGATAGGTGACCAATCCTTAGATAGCTTGATATAACCAGTTCCATGATACCAGGTTTATAAGCTCATTTCAGGATATGTCGTGAATCTCTTTGTTGTAGGCACAGAAACACTACATTAACTCTTATTATTTACTTAAATGCCATTTGGTCTACTTCACAAGATGACAAATGGAAACCAAACAAAAAGGTTTTATTCCAAGTGTTTTCTCTTGAGTAGCATATGTCCAGTTGTGTTAGCAGATGAAGGCTTGTTTCCAGACATAACTACACTCAGACTAATTGTAACTCATTTGTATCTTAGAAGAGGTGGATGAGTATTTTGGCTTTTAAATTTTCAAATGGTGCAAAAGTATGTGTTTTGAACACACATTAATACTGTAGTGCCAGAAGCATTTTTTCTTGCTTAAGTAAAGATCCCTGTGGTTTGCAGTATTATGAAATTATACTCCCTTTAATTTAGCAGCACCCTTAATGGAGCATATATAAAAATTCTTAAAAGAATGTCTTATCTGCTAATGTCTAGCCTTTTGCTAAATATATGCAAAACACTTGAGGGGAGTGTGGGTGATGGGCTAAATGATGAATGCAATTTCTAATCTAGTCGAGGATTGCTAATGACTGACTGTGTGTGTGTGTGTGTTTACAGCCATTCCGTTCGCTGTGGGCATTCTGCTGCAATTCAGTGTACTAATATATGTGGAAATATTTTAAATTGTGGTAAGCATAACTGTACCCAAATATGCCATTCTGGAAAATGTCAACCATGTGAATTGACTATAAAACAAGGTAAGAGTTATGGACGCTCTCTTTTTTTTAATTTTAAAAAGCCTTTTATTGAAAATTAAATATCTACTATAATAAAGTTTACATGAATAGCTAAAAGTGTTTTTAGAATTATGTTCTTAAAGCAAGACTTTGAATACAGATTTGCAGGAATTAGAGGTTTAGAGGCTTTCCTGCATCCTCATTCCCCATTGACTGTAGTAAGAAAGACTGCTGTTGGGATGGAATAACAGATGTAGCAGCAGCATCCAGTATTGAAATTGTGTTCCTGTAATGTAGAAAATATCTGCAGGGTAAGGGGATAGCAAATGACAGCGGATAGAGGAGTAATGCTTTCTCTGAGAGTATTTTGGGCAGAGGCAAAATTCCAGCCACCATTTGGGTTAGCTATTAAGATTATTTTTTAAAGTGTCAGCTGACCACTAACCTTGGAATCTTCTTGTTTCTTATACATTGTGTTTTTGCATTGTTTTGTACATAGAGTGTTACTGTGGGAGAACCTCTCGAGAAGCATTGTGTGGAGCATGTGAAGAACACTTCTCATGTCTTAGGACTTGTGACAAGTAAGATATTACATCTCTTAGAATGTGATTTTAATCTTGTATTTGCTCATGGACTGATATAGCCTTACATGGGAAAAAATCTTGTTTTTTATTTCAGAAAATTATCCTGTGGAATGCATAACTGTGCACAAGTGTGCCACCCCCAATCTTGCCAACCTTGTCCTCGTCTTCCACAACTAGTGCACTGCTGCCCCTGTGGTCAGACACCTCTTAGCAAATTATTAGAACTGGGCTGTACAGAACGTAAACTCTGCACGGATCCCATCCCATCATGTGGAAGAACATGTGGCAAACCTCTACCTTGCAGTAGCTATGGTAATTAAATATGGTAATTGCTTGCTTACGTATTTAACATGCCTTCAGGTTCCCATTTTCAAAATTTAGTGTGTTTTAAAAGAAAAATTACTTTGAATGAAAATGCATTTACTTCCATGGTAGCAAGTCAAGTTGAATGTAGACAAATGAACTTTCGTAGCTGGAGAGGAAGATGAAAAAGAGATGGACCTACCCAGTCCCCTACTAGATGTTTATATATCCTTTTTTCTTCTGGCCACTAGAAAAGAATATTGTAAGCACTGAGACAAGTATAATGTTCTCAACCTGGTTAGTTCAGATCAAGAACTAATTGTCCCATTAGTTCTTGTCCCATTAGCATTGTCCCATTGCAGTTTAGAGAGCCAGTGTGATGTGTATTGTATCTGGGCTAGTTAGAACTGAATTTAAATTCTTACTTCATGATGAAGTTCTGTGGGTGACTGGACTAGTCACTCTTACTCAGGATTGTTAAAAGAAATAAAACAATCCTAATGTCTGCTTCTTTGAGGAAGTTATAATTGTGATAAAAAAATGAAATATGTCTTTGGAAAACATTAATAAATCCACAATTGGAATTACTTGGGGACCACAGTAACTCCTGTGGGTGACATGCTACCTATTACTATACATGAAAAATAGTGAAAGCCTATTTGAAAGTAATGTCCTGTACAGAGTACCAGATTTCAAGGAGTTGCCATTGAAGCCCAGTGCAAGCTTTGCCCCAAGAACAACCACCTGTCCCCTTATGGTGCATTGGGTGGTCCTACTGATACTGAAGATTTAGGGGTAGACCAGGCCAGCTGGGTTCTCTGATGGCATAGACCCTTGGCTAGCACTTAACCTGGCCAACCCACCTGTATACTAAAGAGCATTCTTGTCTCTATAACCTGAAATCTATAATTATGTTTGTAAGTAAATGTATAGTTGCAGTATATTAAAGTATCAGTTAAAAACACACTCTTCTAATTGTGCATAGATGCTGTTCATATGTGTGAAAACCTCTGCCATGAAGGAGAATGTGGGCTATGTTCTCGCACATCAAAGGTTTACTGCAGATGTGCCTTAAAAACAAAGGTAATTCATGGAAATAAAAGGAGCAGAATACCTTGTAAAAAACATTATCTGCTGCTTGATAGAAAATTCCGTGATGGCTCTAATCATCTACTCTGCTGTTCATCTGTATCTGCACCATGGTTGAAAGTAAATGATTGGATGTTGAGTCCTGTGGCACATTTAAACACTAACCAATGCTATAGTATCTCTGCTTTTTATGTGTGTGATCATCTTTTGATTTCACTTTGCAGAACAGTCTCTTTCCTTCTGTCCTGTGTGGCATGTGTTCTCCAGTGTAAATTCATGTGTGCTGCTTTTATTGAATTTCCAATTACTTATTACGGTGCTGCACATACTATTTTCACTAATGGGGTGTATTTTGAGAAAAGGTCTGTTGTACTACTTAGCTATTTTCTTCCTCCAGTTTTACAAAGGTGCTTAGGAAAAATACTAAGGAATTTTGTCATGCAAATTTTGCTTAAACAAATGAATTAAAAACCTGGCTTTAAAATTTTCATTTATTCTAAAACTAGGTGATATTTCGGTGTGAGCTCCCAATTTTTTAAATGTTTAAATGTCTTGAAGCCTTAGTGTCACCTACAGTTCAATCCTAACCTGCACTGGAACAGATAGGTCAGGTGGCTCTCCCCTTACCCAGCATGGGGTTGGGACTGAATGTTGTGTAACTCCGAGTAAGGGGAATTAATTCCCCTTACCCTGTGTTGCGAGGCAGCCCTCCTAATAGAGCTTCTTGGAGATCTGCACCAGCGAAATTGTGGACGCAAATCCAAGGGCCTTGTGTAAGGCTGACCAGACCAGGGGTGGGGATCTGGCCTGCATTGGCCTGCTACCCACTTCCCCAGGCAGGTCTGCCCTCCCTCAGCATTGATCCGCTTTTGATTCGCCCTTCCCCAGCCTCCTCTACCCCTCTGCGCTGGCCCTCCTCAGGTGGGGCAAACCTATCAACACTGGTCCAGAAGTGGCACAGGGATGGCACAGGCACACATCCATGCTCTGGCCTACCTGGGTCGGCGCAAACATGCCTTAAAGCATGTTTGTAAAACTTCTGAGCCAGCACAAGGATCTTTTACTAAACCATCTTCAGGTAAGAACTGTGCTCCTAATCAATGATTAAGATGTAGGAATTACCAACTCATACTGGAGAATCCTGCAGGAATACTTCCTGTATTTTGTATTTCAAAGACAGCTTTTGCAACTGCTAATAAACCTGTACTGCATAGAAGATACTTAAAAAACCACTGGTTTTTTTTAAACTGACCCTTGGGGGCTGAAAAGCCCAGGGAACAACCTATTTCTGACATGTTCAGTGCTTTACCTGGACAATGTTGCTTTCTCTAAAGAACATCTGTGATATCTTGTGTCTTGGACTACTCAGGGAATAGTACCACCCTGGGCTGGTTTTTGCAGGTTGCTTGTTGACGGTGAAATGCATGTTGCTGCCTTGAACTGCTCTCCCCTGATGTTGTAAACTGACTAGCATTTCTGGAGTCAGTCTCTCTCCTCAAAACCCACCGAACCTATTCATCAAACTTTAAGTTTTTAAACAAACTCTGTTCCAAAGCTGAAAATGTTGGCACCGCGAGAACATATAGTGTACAGCTCTCTTATAGTGATTAGATTATATTTTAGCCATCATACCATGCTTTACCTTCCATTAATGTCTGTCTGATTATATGTATTTCAGCAAAAACCCAATTTTATTTTGTTTTTTAGGAAGTTCCCTGTGCCTCTCTTAAAAATCAAGGTAAATAATTTTAACCTAATTTTTTTTGTAGCCTAGTATCCTTATGAGGTAGAAGTATGTATGATATCTAAATTTGCTTTCTTGAATGCAAAGGTGCTTTGTGTGAATGGAAAGGTACCCTACTTCTGCTTGTAAGAGAGTGGACCCAATTCCCCCATCCTTTCTACATGCTGTAGCTATACAGTTCCAGAGAGTCCTTCAAGCATTAGAAGCACATTTCTCAATTGGTACAGATCAGGACACAAAGTTGCAGACAGGATACAGACTCCACTGAATGCAACCTCTCTATGTATGCAAAACAAGATGCAGATACAAAACTGGAGGTGTGTGGAAAGGCTGATTACACTGGAAGCAGTTGCATAAATAGGATTCTTTTTCTCCCAGGGTGTGCAACATGAAATGGCAAACCTTGTAAACTGCTTTGTGGACTACTCCTGTTGAAATGTGATATATAAATCTTCCCAATAATAATAAGAGACTTAGGGGCAATCCTAACCTGGAGTTAGGCCAGTAAAGTTTGACTTGCACAAGGGCCACTGTAAAGCTTGTATGGACCACTCTCAGAGTCAGGGAGGATGTCGTACGTCTGTGTGCTTGTCTCTCTGACTCAGAGAGGTCCAAACATACTTTATGATGTAACTTGTGCCAGCCATAATTTGTTACCTTAACTGTGCGGGCCTAACTTCCGGTTAGGATTGTGCTCTTAACCCGAGTTTCAAGAAAAGCAGTGTTCAAGGTTCATATTGTCCATCTGGAAGTTATGTCCTCTTAGGTTATTTGGCAGGGCCCTACTAAGAATTCCATCACCATCTGAGATAAAGGGGATGATGATGGGAAACAGGGCCTTCTCTGTTGTAACATTGCACCTCTGGAACATGCTTCCAAAGGATCTTCCATCAGCTCTCTCTCTGGAGCAGTTCGGGCAAGAAACATTTCTAAGGGCACAATCATAACCTGGAGTTAGGCCAACACAAGTCCCTTGTGCCGACCTAGGAATGTTGCAAATGCGCTGTGAAGTGCGTTTGCACTACTCTCTGAGGGAGCACATGCACATCCAGGTTAGGATTATACTCTAACTTGCCTAGCTTTTGAGGGGGGCAGGGTAACAGTTTTATTAGGTTATTTATGTTCTCTCTTTTTGTGCGTTTTATAATTTTGATGTTGTTTTGAGCTGCCTTGGGTGCCCTGTGGGGAGAAAGATGGGATATAAATCAATATAAGTACATCAGTGAATACATAATATGAATCCATAGTACTCCATGATCCATTGAAGGATTGGCGGTAATTCTTATGAGCAGACAAGGTTGGCTTGAGTAGTGCTGCCTGGCATCATTATTTCTATTGTCTATTTCTATTAAAATACAAGGCATAATACAAGAGAAAATGAAATGGAAATAATAAAAAAGGAACATCACTCTTGCCATATCTGCCACTAACTGTGCATAGGATTGTATCCAAACTGTGCTTCCTTTTTTGTAGCGCAAGTTCCGTTTCTGTGTGACAAACGATGCAACAAGAAATTGTCATGTGGGCGACACAAGTGTAATGAAATCTGCTGTGTGGTAAGTTCATCAAAGGGATGTGGTGGCGTTGCGGGTCAAACCACTGCTACTGGGCTTTCTGACTGGAAGGTTGAGAGTTAGAGACCACACGATGGAGTGAGCTCCCATTGCTTGTCCCAGCTCCTGCCAACCTAGCAGTTCGGAAGCACATAAAAAATGTGAGTAGATAAATAGGTTCCACTTCAGTGGGAAGGTAACAGCGTTCCGTGTGCCTTGGCATATAGTCATGCCGGCCACATGACCACGGAAGCTTGTCCTAGGAAAACGCCGGCTCTTCGGTTTAGAAACGGAGATGTGCATTGCCCCCTACAGTCGGTCATGACTAGACCATTCGATTGTGGGGAAACCTTTACCTTTTTTACGTTTATTATGTGAAAGCACTGAACTAGAAGCATTGTTTTAAACCCTCATTGAAAATTCAAATTGTTAACACTCACAACAGAACTATAGCAAGGTCTGCAGCTTTCAAGATGGCTGCTTCCAGCTTTCCGCGACCCACCTCACATTAGGTCCTGACCCACAGTTTGAATAACGTTGGCATGTGAATTGTTTGCTTTTGTTCTTCCCTTGCAGTTTACCTACCATGCAACTTTTCTGTTTGAAATAGAGGCCAACTCCACATCTTACATGTGACTGACTCATGCTAATTCAAATATATGAGCTCAGCCTTCCCCAAAAAGGACAGAAAACAATTGTTTAAATACTGCATTTGACCCCACCCACCACTCCATTTACTCTTTTTATGCCCCAGAGCGAGCCTGAAATGAGAGAATGAAGCTGCCGTTCCCTTCGTTTCTCACACAGCTTTTAGTTCCCAAGGAGACTGTATGTACTTGGCTTTAAGAGAGTTTTGACTAGATGATATTTCGGGTTAACTCTTTGATCTTGGAATGTAACCCTTGTATAAGATGCAGGCTGACTTTATTAGGTGATTTTTACGGTATTGGTTTTGAATCATTAGCCACTTTGGAGGGTCACCTTGGGACAAATTGTAAGATATAAATGGTTGAATTAAAATAGTACTAAGAAGATCATCTGAGTTTTGGACAAGAGGTCTGTCAGAGAGATTTTAGTGATTCTGTTATTTTAGCAGATAAGAGCGGATTGACATGAAACCTTGTTAAAAATCAAATTTCACTGATTACCAAATGTGCAGGAAAACAAGTGTTTGTCACTCTGGTCATGAAACGGATGTTCATATTGAGCCTTTGGAAGTCTAGAATACTTGCATGAGAACCTGCTGTGTGTTTGGTATTAGTGGTATAATTCCCTGGAAGAGGAATGGGAAGCCCTAACTGTCTGGGAAGCCCTTGTGCCAGCTGCTGAGGTAGAGTTGACAGTTTAACTGCCACTCCTCCGCTCGACGACCGTTACTTCCAGTTCAGCCCTACCTCGCTTAGAGATCAGACGTTGGCAGTCGGGCTCTGAGCCTTCAGCCTAATTTTTACCTTTTATAAGGTTCTCCTCCGCTTTTTTCTTTTGTTTTTCAGTTCTTTCTTTCCTTTTTTGTTGTGTCTGCCATCTTTTTTGGCAATTTAGATGCGTTTTTTTACTGATTTCCCTTAAAGGGAAAGCACCCATTTGCCGAAGCGCCACATGAGTTGATTAAGGTGGTTGAGGCTTGTTTCTGAATGGACTGTAATTGAGACGGACCTTGTTAACTGTGAAATCTAGCAGAAATAGCAGGCTAGAGCTGTTTCCTTAGTCCAGTCAATTTAGGGGGGAAAAACCCATAACCCGAGACTAATTCTAACAAAAGGTCTGTCAACTGTTCTTGTCAGTACTAGGTGTACTGATTGACAGGAAAAAACTTTACCAAAACTGGACAACCGGAAGTGGGTTATTTTCAAAATGGCAGCCGCAAACCTTCTTAATTGCTGCACACTGGGTTGACACCTTCATTGAGTTGTCCACCATCACCCCAAGATCCCTCTCCTGAGCTGTCACAGATAGCTCAGAACCCATTAGCCTATAGGTCAAGTTTTGATTTTTTGCCCCAATGTGCATCACTTTATACTTGTCTACATTGAAACGCATTGAAACTACATTGAAATCTACATTGAAATCTGCCATTTGGCTGCCCATTCCCCAACTTGGAGAGGTCCTTCTGGAGCTCTTCACAATCCCTTCTGGTTTTCACCACCCGGAAAAGTTTTGTGTCATCCGCAGACTTGGCCACCTCGCTACTTATGCCAGTTGAAAAGCACCGGCCCCAAGACAGATCCTTGGGGCACTCCACTTTTCACCTCTCTCCATTGTGAAAATTTCCCATTGACCCCCACTCTCTGTTTCCTGGCCCTCAACCAATTCTGAATCCATAAGAGGACCTGCCCTCTTATTCCCTGACTGTGAAGTTTCTTCAGCAGCCTTTGGTGGGGAACTGCATCAAATGCCTTCTGAAAATCCAGATATATGATATCCACAGGTTCACCCACATCCACGTGCCTGTTGACCTTTTCAAATAATTCTGAAAGGTTTGTGAGGCAAGTCTTACCCTTATAGAAGCCATGCTGACTTTCTTTCAGCAACACTTGTTCCTCTACATGGACTTTGACTTGACTTTGATAGCATCTGTCATCTTTGATACCATCTATGGTTTCTTATTGCATTAATGTTGTTAGAATGTCGTTTTTCACTGTTGTATTTGTTAGTACAGTGGTTCTCAAACTCTAGGTATGTGGCACTGCAGTGGGACACAGCCCAATTTTTGGTGATTCACAAAACTGACAGGTTAGACTAGGCTATGTGCATCAAGGGTTAAATAACCTACTACCTGAGGGGAGCATTTCTGCCCAATTATCATAATAGCCACAGAGGCTTGAGTGGCTGGTAAAGTGACACTTTTTAAAAGACGGGGTCCTGACACTAAAATGTTTGGAAACTACTGTGTTAATATTGTAGAAAGCCAGATAAGACCTCTCTTTATAACTTTGATCCAGGAGTGATTTGATATTTTTGTCATTTTTAGTTGCTTATCACTTGATTTTTTTCTTCTTTTGGCAGGATAAGGAACACAAATGCTCTCTTATCTGTGGACGCAAACTCAATTGTGATATCCACAGATGTGAAGAACCTTGTCATCGTGGCAATTGTCAGAAGTGTTGGCAAACTAGTAAGTGCCTATCGGAATTGTATATTCTCCGAGTGTCAAAGTTAGCGTTTGTTTAAAAAGAAAAATTAATCATGCAGGGCACAATCAGCAAAGATTAGTTGCAGCAAAGTCACATGACATTGCTTTCCTTTGACCTAGTAGTTTGTTAAATAAGTGCTTGTTATCTAGAGACACAGATATCTGTATACTGGTCTGTTGGGTTGTTCAGGTAGTAGGGTAAACATACAAGTTTTTTTCCTACCTTACATAAAATTGATTTTATGTAGAGTCTTCTTCCTCCTCTTTTATATACACACTCACCATCATCATCATCAACCTTTAATGGCATTGATACACAAACATATGAAAACATACACATATAACATATGATACACACATATGATTACCCATATATGCATATTTCTAAAATACAAACATACTTGTAAAACACACTTATAAATATAGCTAAAATACTGTACCTCGTGCTACTAGATAATACAACTGTACTTAAAAAGAACCTGCATATTCATTATATGTAATCAGCTTTCCCGTTGTTGTAATAGCTTATTAGAGGGAGGGGAAAGGCTCTACGACGTTGCATTAACAAATTTTTAAAAAGTGCCACCTGGCTTATATGTTGTTTATTGTCATTAGCTAATAAATAATGTAAAACTCACTCACTGTGTATAAAATCCCATGCACAGTTGTGTGTATGCATTGAAGATTGAGAATGTGTGCATACAGACTTAAACCCCAACATACTGATGTCACTCCTGGTGTGTATAGATTTCCTCATTCATGATGGGAGCCTCCATACATATGATGGCTTGTGCATGCAGAGCTGACCTTGATATTGCAGTGATTAGACTGATTTTTGCTTGTTTTAGGTTTTGAGGAATTAACTTGTTATTGTGGTGACTCAGTGATTTATCCTCCAATACCTTGTGGTACTCGACCACCAGAATGTAAAAAACCATGTACCAGACCTCATGAATGTGATCATCCAGGTAAGACCTAGATCAAAACTGCATTATGTTCTTGTTTTTAGTTGACAAGCAGATATGAACAATTTTGGTTTTCAAACTATTGTAAGGAAGGAACAAACGCAGATGTATGTTTTGAAGTTTAATGCTTGGTGAAAGATCCATTAATCATTAATTTCTAAACCATGTCACCTTTGGCTATGGCAGGAGTGGCCAGCCCATGGCACATGTATCACTAGTGGCACATGGACACTTTGCAAATGGCACATGCAGCAGGGTAGCTCCCCCACTGATGATCTGGATGAAGCCCTTTAGCAGGCTCCCCACTGTGTGCTGCTTGGACAGCTCTGCCCTGTGCTATTGCACCATGCTGTTGGGGGTGGGGATGGGAATTCGCTTCTGGCAGCAGTCAGACTTGCTGGTTTCATTCTGCCATGCTTTGTCCCACCATGCCAAACACCTGCCACACCAAGGGCCCCATCAGCAACCTTGGCAAAACCTTTGTGCCCAACCACATAGGCTGGCTTGGTGCAAAGGCCACCACTAAGCCAGGACTAGCACAGAGTACAAGTTGCCCACATGTCAGTCACGCTGGGGTGCTAACTTTTAGCCTAGCATTTGGTGCCAGTGACTGGCACCCTACTGGCCTGTGCTAGCCTCACCTTGCTGGTGGCCTTTGCACCTGGCCGATCTGTGCGATCAGGTGTGGAGGCCTTGCCCAGGTCACTGATGGGACTGTTGGCACGGCAGGGGCCTTTGGTGCAGCTGGGCAGAATGACGTGCAGGAAGTCTGGCCACCAATGGAGAGAAGTTGCATCAATTCCTACCCCTCAGCAGTGCAAGGCATCCTGGCCCAAGCTGCAAGTAGACGGACCCTGCCGAAGGCAGACAGAATGGCACGTTCAGAAATTCTGTGCATTCAAAGTGGTACATGGCGTGCTACAGGTTGGCCACCCCTGGGCTATTGGTGAGTATTCAAGGCGTATTTATAGTTAAGCATTCATATTAAACATTGAAATGGATATGTTCTTTGTTTAACTAGCAACGAACAATATAACAAGAATAATGCTACAAAATGAATTCATCAGATGCCTTCTTCTCAGGGTACAGCTTAGGCAGAGATCATACTGTGGTAAGGGCTCGTACCACAGTTTGCAGTGTGAGTTGAGGAGGTTCAAGTCTTTTTTCAGCACCAGTGCTGAAAAGATCTCCTCAGCTCACAGGCCTATGCTCCAGTATGGCAACCTCTTATTTTTTTATGGCATGTTTTGCTTATAAGATATTTTTTGCTTAGAAGCTTAGAAGTGTTTTGCTTTGGCAATACGTGGAGGTTTACAAGGAGGCTTACTTTGATGCAAACTTGTGATGTTAGGATAGTTGCTGAAACTCAAATTATTTGGAATACACCATAGCCTCTAAAATTTGTGTGGTTCAGCCCAAATTGAACTGCTACGTACAAAATTGCCTTACCAGATTGCAGTGAGCAATGTAATATTTGTATATGAAATGCTAAAAGATCTGCATATATTTGACTTTGTTTTAATGAACAAATGCTACCTTGAAACCTTTCTCAATAATTAAAAACCTATTTTTATGTTCTCTGGTGTAGTGTATCATTCCTGTCATAGTGAAGAGAAATGTCCACCATGTACGTACCTTGTCCAGAAATGGTGTATGGGAAGGCATGAAGTAAGTGTGTGGTTTCAGCCATTGTTCCTTCAAAAGTATTACAGCTATCTTGTATGTTTCTAATGTATGCAGTTTATTAAAAAAAAAGTAAAAGTGCATTTCTTCAGCCACCTGCAGAACTAGGGTGACTTTATCACTTTGAAGGTGATGCCTTCATAACTGGGGACATGAACAAGAATTAGGAGGAGGAATAAATTTCAGGTTACATTAAAGTGGCATAAACCTGTTATGATCAGTGACTCTGATCCTATTGTGCAGGAGACACTGATCAGGCTTAGTGAAGATAGTTTCATATTTACTTCAGTCAAATTGGTTCCCAGCTGATAACTATTAATTTATATAGTGTCATCCATGTTCATGACTCTTTACAGTTGGGGAAAAAAAACAAAAACCAGGTCCCTGTCCTGAAAGCTCACAATCCAAAAGAATCACCAGGAAGACAACAGAGGCCAGTAGATTCAGGGAAAGACTGGGGAAGAATCTGCTGCTATTTATGTATAGGGGAGGGTTTGCTTTCAATGGTTTATGTGGGCAGGACTAGAACCAGTGAGTTGAAGCTACAGAGAGAGTTCTAGGCTAGACATGAGGAAGAATGTTATAACTATGAAAGTTTTCTGGCACTGGAACTGCTTGCCTCATGCAGTTGTGGCCTTTGGAGGCTTTCAAGAAAAGGTTGGACATCTGTCATGCTGTAGTTGCCTGTGCCGAGGAGAGGGTTGGACTAAGTGATCTCCAAAGTAAGAAACAGGCCTGAGTTCATGCTCTGAAAAGCATATATGTAGTTTTATTAAATATTCCATCAGTAATGGTATTCTTAATATTGTCTTCCACGATTGTCCTGTATCAATTTCTTTGTGATTTCTTCCTGGCTCAGTTGCGGAACAATATTCCCTGTTACCTCACTGACATTTCCTGTGGTCTTCCTTGTGATCGAATGTTAAAATGTGGAATGCACAAATGTAAGAGGATCTGCCACAAAGGGGAATGCCTCATAGATGAAGAATGCAGACAACCGTGTACTATCCTTAGACTTCACTGCAATCATCCGTGTATGTCTCCATGCCACCCATCTTTACCATGTCCTACAACATCTTGCCGTGCAAAGGTAGGTGGAATAGACGTTCTATGAAAACTCTCACAAGGGCAAGATTTACCATCAGTTTCTCTGTGTTGGAATCTTTGGCAAGAGATAGATTTTGATAAATAGAGTGACTTAGGCATTAATCGATATAAACTCGCCAAGAGAAGCAAGAGCCGTGTGCTCCTACAGCTACTGGCCGGCTCTTCTGGGTTTGTCTAGTCACCATGTTGAGCCATTCAGCACCAGTTGGGGTCTGTACGTGACCATCCAGGGAGGGGGCTAGAGATTTCCCTGGATGGCCTTGTGCAGATCCCAAGTGGCACAGCATCAGAAGCTCAGAAGAGCCAGTTGACATCTGTAGAGCATGTGCTGCCTTACCAGTGTGCCAGAGCACTGACATAGTGGGGGCAGCTCCAGTCTGGCTCTTGGCCCACAGGGTTGGATGTTGACACTGATTCCAGTGTTTGCCTATGTAGTCCACAGTCTCCTAAAGGTTGGGAGTCACTGTATTATATAGTATGATGATGGTATTCTTTTTTTCCTATTCCTATCTATCTTAAAAAGAGCAAGTGAATTAATTACATTTTGAGGCAGTCAGGGCATCTTTAATTGCATTTTCGACTTTTAAATTCCTACCATTAAGGGGAATGTTTAATTACTGGTTTTATGATATAACAGGTGGAACTTCAGTGTGAATGTGGAAGACGAAAGGAAACTATGATTTGTTCAGAAGCATCCAGCACTTATCAAAGGTACATTTTTGCTATATTTATTCTTGTAATGATCAATATGAATGTTTTCATCTGGCTGTATGAAATCTACACCGCATTGTACTGTTTTAGCTTAGAAGGCTTGGGGTTTCTAATGGTGGTGATAGTTTTGACTGACAGCCCAATTGTGAGCTGCCTGGTAGCCACAGGAAGCTCCATGGGAGAAGGGGACATTTGTCCCCTTACCCTGCGGAAAGGGCGCAGGGCAGGCAATGGGTCTACTCATCTCTATACCAGCTACTTTGGTGGCACAAAGGCAAGGGCCTCTGTGTTGGGCCCTGTGAAAGCCACTGCCTGTCCCACCCTCTGCTCTACCCCTCCCCCTGTCCGGAAGGCCATCCCACCACACCTGCAAACGGCACAACACCGGTGACTGGTGTACTCACCACCGCCGGTGTTGCATTACCTCCTTGGGGGGTGGGGGCTGGCCTTATCGCCAGCGCTGGGAATGCCTTAACAGCAGTTTTATGACACCAGGACTGGCGGTACACACATACCACTGGCACTGTGGAGCTCAGGATTGGGCCCTTAGCTTCTTGTTACTATGGTGCTTCAGTTTCCTAAACAACATACATAACATAGGTTTATAGTGCTTATTAAAACACATTATTATATTAAAATGTTTAATGTATGGAATATTTTATTACTACTCATACAACGTTTTGTTTGGTACTCAATTTTTTACTACTGCTGTATATAATGGTGCATAAGTCGATGTCATGGATAAGTCAAGGGCAGGTTTTAAGCCAAAAATCATGGAATTTGCCTTGCCCCCTGGATAAGTCAAGAGTAAAACTTAAGGGTATCTGAAATTCTTCGAATTAGATAATTTTGTCTGATTTTACCCAACACCAGATTATGACAAAGGATCTACCAGTAATTATACAATCTACCTATTTATTAAAGTGCAGGGGAAAACAAAATAAAACAGCAACATAGCAAGCAACTATCAAACCAGTTGTTCCCAAACCTTTTAGCACCGGGACCACTTTTGAAAATGACAGCCTATGGGGACCCACCCGAAAGGATGTCATTAAACAGATGGGATGTCATTAGAGACAAAGGGCAAGGCATGCTGGAATAATGAAACAAGGCACACTAACAGTTTTGAACAAAGGCTAGAACTGATTAAGCATAGAGTTACCAGATACAAACTGGGACAGAGTGCCTATACCTTTAACCATTGTATAGGAGAAGGAGTTTGGGCAGGTGCAACTCATCATGGAAGCTTTTCAAAAGCTACAACTGCCCAAATTCCCTCTTCTATATAATGGCTAAAGGTATAGGCACTCTGTCCAGTTTGTATCTGGTAACCCTAATTAAGCATAGCTGCCTGCATCAACTAATAAAGGAATGCATGTCACCTGCCAAGCGCAGTTTACCTGCTTGGGCTGGCTTCTGCAGGGATGCAACTTCCCCTCCCCCTAAGTTGGTTTGTTATGTTCTTGCAAGGAAGAGGCAAAAGTGGCAGGGAAGAGTGTGCATGTTTTGCCTTCTCTTCCCTCCTGCTCTGATGTACATTAGATGCTCTGAGAGAAGAGCAGCAGGATAAACACACGCAGGCAACCCATAAAGCTTAAACCCGGCTCAACCTGCATCCTGTGGTCCTGCCCATTGACTAGAGTGGAGCCCAGCAAAAAAGCTGCAAAAACTTGCAAAAAAAAACAACCTTAAGAGGAAGAGCTGAGAAGCAGCAGTCTGCATAGTCCCATCACACTTGTTTGGGAACAGTTACACTGACATAGACGCTACCCATTAAAATGCTCAAGGCTAGGACTGATTAGCCATACCTGCCTGCAACAACTCAGGAGTAATAAAAGAGCCCATTTCTTCCACCCCCCACCCCCAAATAGTTTGCACAGTACCTTAGCATCACAGCCATCTGGAACAAAAGAGAGCACAATCCCCACACCTTGAGGTTGCAGAGCCCTGTTGAATTCAACTCACATGTTGCAGTAAACACTTGCTTTACTCATGAGTAAACACAAATGTGTAGCTGAATTTCGCTTTCCATAAGGAAATACTTCTCAGCTTAGAGTGAAGGACTTCCTTCTCGAGTGTTTTTTGGGGCCTACATTCATCTAATCAGGCTCATTCCGGCAGCGTTGCATTCCTTTCAGTCTGCCCTTTCTGACGCACCATGGCACGGCTGTCTACTCATAAGTAAACGCGCAGTGTGGCAGTTTCCCTTTCCATAGGACTCCATTCATTTTCTTGAGCTGCTTCTGAGCATGCTCAGAAGGCTTTGCAGCTTCGTGGCTTGCAGTTACTGTCAGGAGCACTTCCCCGAACATAAGTCAATGTCAGGTTTTTCTCGGCAATTTTTAGGCGTAAATTTCTCAACGAATACAGATTATATTCGGTATATAGTATCTCTAAGTTTGAGTTATTCCAAAATTTACCTATTCAGTAGGAGCCCTCAATGGTGCACCATGGGCAATCCAGGTCGTTGGCTTGGCCTCAGACTAGGCTGTGCAATGGGAGTTACAGCATCTGTGTCTCCTTTTTTGTCAGGCTGGGTCACTGTGGGAGGCGAGACTTTGTCTGCCTAGCCGCTTTCCTACTGAGCTCCTCCTCACTGGCCTGTCTAAGGGTTTGGTACTTGAGTGCTCTCTGTAGAGCTTGCCCCTTTTTGCCCACCATCTGTCCCAATAAGGAATCCCTGTTGCATGGGAGGCCCCCTAAGCTCCTGCTCCCTGGCTTCTGTTTGGTCTGGGCAAAACACCACACTGTTTGCCCACCCCATTGCTCAGCCTGGGATTCCAGGTAGGCTGGAAAGGGCCTCCGTCCTCATCCCACAACAAAGGGACTGCTTGCCACCACCCAGTCCTTGGTTGGTCAGGGCCTTGGTGCGCCGGGTCATGTCTGGCAGCCCAGCATTGCCATTGGTGGCTTCAGCTCTTGGCTGTGGGCCACCCTAGTGGCCAGCATCAATCCAGGTACCACTGTGAGGCTGATGGCTATGTTGCCAGTTCCGCAGGGGGATTGTGTCCCACCAGTCATGCCTGGTTCGTCAGGCCCTGGGCAGTTCTATAATTGCATTTAATAGGCCTATTAATGTAAGGTATCATTCTTTTCCAGAATAGCTGCTATTTCCATAGCCTCCAAGTTAACAGATCCACAGCTTGGAGATTCAGTGGAGATAAGCAGATTGATTACCAAAAAGGAAATGAAGCAAACCAGGTAATTGAGTTATGAAGCAAATGCTTAAATAGAATCTGACCGCTGGTAAACTCTGGACTGAACAGCAAATTTGTAGTATCAATCCAATTTTGAAGTTAAACAGGCTGTCATCGGATCTGTCATCAGATCTAAAAAAATCATAAAGATGAAACCCTTTATTATTCCCCAAGTGTTTCTTTTTTATGAGTTTCTTTGAGTATGAAAACCCCCAGCTTTTTTTTTCCTGGCAGGTCAAAATTCATTTTTGACACAATTAATCACACAGATCATTGGTCTTCAAAAAGGAGAATTAATGTGTTAGTCCACTCATCAATTATTGTCTTTGCTAACAAAACAGTATTTGTTAAGGAATGGGCTTGCTTTTTATAAATTTTGACATCAAGCTAACACTCAAAATACCTATTATTGAAATGAGTCCAGTCAGCAGTGTCCAATTATGAGTGCTCTCTTAATGCTTTACAGAAAAGATTAATAGGAAATTCTCCTCTTTCTTATCTGATAATAGCCTTTTCAGCCCTTGTCTTATTTCTCACTGGAGCAACAACACTACAGTGCAGCAGGCCCTTCTGGTTGCACCCTTTTGGGGGGACAGTACCCTGTTGCTACACATACAGAGGCTTGCCAGGAAAAGTATGTTCACAATTCAGTTTGGGGGAAATGAGGCTACCACATCTCTTATTCTGGCGAAGTGGAGACTGCCTTTTTATGTCAACTGGAGGGAAGCAAAGTGTCTGCTGGGGAGAAGGCTCAATTTTGCTTAGTTCTTTCCTCCAATTTTGCTTAGTGCTTGCCCTCCCTGACAGTGCAACTCAGTACACTGCCCAATGCTGCCTCAAGTCCACCACTGCTGCTTCTGTACTCCTTTTTTTTTTAAGACCTCTTACCATGCTCTTCACACAGTTTCTTCAGTTGTGGAATTGCAGGACTTCTGGTTTTATTTAAAGGGACCATGTGAATGAAAGAGCTTCTTTGTGTGGTCCCTGTAAATCAAACCTGGAGGCAGTAAGGATATGGATGAAAGCCAATAAGCTGAGGCTGAATCCAGAAAAGAAGGTCAGGAAATCCTTGTTGCAAGTACTGAATCATCTACCCACTCTGAACAGGGTGGCACTCTCCCTGCAAGAATGGGTGCGCAGTCTAGGAGCGCTCCTGGATTCTCAGCTCTCTCTGGAGAACCAGGTAGCTGTGGTGACTAGGAGTGCATTTGCGCAGCTTCAACTGGTGCACCAACTACAAACATACCTGAGCCATTCAGATCTGGCCACAGTAGTCCATGCACTTGTAACTTCAAGACAGGACTACTATCATTCGCTGTATGTGGGGCTACCCTCAAGGATGGTTCAGAAGCTGTAATTAGTGCAAAATGCAGTGACTTGGGTGGTTACAGAGGCTAGATGGTTTGACTCAGTTGGTCCTCTGCTTCAGCAGCTACAATGGCAGCCTGTTTATTTCCGGGCTTAATTCAAGTTGATAGTATTGACCTTTAAGGCCCTTCACGACTTGGATCCAAGCTACCTAAAAGACCACCTTCTTGTTGTTCATTTTAATGCATTACCATTGCTGTGACATTTTAATGCATTACCATTGCTAACCATTCCAGTGACTGTGTTCTTGAAGACCTTTCAGTAGTGTCTATGGATAGTGACAGAGAAAGTTCCTTCACCAGAAAATCTTGTTCAGCAACAAATATCTGTTTGGGACATGATAAACCGCTATTTATATGGGAATGATGACATAATTTTCATAGCAATATTATTACTAGCTGCATTATTTCTCCTCTAGACTGCAGTGTGATGAAGAATGTTTGGCTCTTGAAAGGAACAGGTAAGCAATGATTTTAAAATTTAAAAGAGCTGGTGATCAACTCAGTTATTTTTACCTAAGAAAGATATAGCAGAGGTTGAATGTTCTATGAAAACAAATGAGAGAATACAACTGGAATATTCTGTAATTGCCTGCTTCTGTAAATGACCAATTGCTTGGCATATAATGGCTAAAATAGCCTCGAGTATTCAAGATGTGAAAGAACAGAAAAAGGGCCCACAACTCGATTGGTGCTTAATGTAATGGGTATATAGGAGAGTATGTAAATCTGATGGTGGATGGTGGCTAGGAGATTTGATTACTCTCAAAGATTATATAAAAGACCAGAAATTATTTGCATCTGTGTTATGACGTGCCATGTCAAGTGTTTGGGTAAAACTTAACTTTAAAATATTCAATAATTTTTAATTAGGCGGTTTGCTGAGGCTCTTCATATTGATGAGAGTTCTGACCCCTTTAATGTTCGTACTTCTGCACCCAAATACAGCGATACTTTGAAAGAAGATGGAAGGTATGTATTGTTACTTTTAGGGACATACGTGTTCTCCACTGAGTACAAAGTGTTCCCACACAAACAGGCTGTCCCACTGACTTCATTACAGCATAATAAAAGTATGTGTGTCATAACAAACCCAGGTTGCCTCCTGACATTGGAACAGGTTGGGGGAGAAGCTTTTTTCACAAGGTGAGAGGCTTGAAAGTAGTAGTTTTGAGCAGGGGCTATCCTGGAAGGGGGGTGTTTGGTGCCGGGGGGCACCCAACCAGGGGTGCCGCCCCCCACAAGAGCCATTCCCCCACCCCCACATAGCTGCGCTGCATAGCCATGTCGGTTTGCTTCTTGGAGGGGCAAGCCAGTGCTGCATACTTGCAGCGTCCAGTCACTTTCAGAGGTGCGCTGGATATAGCACAGGCCCGCCAGCCTGTCTATTCCAGCACAGTTTAGGATTGCCCTCTGAGTTCAGCCTCTGGTCTGGCGTGACTGCCTGCACCAGTCCATCTGCCTCTGGGTATGGTACAGACACGCCTTACAGCACATTTGCAACCGCACTGGGGCAGCGCAAGTGACATGCACCGGCCTTAGGGAACAATAGGATTGTGCTCTAATTCTGCTAGCCATTTCACCCAAAATAATTCTAATGCTTTAGCATAATTGTAATGCTAAAAGCCATGTGATAGAAGGAAGCTGATTGTATGTTTCCTATAAGTGCACATGTTCTTTGGGGCCTGTTTATCTAACAGTTTTTCCTCCCTGATTAAACAGCTCTGGAATAATATGTTTGAAACATATTACATCAGAATATAAGTATAAAACTCAGGTGAGGTTTACATTCCAGGACAATAGTTTTCTTACATAGAGAAAAGTAGCTTTCAAAATTGCTTTGAAATAAAGCTCAAATAACCCGAGGAAAACTGTATCTCAAAAGTGTATCATAGTGAAATGAGACAGGCAACACAATCCTAACACTGCCATGAGCTGGCACAAGTCCGTTATGCTGGCTCCTGACTCAGAGAAACTGAGCCACCGCACAATGTCAGAGCTGTGCTGGGAGCTTACGAGTTTGTGCTGGCCTGGACAGGCCAGCACAGAAGGTTGGAGAGGGCAGTAGGAGGGCAGGAAGTAGGTGTTTCTGGGTGCATTGGCAGATTAGGCCTGGGAAAGGGGCTGGATCCTAACCACTGTCCCCGGGCCAATTGACTTTACATGGGCCATTTGGATTTGCATCTGCAAAATTGCAGGCACAGATTCAAGTAGCCTATCAGGCTAAAATCCCCATACTCCATGTTCTTTGATTGTTTGAAGAATTTATACCCCGCCTTTCCCATGCCGAAGCAAATGCCCAAGGCAGTTTACAGAGAACAACAAAATACAATGCAACCACAATAAGTAAAACAACAACATTAAACATTTTCGGAAACGCAGACATATTGTGCCCAAGCCTGCTCCTCACCTGCACTGGATACAGCACAGGCCTTTTGGCCTACCTGTTCCAGCCCAGATTAGGATTGTGCTGTGTGAAAAGTCTTGACATTTTTCCCTGTTCTAATCATGCTGGAGAACTGAATATTGTGTTGTTAATGGTGTAGATAGCAGCATCCTTTGTATTTGTAGTGAATGAAAATTTGTCATTATTGCAGAAAAGATATAAAGTTTGTCAGTGAAATTGAGAAAGAAATGAAAACCCTTGTAGAAGCAGTAAATAAGGTTAGTAATTTGTGTGTGTGTGTGTGTGTGTGTGTGTGTGTGTGTGTGTGTGTGATTTTTCAGTATATCCATTTTAAACATTGCCCATGTGTTGGTGGTGCTCAGAAATAGTACTGTGTTTTGTAGACTTTTAATTAGGGGGGAAGTTGCATAAATATGGATACTTTACATAAATAAAACTGTGCTTGAACTATCAAGATTTTTGACATGGCTTTTGCTAGAAAAGTGATGCTGGCTCATAAATTATCAGTCTACTGCTAAGTAGACCTCTTCTGTGTAAAGGAAGTGATGACATATTTCAGTCTTCCCCAAACTAAATAGGAATAATGCGTCTTTCTCCTATTCAGAGCAAGCATTCAAAGAAAAGTCACTGCTTTCCACCTATGAACAGAGAACACCGCAGAATAATCCATGAGCTTGCTCAGGCTTACGGTATAGAGAGTGTGAGCTATGATAACGAACCAAAGCGCAATGTTGTTATCAGTGCGGTGAAGTATGTTGTTCCATTTTCTTGTTATGAGTGGAAAAATAATCATCTTAATAAATGCTGCAATATTTGTCTTTGCCATATATAAACCAATTTGATTTTTGTGCATTGTACAACAAGTCCTCACTTAAAGCTGTCAATAGGTTCTTGGAAACAGCAACTTTAAGCAAAACAACTTACAATGAAACCAATTTTACCTTAGGTTAATTGATATGCGTAAACAAGAGTTGAGTTCCTATAGCATATCTCTGCTCACAAAAACATCACCATCACTAAATAAAGACCCAAAACACTTCTAATATTAAACACTGAAATAAATGTGAGCTTTCTGGGCCAGAGGAAATCCAAATCGACACAGGAGAAAGTGTTCCCAATTGTCCGTACGAAGAGTTTCCCCAGCCAGGAATCAATTTTTTTTCTCATCATCTTTATAATGAAATTACTTAAAACAAACTACTTTAAGTGAGGACATGCTATACAAATGTTTTATGCATTTGTTCTGCATTGGGTATCTTAAAATTTTGCATTGAAAAATGTTTTGCGTTGAAAAGTGAAATATGTTTTCATGAGCACTTCTATTGAAAATGTTGCCCATTTGATTCAGTTCATAAATGTAATTTCAACTGAACATTATAGTTGCTGACCTCAATTTATACTTTGATACATAGCGGGGTGGGGGGAATCAAATTAAACATCAGAACTTGCAAGGCTTCCTGTTCTCCCCTCCTCCACCTGCTGTTTCAGTTTATGAGCTCTGAACACTTGTCAATCATTTTATTAAAAAAAAAAAACACCTCTGCATGTGTGCCTCAGTGTTTACAAAGTTTTTCATTATTGAATTTCTCTCTCTGACAAGTACCCCCTTGCATATAATACAATGCATCGTATTAAATTAAAACATTGTCCAGAATTATGAATTTCTTATGCTAAGACAGAGTTATGCTAAGAAAACACTTTTCCCATACCCTTTAAAAAAAGTATATTTCAAAATCAGAATGGTGATGAGGGCGTGAAAGGACATGTTGTCTGCTGGAATAATTAGTCACATCCTATGAGGAAGCTCATTGATATGATTTGCTTTCTACAGAGGGAAATCAGTTTGTCCGACAGTTACTCTGACATCGCTACTTACCAAGGAGAAACAGACCAGGCCTCCCCCACCTATTCCGCATCACAGACAATCAGAGAAGTGAGTATTACTCTAATCAAATATATTTGTTTTCTTAGTAGCTCACAAAAGCAAGCTGTCAGGGTCTTTTTATTAAAGGCTTGACATTAGTAACAATGTGTTCATGTGCAGGTTGCTTAGGGTGTAATGCGACACAGGCTGTCTCTATTGCTCGTCTGAATGCTGCTCCCTAATATGACACCTTATTCAACAGAACAGCCACCATGTGACCCAGTTTTCGTGTCACAGCCACCATGTGATCCAGGGCTCCTAGTAACAGCAATGGTCAATAGAAGGCAGCATTACAGAGGTTTTGATGCAAACTCTAGCATTTGTGCTTAATTTTATCTTCAGTTTTGCTAACTTTAGTTATGCATATAGTCTCTCAGTTTACCAAATGGTGGGATAATATACTTCTTTTTAAATACTTGTGCAGACTTTTACTACACTTACAAGATGCTCTAAAAACCTTGGTTTGCTTCTTTCTCATGAGGTAGATACTAATAGAAGCTTTTTCTGCTGTTGATTGCTGATTCATTTGCTTACATTGTTTTATGTCGACATCCATTTCTCCAGTTACTAGAAGTGCGGCATAATCTACCGTGTATACTCATGTATAAGTCGATAATAAGATAATATTATCTCGATCAGTGATGGCAGACCTATGACATGTGCGTCAAAAGTGACACACCACAACATTTGGGATGACACACTACCATTCACCAACACCTGACAAAAACTGAGTCTCTTTAACTCCATTTTTCATTTTTGTAATTATTTGATGTTTCTTTATATAATACATAGCATCACACATTATTAGGCTGTATTATTTGTTTAAATAACTGAATATAAATAATTGTTTTTCTTTTGTTTGAGGTGGCAGGTTGACACGCCTGCAGAGTCAAATTAAACATTTTTTGAAATTTTGACACACTGAGCCCAAAAAGTTCACCATCACTGATCTAGATAATATTTTCTTATTTTACTAGACTGGAAACGGGCTAATGTGGACCCAATCATCAAAAAGGAGGACCCGGGAAATTACAGGCCTGTCAGTCTGACTTCAGTACGGGAGAAGATATTGGAACAAATGATAAAACATACAATCTGCACATACCTAGACAACAATTTGTGAATAACAGAACTCAACATGGATTTGTCAAAAAAAAAAAATTGCCAGACAAATCTCATCTCCTTTTTCGATCGGATGAGTAGCTTACCTGATGGTGGGAATGCTATGGATGTGATTTATCTTGACTTCAGTAAAGCATTTGACAAAGTTCCACATGGCATCTTAATCAGCAAGTTGGAAAAATATGGGCTGAATGCAATCATTGATAGGTGGATTTGCAACTGGTTCGATAACCGTATACAAAGAGTGATTGTCAATGGCTTTGCCTCGACTTGGAAGACAGTTTCAAGTGGAGTGGCCCAGGGCTCTGTCTTGGGCCTGGTTCTGTTTAACATCTTCATCAGTGACTTGGATGAAGGGATACAAGGGGATCTCATCAAATTTGCAGATGACTGGGAGGAGTAGCAAACACAACAGAAGACAGTAAAGGCCTTCAGGAAGACCTTGACAAAATGGAATACTGGGCCGAAAAGAATAAGATGAAGTTCAACAGGGAAAAATGCAAGGTTCTACACAGGAAAAAATAGCCAAATACACTGGTATAAAATGGGAGAAACCTGGCTTGGCAGCACAACATGTGAGAGGGATCTTGGAGTTGCAGTGGATCACAAGATGAACATGAGTCAGCAGTGTGATATAGCTGCAAAGAAGACTAATACAATTTTAGCCTGCATTAATAGAACCATAGCTTCCAAGTTGCAAGAAGTTGTGTTTCCGTTTTACTCTGCATTGGTGAGACCTCACCTGGAGTACTGTGTTCCATTCTGGGCACCTCAGTTCAAGAAGGATGCAGGTTCAAACTGGAGCAGGTTCCGAGAACAGCAACAAAGATGATCGGGGGTCTGGAAAACAAGTCCTGTGAAGAAAGGTTGAGGGAACTTGGTATGTTTAGCTTGGAGAAGAGAAGACTGAGAGGGGATATGATAGCATTCTTCAAATATCTGAATGGCTGTCATAAGGAAGAAGGGACAAATTTGTTTTTATCCGCCTTTGACAGTAGAACTAGGTCCAATGGGTACAAACTGCTAGAAAGGAGATTCTGGTTAGACATCAGGAAGAATTTCTTGACGATAAGGGCAGTTCGACAGTGGAATAGATTGTCAAAGGAGGTGGTAGATTCTTCCTCACTGGAGACCTTCAAGCAAAGGCTTGACAGGCACCTGCTGGAAATGACACATTTTGGCTTTCCGAAGGCATTCTGAGGTCTTCCCTGCCCCTCAGAATACCCTCCACACACAACCAGCTTGTAGGGTGCAGCCCATGCCAGTAAGGTCAGGCGGGCCAGAGGCTCATAGGAGACCAGAGACTTGCTGCAGACCAGATAGAGGCTCTCCAAGGGCCTCATCTAGCTCCTGGGCTGGGGTTTGGAGAGCCCTGCTCTATCCTAACAGATGTTTAAAGTGGCTCTAAATGTCTTCTGGAAATCCTTCATAGTCTGATTCTTTATCAGTAGAGACAATCTAGAGAGAGAGAGAGAGAGAGTGTGTGTGTGTGTGTACAGCCGCGTTATCCTAAAAAAAAGAGGGCTAAAAGTTGTGTTGTGTGTCCCCCCCCCAAATTAACAGTTCAATCAATTTTAAAGTATTAAGTGTAATTAGTCATATAAATGGTATGTGTGTGTTTCATGGCTGTGGCTATCAGCAGACATAACCATAGAAATAAAACAGACATCACCACCTCCACCCGAAGGTCACAACTACTTGCAGTGCAGTCTGGTACATACTCAGAACTGTATACTCAGAATTAAGTTATATTGTGTTCAATGGAACGCCTAGGTAAGTGTGCATAGGACTGCAGCCATAGTCAACTACTTGAATTAAACTTACAGGAGCCATTTAAGATTTGCATGCTTCACTTGTATGAACAACAACAATGAACCTAAAGATACCAAATACAAATACCGTATACACCTATGCAGGCATTCAGGCAAATAAATCTCAGGCGCTTTCCCCCTTTCAGACAAGGGGGGAAAACCATGTGCAGAAATGAACACAGGATTGCAAGCATTGAGACAAATAAATCTCAGGGGCAAAACCTGGGGAAAAATAGGGGCTTCCAAGTTGCTTCCCTATTCCCCCCCCCCCGCCCTCTGCATGAGTAGATAATCTAAAATAAAGATACTAGAAAAACTTCGAGTATCCCACCAAAAACCCAGGTAGAGCAGAGGGATAAAGCGCAGGTTAAAAAGTCTGCCCACGTTTCTCGCCCCCCATTAGTAGATAAGCAGCAATAAATCACTCACAATCTGTGTTGTTGTAGCCATCCCAGTGTGTGCTTCCCCACATGCGCCAGATCTTAGCAACACTAAGGCTAGAGCTCTTGCTATGCCTTCTACAGGATGCAAGGGCTTAGGAGGACTCGGTCCTTGTGCAGGTCAGGCGAAAGCTCCTGCAACCTTGCATCCCCACCAGCAATAAATGTGTCTGGTGGGTCATTTGCTTACTCATGAGTAAATGCAAATCTGCAGCTCAGTTTCGCTTTCAGTGAGGCTTCTCAACTTTAGAGGGACATCCTTCTCCCTTTTTTTTTGTTTTGTTTTGGGGGCCTACGTTCATCAGATTGGGACCATTCTGGTAGAGTTTCATTACTTTCAGACTGTCCTTTCCAATGGACCAAAGCACGGTCACCTACTCATGAGTAAACACACAGTGTGGCTCAGTTGCACTTTCCATAGGGCTCCATGAATTTTTCTAGGCAGCAGCTGAGCATCCTCAGAAGACTCTACAGTCAGTTAGAGCTCCATGGCGCACAGGCACAGGCAGAAGAACTCAGAACAGCTAGGGCCTTGCTCTGTCCACCATGTAACTCATTTAGCATATTCCCCTGTGTATAAGTCAATGTCAGGTTTTCTGGGCAATTTTAAGGCATAAAACAGACATTCATAAAGAGAGCAATATATTTCCTTCTAAATCCAGAATCTACCATAGGCGTATTAGCATTTGCACAACACTGCCACAGGTGCATTTTTACAATAGTTTAAAGGGATCTTTAAGATGGGAGAAATGCCTTCAGGATACATTCAAGGTGTTTCCATATACCTAAAGTAGCAGTGCTGCAAACATGCATCAATGGGAGATTTCAAAGATCCTGGACACGAGGGAGGGAGACTCTTATTTTATGAACTGCTATTTTATGAGAAGCTCAGCTAATTACTTCTGCTCACCCTGTGACAAGCTGGACCCTTATTCTTTCAAGCAGCACAGCTCAAGTTGGGGTAGCCTGTTTGAAGGCCCTGTGCACAGGAAATACTTTGAAACCCCCAATATGATAAACTTGAGAAGCAGTTACATAACTTTGTTCATGTTCCTAGGTTAGATGCATTAGTGCATCGCTTTTTCAACAGTTGATTACAGGTACTTACCTGTAACTGAGGGGCTGAAAACCAAGTGGATTCAAAAGTCTAGTAACTAACCATAAAAGATATGCTAAAGTTTCATTTAAATATGTGTCTGTGTGTGTACCCTGCAAACAACTCCAAGGCCTAAATTTCCCTGAAATGTTAATCTTTGCCCTCTGGGAGCATACAGTGAGATGACTCTAGGACTGGAAACTGCAGAACTATCCTTTCATCTCTCCACTTTCAATAAAAAAAACTTTTTCAGAAAAATTGGTGGGACAGGTTTTTTTTTTGTATACAACTTTTACAAGCAATGCACTAAGACATCCATGGCAGAAAATTGTTGTTAAACAAAATGTTCGTGGTTTTATTTTTCTTAACCATTTCACTGTTTAATTTCAGGCATGGGAATAGCAACATGGAGAGAGGATTAAAAGAGGAGCCAGCAATCGACTATTTTGATGTGCAAGACTGAAGAGATGAATGTGTGCTTATGCTGTTGAAAAGTAGAAGAAAAGCTACCTGTGCGTCCAGGGCCATTTTAGTCAAAACTCAGTCTGTTTAGGTTATTCAGAATTCATGAAAACAGTAGATAAGAGGAAAAACACTCATCAAACTTTGGTTCTTCATCAAATAAGATAAAATTGTGTAACCAGGTTGGGGTGAATGAGCCTAATTAATGGACTGTGGGGATAGTTGTATGTGTACATCCACAATCAGCATCTAACTGTCCAATCCTATGGACTGCCGGTGCTGCAAGCTACAACAGTGCTGAAATAGCTGCCATTGTATCCCATGGGGCCAGAGCAGTCACCAGGGTCTCCTCAGGGCAAGGGAACATGTTTTCTTACCCCAGATAGAATGCCACTGGCCCAGTATGTGTCCTTGAACCAAGGAGGCCCGCATCGGGCTTTGGGGGGCATAGAATTCAGCAGCAGCCTCTGCTGTCATCCCCACCTGCCTCCTGAGCCTGATCCTCCCCTCATTCCACGCTCACCTTGCCCAGTTCCGTCCCTGCCTCCCCCACCCCACCCCAAAAAACCTTTCCTGCCACCCAGCAGGGATACTTACCACTCGGTGCGCCTGTCCTGCATTTTGCCAGCAGGACAAGCAGGTGTCCCCTGCCAGTGTTGGAGTGCCTTATAGCACTTTAGCAACACCCAGCACCGTCAGTAGGGCTGGAACACTGGTGCTGCACCCAATAGGATTGAGCAGTTTAAAACCACAAGAAATAACAAGTGGTATGTATATTAGACATTGTGCTGCATAACAGAAATGGATTCTTTCTCATTTGGTTCTCATACTTTTTGTCTCAGTGCAAAACTGAATGAGATGTCATTAATTGTTTCAACAGAAAATTATTACTAGTAAAGTTGGAATGAAAAGTTAAAATTATACTATTAGGTTCATATGAACAGATCAAATTCTGCATTTAACTTATAATATGTTGTAAAAACTATCCCATGGAAGTTTCAGCTTCATGCAGCTTGTCAATGAAAGAATTGGTGCATCTGCTTGTATTTGCAATTAGTTTTTAATGTTTAGTTGTCTCTGCCATAGATCCCTCTTCCCAATGTCCATGTAGTGAATGTATGAGTTGTATATTCATGGAAGTATGAATGTATATTCAGTTTGTTCACCTGTAAATTTTTTTAAATAGCAAATGGTTTCTTTGGTTATGCTAATGTGTAGCATTAAGAATTTGCTTGGTTTATGGTAGTGAAATTGCATTTCAATTGCATTTGTAGCAGTTCTTTCTACCGCAGGAAGAAATTGTGGTCAGGCAGCCATTGAATATACCTGTTGCACTTGAAAAGGAATACAAACTCTTGGAGAGGGGGCAACATGATATCCTGTTTTTCAGGCCTATCAATTTTATCTCCTTTCCTACTGTACTGTAAACATCAAAGCATAGCCTTGATCACCTTTTATTGCAGGCTGATCCTGTTATTCCACTTTACAGTTACAAGGGTGTTCGCACAGTTGCAAATTGCTAAAAATGTCATGTAATAAGGGTGTTACATGAGTATAATATTGAGTCAATCATGTTTGGTTTCTTAAATCTATGCTCTGCCTTTCATATAATATCCAAGGCAGCATTTTATCAGTATGCAGGAAATTCAAGAGAGTCTTGGCCTATTTGTATCTGACTTATGCAAGGACACAGTCAGCACATAGCACCCTCAAACAGTTGCCAGTGCCCAAGAAGTGCACCACCTCAAATCTGGTGCCAGGCTTAAACTTTTGAGTGCACGCAAGTATAAATTCTTGGTGCATTATAACTTGAACGAGAGGAGTGACATTACAGGCTTTCTTATGCAAGGGAAATGGGCAGATCTCAGTCCTAGTTGAATTATTAAGGCTCTCTGTTCTGGCACTCAGGGTTAGATAATGTGTCCTGAAATACATTTAAACTTTAATATTCTGCACTTTTTCAAAATTGATTTCTTTATACACAGATTTTTTTTCAACCATCCCATGATTGCATAACTTATTCTTGGGTTGTTGTTTTTTGTCCATTTAAAACAATGCTGGTAATTTGTCTAATCAAAGGAACAAGAGAACTTTTATAATATGCAAGTAATCTACAAGATACATGTTTATCATCAAGGTACCTAAAAGTTTAACACAATTGTATCTTTTTCCAAATTAATTTCAAAGGAAAAAACATGCAGTGGTGCTCCAGTCATATCAAAAGGTTAAATGCCTTCATAGTGTATGCTATGTACAAATGTTCCCCCCCCCACACACACACGGAAGGTTGCTGTCCATAAGAAAGCCAACAGATACACATGAATGCACAGTGGGTCTATTAGGGCCCATGTGAAAGTGGAGTTCTATGCCCATCCAACCATTGCACTGCAAACCTGCAACAGCTGAACTCAGAGGGTGCACATTTCCTTTCACACCTTGATTTGGGCTGGGTTTCCACATCTGTTTACTGGTGCTACTACAAGTGGTACTAGTTCATATACAAAGTATTGTTTATGGTATCATTCAAAGGGCTCATTAAAAGCACAGAAACAGTTATTCATCTTTGGTGCATAGCAGTTTTCATTTTTGTGGGTAGTGGTTTTTATGTGAGTGGTTTTATTCTTCCTAACTGTTGCTTGGTGAAAAGTGCCATGCCAACTAAGAGGTTAAATTGGTGTTTCCCTTTGCTATTTAACAACTCCCTGATATGTCTTTTTTAGAGTTGAACTTGTTTTGAAATTATCCTTTCCTTTGTTTCTGAATTGGTTTCCATTATTTTGGTAATAGAAAGAGGTTGCCTAGGCCCTAGACCAAGCTTTGTAAAGTTTCACCAGTTAAGAATAAAGCAGATGGGTTTGTATGTGAAAATGGAGCGGATGGAATTTCACGACTGGGGCTTAGTTCTATATATATATATATTCAAAACTGCTCTGATTACTCAGTGCTATGTATGCATTGATTCATGTGTAGTCTAAAGTTTAAGTTGTGAAAATTGCTATGGCAACCCTTCCTTATGCCATTTCTCATGATGTACATCATGATGAAATAAGTGAAAGAATATTGGTTTAAGATTTGTTTGTCATGTTTATTTGCGAAGCCTTATATAAACACACAACCTGCTTGCTTTCAAGTTCAATGGTATAATAAATGATGTACTTTATAAATCTGTAATATAAATCTGTAATAAACTTCAGAGTTCAAATGGATGTCTTTTGATTAACAATAAATTTGGGTGAGTCATAAATTTGAGAGGCTGCTGAAATGCTGCAGGAGGTCAATCATGCAATAAATGGGGAAAAGCCACTTACTTGCATCTTTAGAAAGTAACACCAGAAGTGGCCCAAAGACACTGATGCTTTTTTGTAGTACTATCAAAATAGTAGTACTATCAAAATCCTGATAAGCTTAGTGCATGTGTATAGGGAGAATGTGATAATAGGACCCTGTGGTGGGATATAGGAGAGTGCTTTTCACTACTTCTGTGCTAATGAGAAGTAAAGAGGGAAAGGGAAATTAAAGAAGAGGATTTTTAATATCAACCCTTCTGAGATTTTTAAAAAAAGTATACATATAAAACGGAAAACAGGATATGTTATACAGGAGACATCCAATGTTTTCCTGACCACTTCCAAGTAAGTACAACTAGCCAGTAAGGAAGCTTATTCACTAAATGGACCACTAAACTGACTTTGTTTATTTTTCACATGTATAAATTACTCTTCCTCCAAGGACTTTGGGGCAGTGTATGTGGTTCTTTTATGCTCGCAGCAACCTGTGAGGTAGGTTAGGCTAAGAGTGACTGGCACAGTCATCCGGAAACTGCTTTAATGTTTATCAGATTCAGGACCCAATCCTATCCAACTTTCCAACATAGATGCAGCCCTCAGGTAAGGGAGCAAACATTACCTCGAGGAGGCCTCCGTGATTGCCCCACACTGCAGGATGCAGCACGTGCCCCATTGGCATGGCTGCATCAGTGTTGGAACATTGGATAGGTTTGGGCCTTCAGGCTTCCTTTACCACTATATTTGGTGCCTAATAAACTCATGTGGCTCAAGTATAACCAACTGTATAGGCCATCTAGGAAGGCTGTGGAGTATCTTCTCAATAAGCTTTCCATGAGCTTGCTAGAAGGATGTTATTTCTTAAACTGTTTCTTGTGTGCCACAGTAATTAACCATTATCATCTACTATTCTCTGGAGTGAGGAAAGGGAGGGCACTCTACATAGATGGGTGTGCCCTCACTCCGGAAGACAGGGTCGGATCCTTCAGATCTTGACTCCTCCCCCGAGGGAGGGCTTCCTGCTCCCCAGTCCGGCCCTGTCTTCCTTGAGGCAAGGTCTGGGTCCTGAGCTCGGCTGAGCTCATTTCAGATCTTTAGGATTTTTCTACTATTTTCTTCTCTTTGTTCTCTTTGTATCTTCGTCATTTCTCCTTCATCTGTCTTCCCTCCCCTTTTTCTGTCAACGGAGCCAGAGATTTTCAAAAGATTTACCTCAGACACGTAGCGCGTCTCGGAGCGGGCCGCGTGGTTTTGGCTCCATACGCGCTAAGAAGGGGAGGAGAGCGCTCGCGGGGAGGAGCTGAGGCTTCTAACCGCGGCGCGGGGCCTGCAGGACTTCGCAACGGAGCGGAGGAGCGGCCTACGGGGCCGTCGCCGCGGTTGCTGCTGCCCCGAAGCAAGAGATCAGCGCGGAGGAGCGGCTGCCTCCTTGCCGTCGCCGCGCCGATCAGAGCGCCCGAAGCGTTCCGCGCAGCTGAGGCCCGGAACGACGCTGCAGCCGCGATCATGCTGGGAGCTTCAGAGAGCTTCTAGTGGTCCAATCGGAGTCCTGAGGGGTCGTTTTGGTGAGTTTCCTACCCCTGATTGTGCCAGACTCGCCCAATTCCCCATTGTTGCTGTCCTTTAAAACAAACAAACAAACAAAACCTTCCCGCTCTTTTTTGAATTCAAAATGGCGGACCCGCAGGCCCAAGAGGAATCGGCCCAGGCGCTCAGCCCTGAGATCGACCGGTCCAGTCGACCTGAGGGGGGAAACCCGGTCACTCAACCCTTGTCCCAGGCTGCAATTGCACAGATGGTACGCGCTGCCATGAGGGACGTGTTAAAGGAGCAGGGGATAGGGCCGGCTAAGGCACTATCTAAGCCGGGCGAGGGAAAACGTGAGAAGCGCCAGAAGCGCGAAAGAGTTCCCAGTCAGGACGACCTCTCTGACACAGCTGAGGTCTCCTCGGAGGGAGATGCAAAGGTGGCCAGACGCAGGAAACGGGGCAAGCAGAGAGCCCTTAAGTCTCACCCTGCTAAAAGATCTCATAAAAGGAGGCGCAGGAGGACCAGATATTCCTCCAGTTCGTCTTCAACTTCTTCCTCACCTGATTATTCCAGCTCAGATCGGGAGGAGGGGGAGCTGTCAGGGGAAGGGGAGGATGAGGAGGAGGGGCAAAACAAGGATCGCCTTTTTCCTCAGGAATATTTTTCCAGAATGATCGCTAAGGCCTCCCGGGCTGTCAATCTTGAGTCAGGTGAAGAGCCTAAGCCGTCCACGTCTAAAAGTCTGTTCCCTCAGGGCCCGCCTAAACCGTCTACTGTGCCTTTCCCGACAGCTTTTCAGCAGGTGCTTGACGATGAGTGGAAGCTTCCATCCATCGCCAGGCACAACAAGAGGTTGATCAGCAAGTTATATTCGTTGCCCGAGCATGCATTGGTAACCTTGCAGGTTCCCACTGTAGATCCTCCGGTAGCAGCTCTCTCCACCACGGCAGTCATCCCAGCTGAGGGCGAGGGGGGCCCAAAGGACGTAGTGGACAAGAGAGTGGAGGTAGCTCTCAAGAGAGATTTTTTAGCTTCCTCCCACGCTTTTAGGGCCGCCACGGCAAATTCAATTATGGCTCGGGCGGCTTTTCAGTGGTCAGAGGACCTGGCCAGGTCCGAGTCGGGGCTTTCGGCTACGGCCAAGAGTACTCTCAGGAAAATTGCCCTGGCTGCAGCTTTTTCAGCCGATGCATCCCTAGACACTCTTCACTTCTCGGCTCGGGCCATGGCAGCTAGTATGGCTGCAAGGCGCAACATATGGTTGCGGAACTGGGAGGTTGACGCAGGGTCTCAATCCCGACTAGCGGCTGTTCCTTTCAAGGGTGCTAAACTTTTTGGGGAGGCATTAGACACCTTGCTAGTTGAGGACAGAGACAAACGTAAAGTTTTGCCCTCCAGCAAAAAAGAGACATCCAGAGTCAAAACTCGGTCCTTTCGGCAGGAGGGGAGGAGCAGGGAAAGGCCCAGATATCCATCTCGGTGGAACAAGCCACGATTCCCCAACAAGAGTCGCACTTTCGGATCCTCTGGAAATAAACCTAAGCCACCAAAGGATCCTAGAGCCTGACGCCGGGCCAGTCAGATCGTCCATAAGTATCGGTGCTCGACTCTTGCATTTTGCAAACGTTTGGTGTTCAGTTACTTCCGACAATTGGGTTTTGGAAACTGTAAAAAGGGGGTACGCTCTGGAGTTTGCCCGGAGGCCAAGGGAGCGTTTCTGGAAGGTGCCACGTTCCAGAGATTCTCTAAAACATCAGGCAAAGCTGGCAGCCATCCGTCACCTTTTAGACATAAATGCAATCGAGCCTGTTCCACCCAGCGAAAGAGGGCGGGGGGTTTACTCCACCTTCTTTCTAGTACCGAAGAAGAACGGAGATACGCGCGCCATTTTGGACCTGAAATGGCTCAACAGGTTTCTGATTCGGAAGAAATTCCGAATGGAGACCTGGAGATCCATAGTGGCCATACTGGAAAGGGGAGACTATTTGGCCTCGGTCGACCTTTCGGAGGCTTATCTCCATGTACCAATCAGGATGCGCCACCGCCGTTATCTCCGTTTTTCTTACGGAAGCCTGCATTTCCAATATCGGTGTCTTCCTTTTGGTCTAGCAGCGGCCCCAAGAGTATTTACAAAGATTCTGGTTGCCCCGGTAGCCCACCTTCGTCAACAGGGCATCTATGTCTTCCCGTACCTGGACGACCTGTTGGTGAAAGCGGGGACAAAGGAGGGGGCTCAGGGGGGGTCTTCAAACGACTATCTTCTGTCTCCAAAGGTTGGGATTTGTAATAAATTTCACCAAGAGTGTTTTACATCCCGTCCAACAACTTGTACATCTGGGGCTCTACCTAGACACACAGGCATTCACCATAGCCCTCTCGGAGGAGAGGAGATCTGCCTTATTAAGCCTTCTTCGGTTGGTATTCAAGAGTACCACAGTCAGCGTCATGCGCCTTTCCTCTTTGCAATGGATGATGGTCTCTTGCCAGGACATTATAGACTGGTCCAGGTTCCACTTACGGCCCCTACAGAGTTTCCTGAGACCTTTTCAGAGATACATCGAACGAAAGATCCCGAGAACCGTCAGGCTATCCAAACAAGCCAGGGCCAGCCTATCATGGTGGTTGGAACAGGGCAGACTGACCCGTGGGACCAGCCTAGTTGTTCCCAAGAGACTGATTGTGACAACGGATGCAAGTCTTCTGGGATGGGGAGCTCACCTCGAGGAGCATCTCTCTCAGGGAACTTGGAACAGCGAGGAATCTTCTATGAGTATCAACGTTTTAGAACTCAGGGTGATTCAGCTGGCACTGATTTCCTTTCAGGACTTGGTGAGGGGTCAACATGTCCTGATAAGAACAAACATTTCGGCGAAAGCTTATGTCAACCGCCAGGGGGGCACCAGGTCGCATCAGTTACAGACAGAGGCGACGCTTCTGATGAAGTGGGCGGAGGAGAACCTGATTTCCATCCGGGCCGATCATCTTGCAGGAATAAACAACACATGCGCGGATTGGCTCAGCAGGAGAGCCGTTGTGGAGTCCGAATGGAGCTTGAATCCGGACGTTTTCCAACTCATTACCAAAATATTCGGTCGGCCCCTTCTGGACCTCTTCGCGACCAAGGAGAACAGGCAGGTCCCCAGGTTTTTCTCCCGGGTCAACCATCCGGAGGCCGAGGGCATCGACGCATTGACGGCAGAGTGGCCGGAGGGTCTCCTGTACGCCTTCCCGCCGGTGAAGATCATTCCACAGGTACTCCAGAGGATCAAGTACTTCCAAGCGGAGGTGATCATGGTGGCCCCCCGATGGGCCCGAAGACCTTGGTTTCCAGAGCTTCTTCGCCTTTCAGTACGGAGCAGCTGGACGATTCCATTTTGTCCCGACCTCCTTCGGCAAGGCCCTCTGGTGCATCCCAGACCGCAGTTGTTCCAGTTAGCAGTTTGGAGGTTGAGCGGCAAGCACTCCAGGGTTGCGGCTATTCGACAGACGTCCTAGAAACCTTGCTGGCGTCCCGCAAGACATCTACCAAACAAATTTATGAAAGAACCTGGAAGAAGTTCTCGTTCTGGTGTAGGAACAAGAACATCAGAGAGACCAAGCCAAAGACTCAACACATCCTTGCTTTTCTCCAGGAGGGGTTGAGGAAAGGCCTGAGCACCAACACGCTAAAGAGGCAAGTGGCTACCCTTAATAGTATCCTGGGGGTGGGCAGAAAGAGGAACCTCTCTACTCATCCTCACGTAAGGCGTTTTCTCAGGGGGGCGTCCCTATTGAACCCTCCTACCATCCATAGGTATCCAAGTTGGAACCTTAATTGGGTTCTTAATGCCATCACGGGAAAGCCATTTGAACCTATGGCCACGGTGGGGTTCAAGGAGCTTTCTTTTAAAACCTTATTCCTAGTGGCTATCACATCGGCCCGTAGAGTGTCTGAGTTGGGGGCTTTGTCCGTGAATCCGCAACTATGCATTTTCCACAAAGACAGAGTAGTCCTTAGGACAGATCCCACCTTCCTCCCCAAGATCAACTCTGTGTTTCATAGAACACAGGAGCTGGTCTTGCCAACTTTTTGCCCGGAGCCCAAGCATCCTAAGGAGAAAATTTATCATACCTTGGATGTGTGTAGGGCTCTAAACTTTTACATCGACTGCACTAGTTCTTTCCGAAAGTCCAAATCTCTGTTCATTTCCTACTCAGGGGCGTCCAAGGGAAAGAGGGCTTCTCCACAGTCTCTTTCCAGATGGCTAAAGGGAGCCATTGCCATGGCCTATGAGGCCATAGGAAAATCCCCTCCAGACGGAGTGTTAGCTCATTCAGTGAGAGGCGCGGCAGCCTCGGCAGCTTTTGACGGCCAAGGGTCCCTGGGCGATATTTGTAGAGCTGCTACCTGGGCATCTGTACATTCATTCACCAGACACTATAAGGTGGATGTCTTCTCCTCGGCTGAGGCCAGCTTCGGGAGAAGAGTGCTGCAAAAGGTGGTGAAGGTGTAGGTACTGGTGCCTCGCCTGACCCACCCCATTGTACTGCTCGGGTATGTCCCATCTATGTAGAGTGCCCTCCCTTTCCTCACTCCAGAGAAAAGTAGGAATTCCTTACCTGGGAATATCCTATTCTGGGATGAGGAAAGGGAGGGCACTCGTCCCGCCACAAATCAGGCTCGGCGGGTGCATGGATCGAACATGGGTAGCGGGGAAAATGGTTGGTTGGTAGGCAGTACCTCTCCCCTGGCTCCACACTGTCCTCCTATCTGTTTTTCAAGGCCCTCTGGCCTTTACAGTTTTTCTCTAGTTTCTAAGTTCCAGATTTAATAATGTTCCTCGGCCGTTGCTGAGACGTTTTCATCACGGGGGGACCCGTGGAAAGGTTTCGGTTGGAAGCGTTGTTTGGAGCGCTGTTGGAGGATTCCGGCTCGACTTTTCGTACTGGGGAGCAGGAAGCCCTCCCTCGGGGGAGGAGTCAAGATCTGAAGGATCCGACCCTGTCTTCTGGAGTGAGGGCACACCCATCTATGTAGAGTGCCCTCCCTTTCCTCATCCCAGAATAGGATATTTCCAGGTAAGGAATTCCTACTTTTTTCTTCTCTGATGACGTCAGTTAAAAAGTTTGAAGTGTTATACTTGAGCCACATGATTGTTTATAGTTTCTTATGAGTAGGGAATGGCAAATAAATGTTATACTACTTTTACAGTCCTGATTCCCCCTCCCCCCCCCCAAAATCCTGGAAATTATAGTTTAAAGAGGATGCTATTAATTTTCTGTGAGACATTCCTAACAACTACATTTCTCAGGGTCCCTTTAGGAACTAAAAAAAAGTTTAAATTTGTGATGTTGGTATTTTTAATTCATATTCTTAATATAGACTTTTAAAACCATATGCATAGTGTGAGGTTCTCCATGAGGTCTGTCATTTTGATGGATTCTACAGCCAAGATATCTACAGATATTTTTTCAACCAATTCAGCATGTCCTTCCGTGCTTCTTGAATGTAAGGTTGATCTTGAGGGTTACAATCTTCTCTTTTGCGATGCACAAAACCATGTGTTTGTCCAGGATAAATTTTAACTTCAAAATCAACTTTGCACTCTTGTTTCAGTTTTTCTTCCAGTACAGAAATCTATAACAGAAAATTGTTTCTCAGTCAAAGAACCTATTGGTTCTCATGAATTATCAAACATTTCTTCTTAATACATTCTGTATTTCACATTTCCAGTGACTGATCATAAAAACATGCTTTTAAACAATCACACTTTTTAACTTTTAGGATTGAGGAAAAAGGCAGCCATCTGACATAATCACAGGCCATTTTTCTGTCACATATGGACTAGAAACGTACAGCCCAATCCTATGCTGCCTCTGTGCCCAAAAGAACAGCACAGCCAAAATGGCTGCTGTTCTATGCGCACCAGGGCAGATGCCAGAGCCTTCTCAGGGTAAAGGAGCGTTTGCTCCCTTACTCCGTGTAAAGCCCCAATGCAGAGACTGGGCTGGCCTGCCTAGGGTCAAACCCCCAGTTGGCAGCCCCCTACCCAGAAATAATTGTGTTGACATCTCAATTACCTCATGAAAGCGGCACCTGCACCCTCCAGGAGTGAGCGTCACTTCCAGCAGCGACTTTGCTATGTTCTAGGCTACACTCCCCGTCCAGCTCCTCAGAGGAAACTCAGCGCACGTTTCCTCCAATTATCAGAGGAGTGGGTGGACCACATCTTTGCTGCATTCCAGGCAGTGCCCCCAGCCCCGCCCAGCTTCTCTAATATTTATTTATTTATTTAATAGATTTTTATCCCGCCTTTATGCCCGAAGGCACTCAAGGTGGCATTCCAACATGCAATAAAATTTAACATTAAAAAACAATATAAAAGAATATTAAAACAATATAATAAAACACAATTAAAATACAACAATAAAATTTAAAATCCTTGTGGATCATAAGATATAAAAATATAACACACCAGCCAGCCAACCTGTCAACCGTTAAAAGCTTTTTGGAATAAAAAGGTCTTCAGCCCCCGCCGAAATGTTAACAGAGAGGGAGCTGTTCTCAATTCCAAGGGGAGGGTATTCCAAAGTTGGGGGGCCACCACCGAAAAGGCCCTCTTCCTGGCCGCCACCCCTCTCACTTCTCCTGGTGGCGGCACAGTCAAAAGGGCCCCTCCAGATGATCTCAGAGTACGGGTAGGATTATATGGAAGAAGGCGGTCCCTCAAATACCCCGGACCCGAGCCATTAAGGGCTTTAAAAGTCAAAACTAGCACCTTGAATTGGGCCCAGAACAGAACCGGCAGCCAGTGTAGTCGCCGAAGCAATATTTGGAGAAATATTTGGAATAATATTTGGAGAAACTCAGTGTGAGTTTTATCTGACGATGAGAAGAGACAGGGTGCCACCAACTGCTGGGCTTTGCTGTGCTCCTGGCAGCACCCTGGGCCTGGCACATAGGTGGGGGAAGAGGCATTGTGTTGCTGCTGCCCCAGCGCATCACCCAGGGCATTTGCCCCCTTTAGGTCCACCACTGCACCAATGAGTCTCCTCAGATCTATGCCCACTACTGAGCAGGTGGTGAGGAGGCCTGTGTAGGTGCTGCGGCTCAGGAGAGGCCATGGGATACAGCGCCAGAGTCTGCCACCATCTCCATCCCCCTCTCTGGCCTCCCCCTGGCCCCCCTGCCCCTACCCCATATTACCCTGCCTCGCGGCAGTGAAACTTGCCACCAGCACTCCTCTATGACATCTTAGTGTGGAGGCCTCATTGCCAGTACCAGAGTGCCTTATGTCACTTTCACAACGCCTAGCACCAGCAGTATGGACATACCACAGGCACTGGGCTCTTTAGGATTGGGCCCTTTAATGGCAATCCTGTATACACTTAACTGGAAGTAATATAAGTCCAATTGAGATCATTGGACCTGAGTAGACATGGAAAGGATTGTGCTGTTAGGCAGGTTTTACATGTCTAGCTGAAGGTGCAGTGGCTTAGGGAACAAGACTAGTCAGACCCTAGCAGATCCCACATTCATACCCACCTGAGAGTTTATAGCAAAGCAAGTGCAAGAAGATGTGCTACACATCAGCTCACCTACATGCACAACAGTTCAGTCATACAAACTGGACCATCCATCATCAGCCCATTGTGAGTTTGTTGTATCATCCAGAAACATTGTTAATAAATTTCTTCATATGCACAACATTAATTCTCTTACTTTGAAGATGATTCTTAATAGCATTGGAGGTTAACTACCCAAATGGATAAGGAAAAGGACTTAGCACAAAAAACTGCAAGGCTGACCAGAGAAAATGAGACAAGCACACCACTGGCAGTGATGTATTTTTCATACGACCTTCAAATCTCTGAAAGACTCAGTAGCAGCATCCAGGTACAAAACACGTTGAAATGTAAAGAAAAGAGTGACTCATGGGCAATTTCCCACCCACACAATCCATTTTTCGCAGTAGGTTTTCCATGTCTGGAACACTGATCATTCCTCACTTACTTGACCAAGAGGAATGATATCGTCCTTCTCTCCAAAAATGAAAAATGTGGGGTTCAACAAGTTGCAGCTGTCCTCAAAAAACTTGATAACTCCTAGAACACATTTTACAAAAGAGCTACATTAAGTGCAGTAATTTTCAACACGAATTTTAAAAATCAAACACGCTGCTGCCATATCCTATATTAGCCATTACACCACCTTATTGAGGCAGAGCTTCAGAATCAGTGATGGATCAGTGAATGCTTTAAAAAGTGACCCACTTTTTTTCTTCAACTAATCTGATAAAGTAGCAGTTAAAGAGTAACAGCATATGAAAAATATCTTTATGCTGACAAGCTTGACTTGCAGATAAATTCTGGGTCAATAGTCCCATGAAATATTGTGACCTGATTAGCAAACCATCCTAGCAGTGGCCAGACATTTGCAGCTGATTTATATATGACATACCACCCAGTAATTCAGATGCCTTTAATGAAACCCACCTAACAGCACATTATTTTCACCCGACACAGGAGTTGTCCATGTCCTAAAATTAGGAATAACTATTCTATAGACTGAAGACAGTCAATCTAATACTTGGTCAAATGTCCTAACCTTTTGAAACATTGATCATGGAATATATCAGATCAAGACCATATCCAAAGAGGTACTGAACTAGTATGCTTTTCCCCGCTTCTTTATTGTTAGTGAATTTTTTTTAAAGTAAAAAAGGGAAAATATATAAATGAAATGGATTTTTATCCATTCTGTTTTTGTTGGGCTAGTTTTTGCCTTCCAGTGTCTAGTTAAAACTATCTACTCTGAAAACTATTCTACATGGGCAGAAATAACCTATGGTGACATTCACATGCTGAATCTTTAACATCATTTCAGATGATGAAGTCTCAATATCCACAATAAAACAGTTCTAAATGCTCTGGAGATGTAATCTCTGTACAACCTAATACTTGATGTATAGCTAAGACCCCACCCCCACCCCTCCCAAAAAGCTAGAGGAAATTGGTTCAGATTATGAAGTACAAGATAGGTGATATGGGGGCAGGGAAGACGGCGAAACGGAGCGGTACGCAATGGGCGGGCTGCCGCTCACCCGTTCCTCCCGCCCAGCGTTCCGGCTGCATGACGCCGCTGGAACAAATGTTCCCTTATCTTGAGGAGGCCTCCTTGACTGCCCTCCCACCCCAGAATGCAGTGCACACCTTGTTGGCATGGTTGCATTAGTGCTGAAAAGCTGGATATGACTGGGCCCTCAGTTTCTTTATGTAACACACACAGAGGCACACATTTGTAAAGCCTCTGTGGTATCCAACACATACCATAAATTGACACGCCTGCCTTAAATTCTGAATTTGTCAGCATCAGGTGGTGAACAGCAGCTCCACCCCAACAGAATCCAATGACACCTATCTTCTTGGCACCACATTTTTCTTTTAGGTACTTCAAAACAACTTCTGCTTCCCTATAACACAAAACATGTGAGTCAATAAATGAATATAAAAGGAAGGGGGGACCCACTATTATGCAAAGCATTTCCTTCCCCCTGCACCATTACATTTTATAAAGTTAGTTTCTTTTAGCTGAACAGAGAGAAGGGGGGAGGTATTTCGTGCAAGGCATATCATCCAGAAAATAAATAAGAAGAAACTGTAGGTCAAGGTAAATAGCCAAAATACTGCATATCAAATTCTGCACCTACAAATCTCTGTTTTTGCTTACAGCCTAAACCAGCATTTCTCAAACACTCTGGGGGTTTGAGAACAGCTGTAAGTGCTTGCAGGGGTGGGGGGAATTGCAGCAATGTGATTGCTATGATCACATCACTGCTGGGCATAGATCAGGGCTGGGGGGATTTGCCAGTGCCTGCCCCAGCATCCTTTTGGGTTGGGGAGCCCTGAGGACCCCCTCTGCAGCGCTCCCTCTGTGTTCAAAAAGTAAAAAAAAACTATTGCGACTCACTTCCTGGTTGCAATCGCAAATCCAGAAGTGGTTTGAGATCACGTCACTGCAATTCCCCCACCCTGCCAACGCCCAGGCATTGCCCTAGTTTGAAAACCACTGGCTTAAACTAATGAGTCACTCAGTTACTGGGAATATCCAAGTTTTGAACAATAAGTACAATAACCTTTTTCCTGAACTCTTACTTATTAATATTCTTGGCATCGCGTGTTTTTCGCCATTCATCAAATGTAGACCAGTCATCAGATGGTTTCCAGGGTGCTTGCCCCTTAAAAAAGTCTGGGCAGACAGCTCTGTATGTAAAATAAATGTGAATTTACTTATCAAATACCAAAGTTCTTTGATATCAATGCATATTTACCTGTTATACATACTTTCCCGTTATCATCATAGAATCATAGAGTTGGAAGGGACCTACAAAGTCATCTCGTCCAACTCCCTGCCTGAAGCAGGAAATTCTCCTAGACCATCTCCAGCAGGTGCCTGTCAAGCCTCTGCTTGAAGGCCTCCAGTGAGGGAGAATCTACCACCGCCCTTGGCAATCTATTCCACTGTCAAACCACTCACAAACATCATTAAAATAAATTAAGAGTTTGCATGTTTTAAAAAAAACCAGCCAATTCTCTTCCCCTAGGTAAAGCCCCTGGTGGCTCGTGTCAGAGCTTTACCAGCGATATTGCTGGTGCAAGTCCACGTTGATCTGAAGACCAATCACGCCTGGGAAGGACATTAGGGAAGGACCATGGGCTCTAAATCTGCCCCCTTCCTTGGACCGATCATCTCCCCCCCCCATTCTGCCCCCTCCTACCCTCCCTCCAACCCTCCTGCTACATGGCCTTACTTGCAGTGGTGGGCGTCCCAATCCTTGGGCAAATTATTATGCCAAGGAGGTCTAACTTTTAACACAAAATGTGTGTAGACTGGTGTTATGACTGTGTGTGTTTACATTACATGCATGTCCTGGCTTCTCTCCTCCTCAGTTACGGCACAGTAATCTGTCCATAACAGCATGGGGCCATTTCAGGACTGGGAGTATCATGTAAACCAGCTCAAAGGTGCACTTTGTGCTCAGAACGTGCAGTATAAAACAGACCACTTAGACCAGAAGAGACAAATAAGGAAAATGTTTTACGTGTATCCCTTGTCTGCAAGCATATCAGCTATACATCTGGTGTTTGGTAGCTTCCACCCAAATATGTCATGAATTACAATCACAGCTATGTCAGTGCTGAGGGACGGTTTGGTGACGTAGGCCTTGATGTGCTCAATAGGGACTTCACGCCCAAGCTCTTCATGTTCAAACTTGTCTCCAATATTGCAAGGGCACGGATTAGCTTCATTAGCCATCTGCAAAATTTAAAATAAGATGCACACAGTTAACAGTTTTTTGGAATAATCCCAACATTGGGTTATAGTTCCAGGGAGAGAGAAATACGGTTGTAGTTGCCCAGCAACCATCTTGTGCTCAAATCCTAACAATGCCCAGCAAAATGGTTGGCTTGGCTGGCAATGCTTCCAAAATGGCAAAGGAGCTTCTATGGAGAGCAGGTCTGGCCCAAGACTTCCTCCATCTGAAGTGGCAGCTATATCACAGTCTTCTTCCCCCAATGAACGATGACCTAATGCTACCCTGACTTTGCCTCCACCTCTCACTCTGCAAAACAGGTGTGACCCCACAAACCCCACTTTCCCGGCCTCCCCAGCAACCAGGCCAAGACAGCCTCATTCTCTTTCTCACTCCGTATTTTGCCCTGATTGGCAAAAAAAAACCCTGCAAGCAGCAGCAGTGGGTGGAAGTGGCCAACTGGAGCAGTAGGGTGGAGGAAGCATCCCCACCAGTCTGCTGTTCCCACTGTCCAAGACAGCTTCTTCACTCCACTGAGGAAGCCAGCCTGGGGGAAGAAGGAAGCAGTACTGTATATTTAGGATGTTTCCAGAGGGATAGTGCCAGTGGTGGGATTCAAATAAATTAACAACCGGTTCTATGATGTCATAGCCAGAGCCAAAAAAACCCCAAAGCCAGCGAGTGGGCGGGGCCCGGCCATTTAACAACTGGTTCTATAGAACCTGGGCGAACCCCCTGAATCCCACCGCTGGATAGCGCTAAAGGACAGAGTCAGGGGAGGGAGAGCATGTCCACATTGGAGGGAATGAAAGAGAGGTCTGAATGAACACAGATAAGAGTGGAGAGTATAAGGCCCAACCCCTAGGCCTTATACTCTAGGTAATTGATTCCTAAACCTTTTCAATTGGAAGCTCCTTTCACCTACTCAGCCACTGGCCGAAGCTCCCCATTAGGGCTAGAATCCAAAACATTTTATAGGGTTTTTCCTGCTAGGATTCCATGGATCCCTTTGGCTGGTTTCTGATCACAATTTGGGAGCAACTGCCCTAGGTTGTTCACATGATGAGGCAAGGCCATGTTGGTGGGAACTGATGGCATGAACTGGTATGAAGAAACAACACAACACAGTGACATGTGCAACAGATTTGCCACTTTGAGATCCTAGCAATGTTTTAATCCACAGACAGATTGGCACTTTCAAAAGGGGGTCCCAGTGTAAAGCGTTTGAGGACCACTGTTTTAATCTATAGACAGGGCATAGTAAGGTTCATGTCTTCTAGGTAAAGCAGGAATTTTCTATCTTTTTCATCTCACGGCACAATGACAAGGCAATACAATTGTCAAGGTACATCATCAGTTTTTTTTTACAATTGACAAGGTATAACAGGCTGCTTGTGGGGGGCTCACATCCCCCAATAGTCCTACTGACAAATGACCCGCCCCAAACTCCCAGGGCACACCTGCGGACCATTCACAGCACACCAGTGTGCCACGGCACACTGATTGAAAATAGCTGGTGTATAGCAATGCTGGAAATAGAGCTGCAGCTGCAGTTTACAGACAATTGTGGCCATTTGCTAAATATTTCTTTGCTTCGTTCAAAGCTAACCTCAGCTAAACATTTTTATTATCTTTTCTTCAGAATATGGTGGAAGTTTGACAAAAACACAGAATATCAGTGAAAGATAGTTACTTGTAATTCAGGCAGGCCTTGCATAAAGTGTGCAGAATCTTATCTTTGCACTTTGTTAGCACAGCTCAGGGAAAGCTTTAGTTAATCAGTAGCTAGAGGTGTTTGTTTCTGGTGAGTAAGACAGTGGTTCCCAATCTCGTCCAAGGGAGTTGGGAGTCATGTAAGTATGGGGGGGGGAAAAGGCAGCAGTACGATCCCCAAGATTGCACTGCTGCCTTGGCCAGAGGATTTTTACTTACCCTTGGCAGTGGTGGTGTCCAGGGAGGGTGGGGAGCCCTGCGGACTCCCCTGCAGGGCTCCCCAAGTCTTGAAACACGTTTACAACACAATCGCAACCACTTCCAGTTTCCAGCTGTAAACACGTTCCACGGCTGGGGCGCCCAGGGCTCCCCACTCTTCCTGGATGCCACCACTGCCAGGGGTAAGTAAAAATCGAGCCCCTCTGGGCAAGGCAGCAGTGCAATTCTCGGGCTCACACTGCTGCCTTTTCCTTCTCCCTGCCTCTTTTTTTTTTTTTGAAGATGATTTTATTGATTTTATAATTATAAAGATACAGGAAAAGGATAGTCAGTAACATAGGATGGGTATACATAGGGTCAAACAATAGGACGTGAGGCAGTACGAGAGTAACATATAAATGCAAAAATTAGTAATTTCCATTATCATATATTCCATCTGAAAGGACACAATCATTATGATTCACAAAACTACGTCAATTTTCGTTATTCATTCAAATCTTCAATAATTTCAATAATTCCACAGTTACTTAGCAAACTCAAGCAAGAAAAGTCAACTATACCTACAATTATCCGTCTCCAATTTATAGTAAAAGTCAATGAAATAATAAACTAAAAGGGAAGAACCTACTACATAAAACACAGAAATGGAATAAACATAGATGAAGCTGGGAAATCAAACCATTTAAACTAGCACTCTGTTAATCTCTTCATCTCTATTCATATTGCTTATATTATTTTTCAATCTTAATCTTTAATTAATCTTTGTTTCAAAACTTATTCTATTAGAATTAAAACAGCCCATCTCAGAGAAAAAAAAAATACGCCATAAAAATAAAGAGCATAAAGATATAACATAACATCCATCACTTCGTAATCATCATTAGGCCTTAATAACATTTTTTTTCTAAAATCATATCTTAATGTAAGCTTGAGTTATCACGTACCTTTGTTAAAAAAGAAAAAAGAAAATAATCGCTTAGTTATATAATCTGACGCAAAATTACAAGCCTACAATTATCGCTTTTCAAATCAAGGCTCAATGCTAACCATTTCTTTCTATCACAAATCTCACAGGAAGGAATGAACTTTGTCACCTTTTAATCCTCATTTCTATTTATACCATTAATTCAATTTTTAAATCATAAATTTCATTACTCAAATTCCCCCCGCCCATTTATTATAAAAAACCAAAAATTATACAAATCATTAAAAATTAACATCTGGTCAAAACCTTCCCCTCTCCTGCCACTAGAGGGGAGCCTGCTGACAAAAAACACTCTCACTGTATTTATCAGCAGACCATAAAAAAATATCTTGTTCATAGTCTCTTTCTCTTAAATCTTGTTAATTCAGACAGGGCTGTCCATCTTCAAAAATACATTCCTCTTGTCCTTCCACAAAGTTCATTTCTCCAAGTCCTTGAACATGCTTCAAACATCTTTCAACTCTTGATTGTAGATCTGTCGGTTTCCTTCTCATTAACGCCATGTTGACACAATTACGCAGTAAAAAATTCAAGCTTTCTTTAAACATACAAATCAAAATACTCCCTATTTTTGTGTTCTCTTATCTCATTAATAAATCCTCTTGATCTGCAAATAGGACTGTCATTTTCAAATAAATGGGCTCCAATTATAAATCTTCTGCCGCCTCTCGACGCCATGTTTAAACTGCTACGCAGCAAAAAATTCAGCATAAAACAGAGTACTTTTTTATTCCATACTTCAGCTTCCCACGCCACATCAAAACATTTAGAAAAGAAAATAGAAACAGAAGCAGAAAAAAACAGCGATGCACTTCAGTGGATATCTTGTGTTGAAGATTAAGCAGGTTTAATTCCACTGACCTCACTGGCCCGCAGCCAACTCTCCAGTGCACTTCACGCCAAGATGTTAAACATTTACGCCTACACGCCACTTCTTCTTCCCACACGATTGTCTTCATTAGGGGAACTTCTGAAGACCTTCCAGGCTGTAATCCATCATTCTCTCTCCGATGTTGTCACTCTCCAAGTCAGAGACCGTCCACACGGTCTGCCAGGCAGGCAGAGTCTCTTCTGCTCCCAGGCACAAGCAAACATCATTCACCTCCGGAGTTGGCCACTATCCAGAGGCTAGATGTTAATGCTTACCCCCAACCCAGTTCTACTACTGGAGTTGGGCCTGAACCCCTTGCAGAGATTCAGGAAAGAACACAAGCCCCAGACACTCATAAAAAGCGACTGCCATGTTCAAGTCTCTGGCTCCTCCCCCTTCTCCTTGCCTCCTAAAGGGACATAGCCCAGTGCCTTCCAGGGTGGTGGGTTACAACCCACCACTTTGGGACCCACTGGCCTAAGATTCTATTCCAGCAGTTCCCAAAGTCTTCCTTGGAGGTTGGTTTAGCACAGGTGATTAGCACAGGTGCAAAAGGGTGTGGCTGATGAGCTGATGGATGGACTGGATACTTGATTATTAGAACTGTGAGTGGGGCCCTGTGGGGCCTTAGTTGGGGAATTGTTGTGTGGCTGCCACACCCCTGGAGCCACCAACTAGAGGAGGCAGGTGTGGCTTAGGTGAGCTGACTGCCTATTGTTTGGTTGTGGGGTTTTGTGGTGCCTGGGTGGACCAAGAGTGTGGAGGAGGCTCTGTATAACCCCAGGCAAGCCAGTGATGAGGGCAGTCTGGAGGAGGCTGGCCAGCCAGTGAATCCAAGCAGGACTGCTGGAAGAGGGGAGGACCAGTGGGTGAAGGAACCCTCTCCCCCTTGTCTATCTCTGAGGCTGCTAAAGGGGAAACTAGTCAGCCTAGTGTGGGCATCAGGGTCCTCAGGGAGGCCCAGCAGGGAGTTTCTGGCAGAACACAAATCCAGAAGCACATGTTTGTGCTCAAAATGGGGCTCTTTTTCCCTCCAGGGAGACCCAGGGAGGGGAATGTGGGACTCCCCAACTCTCACAAAGGCCCCTCTGACCAACCTGGTATGTTAAAAGGGCACTGGGTGCCTGTGGTGCCTCAATTACCCCAGTGCCATCAGGACACCCAAAACTGGGTCACTCCCTTTTAGGGGAATGGCCCAGTTTTGCTTCCCAATGGTGGGTCACAACCACGGATTGGGAAGCACTGCTCTAACCCTATCCACACTAACCATGAGTAAGTGCCACAAGACGTACTTCTGAGTAGACATGCATACAATTGGGTTCTTATGGAACACAATGGGCTGACTTCTGAGTAAAATAACTTAGTTATCAGTAACTAAGGCCTCATAAATTGTCCCCCTAAAGCCCTTGTGATGGAGGTCAATTAAATGTTTACATTTATTTTACATTTAAACGTATTGTTTGAGCCTTTCATGCTTGTTATTTCAAGTGAAAGCACCACACCCTTGGAGGTGCAATCCCCATTGGGAGTGCAGCGGGCAGGGCAGGGCAGGGGGCCTTTAAGTGTTTCCTCTGTCATTTAAGTGTTTTCCAATCCAGATCAGGTTCCTGCACATGTGCTGTTTATCCCAGGAAGAAGCTCCTATTGTGTGGCAGTCTTTCAAATGCTGCCCCTCCCTTACCGGGTGCTATAGCCGCTGCTCCTCTCATGCTCCTCTCCTCCACATTTCCTCTTCTGCTCCACTCCTCTCTTCCTTTTGCAATCCAGCAACTGTGAGGAAGAGGAGGAGCAGTTGTGGTGGGCACTGCCTGCGGCAACCACCAGAATCAGGCTGCAATCCTGTCAAAACATACCTGAGAGTAAGCCCCGTGACTATACTGGGACTTACTTCTGAGTGGACACACATAGGATTGGGCTCTTAGTCTCATGGGTAGTAGGCCAAACCTCATTTGGAAACCCCCAATCCAGCCTGAGAACACGACTGAAGGAAAAACCTGTAGCCGCCTTCCCGACACTGCAATCTTTATCCAGGTTGGAAGTACCATTTTCTTTTTCTAGGTTTAAACTTTACATTTATTAAATTAATACGTAGTTTAAGCTCGGGTGGGTTAGCTTTGTGTAGAGCTACGTGTGGCAGGCTGCAGTACTGCAGTCAAAACATTCCCTTTTCTTCGTAAGGCCTCCATGACTACTACTACAGAACGCTGCACATGCCCCATTGGCACAGCTATGTCAGTGCTGGAAAGTTGGTTAGGATTGGTGATCACTGTGTTTGTGTAATTTAGCTGATAACTATACAAAACTTGCCTGCCGTGCATATAACAGTGTTTAGCATATTCCTACACAAACATCTGTGTTCTATATTCCTTCAAACATTGCATCTTAAAAACAGCTTACTGCAACAAAACTTTGGTTCTTTCCAAAATGGCTTTTGCTGCAATTTGGGTCCAACATTAGGCCAATTATTTCTTATCAAGGCACAGAGGGCAAGATGACCATAGCACCTAGCAGTTAGTGACCGGTACCCACCTCTAAGCTCTCTGCTTCACCATTTTTACTGGATAAATTGGGAACGCACTGGGGAAAGGTAGTTTTCATTACTGCCATCCAAAGCTAGAAAGCCCAAACAAAAGGAGGCCACACTGAGGAAATCTTCCTCCCAGGCTAGCAGGGAGCCCCAAGGCCTGGAGCGTCCCCTTGAAATAAAAAGTAGTGGAAATGGGGAATCTGGAAGACAGGGCAGCCCACTCCCTCATGAGTAAACGGAGACCAAGGTGTACAAATATAAATAACTTACGTGTATATGGGTATAAATACTGTAAATATAAAATAACTGTACAAATGTAAGAAGTGTACTAAAGACAGGAAAAAAAACATCTTTTTAAAAAGGAGGGAAATTGCAAGGGTAAAAAACAAGGCAGTGACAACTCAACAAATGAGAAAACGAGGGGCAGCTGCAAAAGCTGGTGAGGATGCTAAAAGCAAGTGGAAAATTAAACAAATCCTGATGCAATAAACGAGATATAATCTCTACCCTACTTACATTGTTCCAAGTTTCTGATCCTGGCACCTTCACTTGCTTTCAACCAAATGCAAAAGGGTGTGTATCACCCTGCTTTTTATAAACTGCAGATATAATATTTACACGTGAGATTGAACAGTGGGTGTGTTATGTTCACCTGAGCTCTTGACTGTCGCTTCTGGAGATCAGGTGTGTTTCAGTACAATGAGCTGCCTCACGGCCTCGTTGGCTTACAGGCCCACTGGAGAAGACGCTCAAACAAAAATAGCACAGTAGGGTAAATGTGGCTTTATCCCCAAATGACTGCAGCCCTTCCAGATTGTGAGGCTTCATAAAAATCTCAAAGGTACTAGAAAGGCTCCCAAACAGGCATAAATAAGAAATTCTCTTTCTCTCTCTCTCACTCTCACTCACACACAAACATACACTTATTTGGCATTTCTGTTTCCCAAGCATTTTCCTAAAGAGAACAGATTTGCATATCATGCTAGATCCCTACATACCTGGGAAAAAGTCTGAAGGATTTAGTTCTGTTTTCCTCTTAGGGGTCAGAAAGGCTTGTTTTTCTGCACTCAGAAAGATACAAAAGAGGGAAAATCAGCGTGGCTGCCAAAGCAATCTTTTAGTGCTTCACAGAGCGTCCTTGGCAATGCTCACTCTCTTGCTGCAGTTTTCCTACAAGATAAAGCTGTTCATAAACAGCACCAGAACCGACACAGAATCACTGCCCTAAAAGGTGGGAGGAGTCTTCTCCCTGGTTTCATAATGACACTCACAGGCAGCGGCCTGTGAGAAGGGAGTTGCTGGGGCAGCTGTTTCTTTCTTTGGTGAGAGCAAAAGAAGCCGTCTATCAGCCGGGGGAAGGCATTCGTGCGGCCAGATAGAAGGACTGGATATGAAAGTGTCATCTGCATATAGTAGTTCTTGTAAGATTAGAACATTGTTGTTGTGATTTGTAAAAACCCTTGCGGTTTAAGAAATGCCTGCCTATGTAAACCGCCTTGAATTAAAGTCAAAGGAGCAATCTGATGACCAAGAAAGGCGGTATATAAATACCTATTATTATTATTATTATTATTATTATTATTATTATTATTATTATTATTATTATT
>JAJKFI010000037.1:7626708-7640490 GCA_029204185.1 Lerista edwardsae
TTATTATTATTATTATTATTATTATTATTATTATTATTATTATTATTTCATCTGGTTTAATTTCACTGCATACCATTTCTATCTCAGTACTGCAACCATTTCATCAATCTCTGTTTTCAAGGAGTGCCACTGATTTGGCACATACCAAACTCTGTGCTAAACACATGATCCGATTTCTAATAATGAAGCACAGTTCTTGGCTGTCCTGTATTTTGCATTTGCCATGTGCTTAAGTAAAACACCCTTCTATTTTTTTATGTGCACAGTACTTTATTATACAATAAGCATAAATGTACAGTCACTTCAAGTCAGCCTTAGGGTGCAATCCTAACCTGCGCCAGGCCACAGTGGCCTGTATCCAGTGCAGGTTAGGAGGAGGTCATTCTCAGCTAAGGGGATATTTTCTCTATGTGGAGCCCCAGCTGCCCTATGGGGCTATTCGGATTATGCCAGCTATTTAGCTGGTGCAAATCTGTGCAGCCTGTGTAAGGCTTCCCAGGCCAGGGCCAGGAGTTAGGATGCAGCTGCCATTTTGGAATGCCACATTTGATTTTCACTCTGAGTAACTTCAACCTAGAACAATGCATGCAACTTGAACTGGACTATTAGCAAGAGGCTCACGGAAGGCTATAACTTTGGTTCTTCAGTACCATATTATATATCACTGGTGCAAGTTCGAGAAAACCCATGTAGGGCTTTCAGGCCTGGGATGGGGGTTAGGAATATGGCAAAGGCTGCCAACCCTGCCCCCTGCCCAGGGCCCGATCCACTCCCATTCCACCCTGCCCCATTCCACCCTGCCCCATTCCACCCACTCCCTGACTCCATTCTACCCTCCCCTGTCCCTGCGCTGCACAGAGCAGCTCTCACCTGTTCCAGCAGGGATGGCTTGCGATTCAGCACCAGTGAGACTGCATAGGCCTTCCTGCCAGTGCTGCTTATTCTCTGGGTGTCAAAAAGAGCGTTACGGCTGCTGTGCGGCAGTACGACTCAATAGGATTGGGCTGTAAGGCACATTTGAGCCCTGGCATCTTTATTGCTAGAAATTACCAGTTTGTTTTCATTTTATTTATTTCTGTGTTTATAATCTCATAATCAGATTTCTCATAATCAGATTTCTTATCAGATATTACTCCAGGTGATTTACGCAGGAAGGCTGTTCTAGACCCGATGAGGTTCTTAACAATATTGTTATACATCTAGAATGCTTTAGTCTCCAGATGTTGTCCTTCCATGGCGTAATCATCTCTCTTAGCTGCACAGTACATGCCTTGAGCTTCCGCAGACAACCACAAATTGTGCAAAGCAGGGGATCTCCAATTGTTGTTGCTCTTTGCTGACTGACATTTCTCAGCATCCCAGTCTGTCTTTTATCCACAGAACACCAGTGATTCTTCTCTCTCATCGTGGGTCATGGCTGCCTTTTGGTCTCCCTTCCAAATCAAAGCTGCTCCTGCTTAGCTTCAGGCAGGCTCCAGGCAGCTCAGCCTTCAGGGCACACCTCCTACCCAGGTCCAGGTCCAAGTCGCCCCATAGCAGTCAACTAATATTTACAACTCTGACAGAGTGCAGTACATTTTGGGATTCTGAACATTCTACTATACGTAGGTTAAGATAATGTTTCACATAAATGGGGGGGGGGAAACCAAGAATTGAGAAATCCTCAGAAGATCAAATATGTTTTATGGCACACTGTCAAAACAACAGATTTCTGATACTGAATGTTTAACATTCAAATATAGTTTTCAAGGACATTGGAGAACCGCTAATTATTTCAATGTTGATTACGGCAGATTCCCAAAAATATTTTTTATTTAAATTTGATAGGTAACACAATTTATGAAAATTTTTTAAAGAGAAAAAACACAGTGCATTTTGGGATGTAAAGACAAACAAATATGTATGGTTTCAACGGTCAATATATAATGTATGTATTCAGCCAGTTAAGCATATCCATTCTTGCTTCCTCCATGTAAGGCAGATCTTTAGGCCAGGCGTCCTCAGGCTTACCCTGAGCAAAGCCATGATGTTGTCCTGGATACACTTTGGTTTTGTAAGGCACTGTACAGTATTCTTTCAACTTCTGCTCCAGTAAAGTAATCTGCAACGTAAGATGAATTAAATATTTACTATAAGTTAAACATTAAGCATTCTAACTATTATCTAACTTGTAACCTGGATTCCTTGGCAAATTTCTTTTTAAGCCAGTTGTACATTAGCTGCAATTAAGTGAGAGAAGAAGTGATTCCCCCACATCAGAATGTACATGTTAAAAAAAACGCTTGCTCGTACTATAAGACTTATAGCCACTGACTTGTAAGACTTTCAGCCAGTCCCTTTAGGCACACTAATTCAGCAATAAAGGTAAAGGTTTCCCCATGACCGAATGGTCTAGTCGTGACTGACTGTAGGGGGCAGTGCTCATCTCCGTTTCAAAACCTGTAGAGCCAGCGTTTTGTCCGAGGACAAGCTTCCGTGGTCATGTGGCCGGCATGACTATACGCTGTAGCACATGGAACGCCTTTACCTTCCCATCGAAGTGGTCCTTATTTATCTACTTGCATTTAGGCGCTTTCGAACTGCTAGGTTGGCAGGAGCTGGGACAAGCAACGGGAGCGCACTCCATCGCACAGTCTTGAACTCCCAACCTTCTGGTCGGAAAGCCCAGCAGCAGCAGTTTAACCCACTGTGCCACCACGTCCCTAATTCAGCAATACACCTTCCCAATTATGGCCATGTCCCTTCTTTACAGAAACAGAGGTAAAATAATATTATTTATGAAAAATGTCTCTAAGCATTCACACAGTATCTATCCCTCACAACTGAACAACTGGAGTTTCCACCCTAAACACTTCAAAGGTGAGCTTCAAAGCAGATATCACACCATGGCTGTCATGCAAATCTGAATCACAATCATATTCGTCATCATCTACATGTTTTGGAACCACACCTATTGCTCCTATGGGAATTTCCCACAAGAATTCCTTTCAGCTCATTCCCTGTATCTGCCACCAGAGGGCCACCTAAAAAGCCTGTTTGCTGATAACAGACTGTTTGTTGAAACAGTCTTCATCTCGAAGGTTTAAAGAAACCCATTGGATAACATTCCTGTTGGGGATAGACAACCTTTAGTCTGTGTTCCTTCCTTTAAGTGTGATCTTGAATGTGTGTGTGTTTCTGTAGCCATCAGAAGTTGTAGCCACCTGTACCTCTGCAATGTGCTAATTCCTGTTTAGCTCTGCATGATCCAGTTTTAAAAACCATGTGCCTTTAATGGGAAGAATGTTTGCTTCTTTTTGTGATTTGATTGTTTTGCTCCATTCTCTGGCCTTCCTACTGGGCAGCTCAACTCAGAACTGCCTCACTGCCCAGGAGCACAGTGGTAGCCTGGCAGCATGGGAGGCTCCGCGGGAGAAGGGGACAGGAGGCAAGCCGTCTACTCATCTCTGTGATGCCTATTTACCGGCGGAAAGGCGAGGGGAGGGGTGCAAAATACTTCCTTGCCCCAGGCACAATTTTCCTTCGTTACGACTCTGGCCAGCAGTGCCGCAGCATGGGCAGTGCGAGCATACAGTGCACATGCCTTATGGCATGTTTTGCAACACCTGTGTGAATGGTACACTCATAGTGCCCACAATGAGGGGCTCAGGATTGAGCCCTTGTTAAAATGATACATTTATGTACCGCAGGCATGTCAAGCTTCATGGAAGCTAGAATTTTTCCATTTAAAACATGTATGAGGAACGTCAGTTCACAAATGACAGCTTACCTGATCAAGAGAAATTGTGTGATCTTTTTCTCCGAAAGCAAAAAATGTAGGATTCAGCAAATTGTACCTATCCTTAGAATCTCTGATGATTCCTAAAAAACATTTAAAGGACAGTGCTTAAATCAAGCAGTACAATCTTCAATGTGAATGGCAAACTCATAGAACAATGGCTTCTGTTTATTTCAGCAGTATGTTTCTACCGTAGGTTCACAAGGGTATCAGTTTTAACAACTTACAAATTAATACATACAAGTCATTTGATACTTGGGCCATCTGATCTTTTGGATTCGGTTTACTCAGCAGTGCTACAAGTAGTGATTTGTGCTGCGGTGGCTGAAACGTGATCCAATGCCAGGGAAATCCTTCATTCTCTCATTATTATTAATTTGGGCCAGCACAGACTTGGGCCTACCTCTACAGCCCTCATATATTCAAATGACCCACAGCATGCTGCACAAGAGAATACATAGCTACACTGCTCTTGCCCTGCTATCTCTATGCAACACATCCAGGGTTGAATATATAGAAATTGGCTGTAGCGGGGCCCAATGCGGGGCATTCCCTCTGGGGGCCCCACCCTCCCCATGGGACCCCCCCCCCCCGAACCAAAAAGTGTGCTTGTGGTGCTGCATGCAGCACCTGGAAATAGTTGGTGGCGATATGATGAAGTAATAACCCTAACCCTAGTCCTGAAAATTTTTTATTAGCTTACTTATCACAGATACAGGTTTTTGTTACTTATGGCCTAATTACAAAAAGAACCAACTTGAGTACAGTTTTCCTGCCTAGTAATTCTTACTCACAACAGGTGACCACCAAACGGCTGTTACAAACTCATGACACACAGTGATTATAGCAATTGTGTGGAACAGGCAATTAGTCAGAGGCGTATTCAGATGGTATTAGTCTTGGTTAAACTTATAGGTTATTTAAGTGGTTCCCAAACTGATGGTTCGTGACCTACCAGCCAGGGAAGCATATATACCTGTCCCTTTAAGGGGCGGCAAAAGGGGGAAAGGCAGCAATGTGATCCTCAGAATAGCACTACTGCAGGGGCAGGGTTTTTTTTTTCCCTACTTACCTCTGCCAGTATCAGCTTCCAGGGTGTGTGGGGAGCCACACAGATGCCTCTGCAGGGCTCCCCAAGCCTCAGGAATAGTAAAAAAAAAAAAAAAAAAAAAAAAGTTCGATAAGCACTTCTGGTTTTTGATTGAAACCAGGAAGTGATTTTTAACTTTTTTTTAAAGTGTTCAGGAAGCTTGGGCAGCCTTGCAGAGGCATCTGTGGGGCTCCCCACAACCTTGGAGGCTGATACTGGCAGAGGTAAGTAGAAAAAAACCCTGCCCCCCCCCAGCAGCAGTGCGATCTTGGGGAATCACATTACTGCCATAGCCCAAATTCCCTTATAGGCATTTGGGAAGCTGTCGGCTAGTTCATTCCTAAAAGGGGGGAAATGACCCAGTCCTTGACCCTTCCATTATTTTCATTTTAGTGCTGCAATGCTTAGGAAATGATGGCATCAGCTGGGAAAATAGATACATTCTTCATTTCGTATTACCTATGTACTCATGTGGTCAGTTGATGAACTGAGCATACAGTGCTGAAATAAACAGTCATAATGCAGGAAAGGTTTAAATATACAAAAGCATATGAGCATGCTGAAGTCCGCAAGCATTTTTCACTACCGTAAAAAGAGACCCCAGCCTTTAATTCAGGGTTTTTCAGCATCAAGTGGTGTACAGCCATTCCACCCCAGGAAAACCCAACGATACCAATCTTCGTTGCTTTGCAGTGCTCCTTTAGATATTTGATTACAGTGTCAGTTGTCCTAAGTCACAGAAACAAAAGGAAACTGAGACATCTATGGGAGAAGCTAAGAAAAGTAATATAAAATGTTTCTTCCCCACCTTCTCTTGTTGCTCAAAAAAAACTATTCTAAAAACTTGTACCAGCCAGTTAAATGCTGCATTTCTTAAGTATGGATTATAGGAGAACCAATTCACTCTGGCTGGTTTAAATGTAGGGATTCATGATCTGATTTTAAATGGTATAATGCACATTCAGTGTCATCAGTTATCACACACACACACACACACACACACACACACACACACGGAAATGGCAATCTGCAAATCAACAAGGTCCCATTTCTGTGCTTATTTCTGTTATTATAAATGTACAAACACAGTTACTTTTTTAAAGAGGGAAATCTAGTTCTATTCTTTCATTTGCATATTTGTAAAAACAAGTGAACGTGGGAGAATGACATGGATCAATCATTGTAATGAAGCAATGCATAAAGCTACCTTAAAAGAGCAGCTGCTAAGAGGTAATTTATCCATATTAAGCAATTTTGTGCATGAATCTTAAGCTGCTACATATTTTAGGACAGGTCTGTTCAATCTGTGATGCACCAAATCAGATTCTACTCTCATCATGTAATGTGGCCAGTTGCCAAGTGTTTGGTAACTCCCTCTTTTTATCATTCTGGGATAACAAAGCACGGAAGTTCATCATGCTCTCAATGAATCTGATGTACATGGCTGGGTTGGTGCATCACAGGTTCTGCAGGCCTCTTTTAGAACATATCAAGTGCTTTGCTAAATCTCATGTAGACAAAATATTCCCAAACTGAAAATCTTGGCCCTTATCTGCAATTATGAGAAGACGGATATGTCCTCACCATTGCACATTGAAGATGCAACCCTATGCATAGTCCTATTCATCCTTACGGAGGTAAATGTTCCACTGAGCCCAGTGGAATATATAGCAATACTTTGCACTTTCATCTGGCTAAGGACCAGAGTATGAATGACAATCAAAGCTGGAGGAATGTAAAAGAATAGCTTGCAAATTTGTTTTGGCCAGCAAAAAACATAAACAACTAACTATATAACTGTAACACATGCACATGTGTACAAAATAAACAAGACATAAAAGAAAAATAAACATAAGAACACTGATGAACATTGGAACAGTGACAAGGTAGATTAAATTGGATGAAAGAGGAAAGCCTGTGGACGAAATTTGAAATGTGGTTATAACTGAAAATGGTTGAAAGAGCAAAGCGATGAAAATCAAGGTATTGCTGCATTGTGCTAATAAGTCTGCAGTCCTTCGCACACTTACCTGACAGCAAGGCCCTTTGAACGAAATGGGACTGACTTCTGAGGACTTGAGATATGCAGTGGATTGGACTGTCAGCATGTTTAGGTTCACTCTACAATGGTATGTAAGTGCTTTGTTTTAAAATTGTAGTAACACCTTCTTGGTATATTCCTTGGTTTTCCCTATATTTTGCCCATTTTCCTTATTTGTGGGCCCTTCCAATCCCCCAGAGGCTTCTGTAATGACTCAGAGCCCAATCCAGTTGGTCTACTCAGAAGTAAGTCCCATTATAGTCAATGGGGTTTACTCCCAGGTAAGTGTGACTAGGATTACAACCTCAGCCTCCTAACTAGCTGCTGCAGTCACTGTGATCCTGAAACGTTTAATCCAGTGTCACTGCAGTGATGCCACTCCTCCACCAACTTGCTGAATTAATTGCTTGTTTCTCCATTAAATAGTTACCAATTAGTTAGCTGAAAAATAAATATTAATCTTACTTGTCCACTTTCGTGGGATCTCGATGTTTTAACCAATCTGCAAAATCTTCCCAATGATCAGTTGTTTTCCAAGGTGCTTTTCCTAGAAAAAAGTCTGGGCAGATAGTTCTGTGTGGAATACATAGCAGTGAAATTTTTCTTGGACAGTATATTGGACACAGTTTAGCTTCCAGTCTTCTTACAAACATTTTAATAAAAAGAATACATGTTCAATCACACTGTCTTTTTAATTATTTATGACCAATTACTATCCCTGCAAAATTTAGCCAAGATCTTAAAAAGAAGGATGCTTAAGAACAACCATTTGAAATCCTTCTGAAATGGTGGCTGTTTCTGACAATATGGCTGGCCAGCACTAAAGAATAGACCACCAGAATTTGATGTTAGCCTACGAAAGTGCTTGAAACACCTCCTGTTGTCCTGCCTGCCTGGGATTGCAAAACTAATGAAAGAGATTGCCCATCTGAGACTCCTGTACCCTCTTTTGTATTTTTTTTCCTTTTAAATTTATTGTTTTTATTCTTTCTAGTTGGAAGTCACCTTGAACAGTTTTAATGAAAAGCCAGGATATAAATTTTCAAAATCAATACATCTATTAGCTGGTCATGCTACATAGCTGGGGGACTGTGTTTAGCACAGTAAGTCACAAATGGCACAGGAATAATATTTGGGCATACCAACCAAAGTTAAATACAACCATCTATAATTTTACATAAATGCCTTGAAAAACTGTGTACTTACAGGTGTTATGTATGTAGCTAAACAAGCATTTTTAAATAAAGATTCCATATATATACTATGCCCTTCTTTTTCAAAACGAGCTATACTATATGCTACTCTAGTCAGGAGTTCCTTTATTATATCTTTTCCTAGAAAAAGTCCTCTGGAAACAGAATGTATTCCAGTTTACTGCCTGATCATTTCCAGTGGCCTTAGGCAGAAAAACTACAGTGTTGGGGGCTCTAGAAAAAAAAGGCACCTGAGGGGGGGACATGATTTACAAAATTGGAATGGAATGGACGGAGTGCATGGAAAATTGCATGGAATGGACGGAGTGGATAGAGGGGTGTTGTTTTCCCTCTCTCACAACACCAACACCAGGGAACATCCACTAAAATTGAGTATTCAGAGAGTTAGAACAGATAAAAGGAAATAAATTTTTACCCAGTTGGTAATTAATCTGTGGAACTCCTTGCCACAGGAGGTGGTGATGGCATCTGACCTAGGTGCCTTTAAAAGGGGATTGGACAGATCTTTGGAGGAAAAGTTCATTGCAGGCTACAGACCATGATGGCAAGTACAACCTCCTTATTTAGAAATAGGCTACCTTGGAATACCAGATGCAGGGGAGTGATGGTGAGATGCAGATGACTTGTCATGTATGTGTCTGGTAGGCCACTGTGAGAAACAGGAAGCTGGACTAGATTGGCCTTTGGCCTGATCAAGCAGGCCTTTTCCTTTGTTCTTATCTCCGTTTTGTAACGAAACTCTTTCACGCACAATATGGATTCTTGGTGAGGTGGTGGTCTCATATGGAGCTGAGTGACCTGCATTCTCTTTGCAAATGTAACAGCTCAGATGACGCTCATCATGAAGAGATTGTTTCTGGCTTCATGGCACCAGTAACTCATGCTCTGGCTCCCAAGAACAATCCATGTGTGCACATTAAAGCATATTGTGACTATGATGTATGAATTACCATTACGTTGCTTCCTCAATTCACTAGGAGGGTTTGGAAAAGATCAAAGTTCATAAATAATCTCTGGAAACGATCAAAGTTCACAAATAATCTTTCTGTATGAAAACTACCATAATAGCAAAGCTATGTCAAATTCTGCCCTAGCAACTTCAAAAGAGATTGAAGAAGGTAGGAAAGAACAGATTGCTCACATGAATCCATTAGCTGCAACTATATCAGTAACGTATCTGGTGTCTGGAAATTGCCATCCATATATGTCATGCACCATAATCACAGCTTTGTCCGTGTTGTAAGGGGGTTGGCAAACGTATGCGTTGAAATCCCCAACTTTGATTTCATTACCACGCGCCATATAATTGCTTCTCCTTCCGACTTCATACTGAAAAGGTAAATCTTTACTAGCCATGAAAACACTGAAATGGAAACAAACAAGAAATTAAACACAATTAATCATAATTTTAAACAATAACGGAGTATTTATTGGTATGAAAAAAATACCACACCAATCAACGGAAAAACTAAGATATATATGAAACCCTGATGATCAGAATTAGATAATCAGTAGACCTTGTCCTTGTCTAGAACTTGTCTAGAATTGTTTCTAGACCTTGACAAAGCTCTTGTCCCTAGAAAGTTGCACAAAAAGTAACACGTTCCCACATGCATCTTCTGTCATCACTGTATTGTATCTGTCATCATTGTATCACAGCGGGAAAAGTTTTGCTTGGCAAAACTTGAAAGAGACCGAGAATGCCTATTTGAGTGGTCCTTAACCAGTGATACTTGTACTGCTGGTGGTACTTGAGGTGGTGTACAGTGGTACACATGGGACTCCTGGACTCCTGCCTGTTAGTGAGACCAGCAATGCAATGCAACAAGCAGCAGTAGGAGGCTTGGCTCAGTGGTCAAAACTCAAGCATGTACTTTGCACATGCTCGAAAAAGCCCTCCTGCCTGCCCTGAGCCTCTTATTGGTATTTGTCAAGTTGCGACTAGCCTCCCAATCTGGAAGTAACTGGTGACGACATCGTCACGAATTACATTTGGTGGCACTTGCAGTAGGTGGACCATGCAAAGTGGTATGGCGAGGGGACAAACATTGAGAAACGCTGGTCTAGGATCTGGCAGTCATGATTAGATCATACACGCATTTTTCTGAATTGATGTCAAGCGAAAATAACATCTGAAAGTCCAAAAGAAGAAATAAAATAAAACAAGGTATATCAACAGTAGTGGAGCAATTAAATGTACACAGGCTGATTATCCCTTATCTGGAATACTTGGGACTGGAAGGGTTCCAGATGTTTGATTTTTCTGGATTTTGCAATATTTGCCCAAACGTAATGAGATATCTTGGGAATGAAATCCAAGTCTAAGCATGAAATTCATTTATGTTTCATATATAACATATACACATAGCCTGAAATTGGTTTTATACATGAAACAAAGTTTGTGTTCGTTGAACCCATGATTTCTTGTTCTGTTATGACTGCATGCTGTCCAGCACCCAAGGTAATAGCACCCAAGGTCATCATGTCCACGTTAAAAAAAAGTTCTGGATTTCAGAGCATTCTGGTTTTCAGAATTCCAGATAAGGGGTAATCAACCTATAGTCATCTTTGCTCCAGTCATGTGTTATCCATTTTTCTTCCCTTCTTTCTATTAAGGAGTGGCTTTTATGCGCAATCATAAACTTGCATGCATAAGGGCAATCACAAACTCATCCTTGTGTTAGTAAATCGAGCTTTGGATGCATTAACACAAACGTTTTCCTCTCTCACTGCAATACAAGTATTTTTTTTTTAGTCTCTTTTAGTGAACATGTTTGCAGAGGCAGTTCTGGGATTAGGCACTCCACAGGCAACAAAGCCTCTCATATGCCACCTGAGGACCAAACAAGACTTGTGTATAAATGTGTCTTCCAGAAGCATTCTTCTGATTGCGGGTGTCTCTTTTCTCCTCAAAAACATTTGTGCCAGGGGTGGCAGGGAGGTGGGGAAGGCAACCCAATTTGAACAAGGTGGTTCAGGAAGGGGGAAGTTTGTTCTCTCCACATGCTCTGTTTACAAGTGGAAAATCACCCCCGACCAAACCATTTGCTCTGAAAGTGATGATTTGATGGGCAGCGCAATCCTATGGACTGCACAGCGTCCGTGCAATGGGGTTGTGCTGATCTGCACCTCCGCGTCAGCGCTCGAGCAACTGGCCCTGCTTTGCCCTCGCTGAGCCTCTCACGCTGACCGAAGCCAGTCAGCACGAGGGAGGCTCCATGCCGAGGTGGCACGGGGATTGGAGGGAGAGAGGGAGGCAGGGGGTAGGACATGGGCGGGCTTGGGAGGTGGCCATATGGCCACGTCCTAAGCCCGGCCGCGAGGCCCCAATTTGGGCTGCGTGGTCTCCTTGGATCTGCGCCCGCTCTCCAGCTGTAAGGGAGTGCACGCTCCCTTGCCGTGGGGAGGCTCCAGCCTCATCTGTACTGCACTAAGATATGGTGTTGGCCAGCCGGCCTCACCATTCCAACACAGTATAGGATTGCACCCTAAGTTGCTCCTTTGGGGCACTTTTAGTCAGAACCATTGTGCATACATTTGTGTCCATAATACTCTGAAAAAAATGAAATACAACCTGATACTCTTCTTTGGGCTGAATGTTCTACTGGGCTGCCTTATACAACTGGGAAAGAGAAAGAAACTGATGGCCCAATCCTATGCTCCCAGTCCCCATACTGGTGTAGCCATGCACCAAACAAGTGGGCTGTATCCACTAGGGGGGTGGACCAGGTGGCTTTGGAAGAGAAAGGGTGCTGCAATCTCCTTACTCCTCTGTAAGTTGTAAGTCTCCCACTCTGCAAGGGGCCTCCTTGGACCAGTGCCAGCTCTTTAGCTGGTGCAAGTCTGAAGAGAGAAAGGGAGAAACGGTAGAATCACTGCTGGATCTACCTCCTCTCATCGCCTCACTGCTCAGTTTCATCCCACCCCTGCCACTGCCTTACCAGGGAGGTCTGCTGACAGATGGGGAGCACTGCCATCTTTTGTGGCAGAGCTCCCAAAATGGCCACCAACTGAACGTTGCCATTTTATGAGACAGCGGAACTCTCTCATAAATGGCTACACACAACAGCCTCATATCAGGAGTGAGTGGTCTGTTTGGGAAACACAAAGCAGATCAGTGTCAAAAACACCTGTAGACAGGGTCTTCGAGAGGCTTTTTATCAGGAGATACAAAGTTTCTTTTGGGTTCTTCCCAAAGTGGGAGTGGGTGAAACAGAGTGGGGAGAGTGTGGTGACAGGGGTGGCGGGTGGATGGCAATCCTAGGAAAAGTATTTGGAGCCCAGGTCTACCAGGCTTCTTGCTGCACACTCACATCTACCTGTCTGTGTAGCATCAGCAGCTAGATACTGTAACACAGGAACCCAAACACACTGGTCTCTCTAAAAATCTTTTAAACAAAAAAATCAATGCAGAAAATTATATAACCATTTTTAGACTCACACTAGGATGGAAAGTGTGCTCTGATTACAAAACTTCTGCAGCAGCTATAGTACTGCAGCTATGACACTGAGCTCCTATAGTATACACTCCTTCATGGTAAGCAGATGCACAAGCCACTCTAGCAGGCCAGTTTTGTACCTGATTTGACACTGAGATTTTTTAATATGACAGCCCTGTGAGCATTCTAGGCAATGGTTGATAAATGGCTAGGTAAAGGTAAAGGTTTCCCCACGACCGAATGGTTTAGTCGTGACCAACTGTAGGGGGCAGTGCTCATCTCCGTTTCAAAGCCTGTAGAGCAGTGGTGAAATTCAGCCAGTTCTCACCTATTCTGCAGAACCGGTTGCTAATTTTAGGTTGGGAGAGGGAAGAAAGGCAGTGGATGGCCCTGAAGGCCACCCTGAAGGACATAGAACCAGTTGTTAATTTATTTGAATCCCACCACTGCTGTAGAGCCAGCGTTTTGTCCGAGGACATGCTTCCATGGTCATGTGACCGGCATGACTATACGCTGTAGCGCACAGAAAGCCGTTACCTGCCCACCGAAGTGGTCCCTATTTAGCTTTTGAACTGCTAGGTTGGCAGGAGCTGGGACAAGCAACGGGAGCTCACTCCGTTGCGCAGACTTGAACTCCCAACCTTAAGCCCAGCAACAGACTAGATAAATGACTAGAGATAATGTTAAAAAGCAAAGGACTCTGAGAATTTGGAATGCATCAGAGATTAGGAGCAAGAAAACGGAGGGCAGCAAGTCCAAAAGAGATCAAAAGATGTAAGATCCCAGGAAATTTCTGGACACCGTCCTTTGGGTCCTGATCCACCTTTTTGAGCCTGGGCCTGGATACAAATGACCCCTTCTCATGGGCCTTGCCTGTAGAGTCATCCTGATCCAAAGAAACCATAGAGCACTGAATTTGGCACAGGATCAGTGGTAAGCAAGACCATGGGTCTCCCAGTTTTGAAGGACACAAGGAATGTTGCCGTCGAACCAAAGTGCAGACATCTTGAGTCTTTTGCTTAGTCACTTGTCTAAAGTTGCATAATATTCTGCAAATGGCTAGAAGCTGGGGGGCAGTATTGTTAAGAATCTTCCTCTTTGCATCATAATATACTGTATATACTGATGGAACTATATATATTATAATGGTGACTATTAGAAATTACCACAGTTTAATAATAATAATAATAATAATAATAATAATAATAATAATAATAATA
>JAJKFI010000037.1:7646221-7754569 GCA_029204185.1 Lerista edwardsae
CACACACACACACACACACACACACACACACACACACACACACACACTGCTTCATAAATGTCATATATGTTCTCACTTGTATTTTTAAGCAGCCTGAAATGGAATCTGTTCTCAGTGGCATCACTAGAGTTTGCGTCCCCCGGAGCGGGAGGTCTGCGTGTCACCCCCCATGATGCATGTCACCCCTCCTCCCAAACCATACAGAATAAATTACAATGCCATATGCACAACCTAAATGCAGTGCTATTACTAGGGTTGGTGTTACCCCCCCCCCATCAACTTTATTTATTTATTTAACTATAGTACAGGTCACCCAACAAATTAGTAACCAACAAAAACCCCGTGGCCAATTTAATGACACACAATTAAATAAATGTTCTAGTATTAGCTCTGATACATGGAATTGAGAACTGACTCATAGTAATGATTTTTAAAAACAAAACTGTGATTTTTATATAAAAAGTTGTATTTTTAGTTTTTTGGCCATAACTTTTGATAGAATGAAGATATTACACTCCTGTTTTTTCCCCATTGAATTCCGGGTGAAATTGCACATCCAAACGGTATAGAGCATGATGGTATTATTCTGTAAAACCACGATTTTAGCAATTTTGGTCCCTGGTGGTGTCACCCTCCCCCCTGTGGACAGCTGATGCAGCTGCCCCTGCCCCCTTTACAACACTACTGTCCGTTCTGTAGCATCTTTTTCTAATATATACATGCACAGGTGCTCTGCACTTTGGCACTGAGCATGCCCAGGTCTGGTATTGGGCAACTTGCAACTCAAGTACTATCATTTGTTGGATAACATTGCTCTTGGCAAACTTAATTTTTGAAATGGCAGTAAAAAGCTTCTTTCTAATCTACAACTTCATGATGTTTTTCCTTTTTTCTGAAGGCACTCATCAGTAGGTTTAGGATATATTATACTTCCCCAGAACAAAGTATCCTTGGGTGTGGTTTGCCCAAATTTACTCTTGGATGTAATTCCCAGAAGCATCTGAGCACCCATTTCATGCTTAATGTGAATCACCTGTTTTACTGACATGACATGCAAGAATCTTTCTACCTCTCTTGATTTGCCATCAAGTTGAAATTTGATTAACATTACAATTAACATTACAATTAACATTACAGCCACAATAACTCCCCCACCACAAAGTACCTATACCTCTGGTTCTCCTTCCCTCACTATACTCCCAGCCATCTCCTCAGTTGCATCACTGCAGATCGAACTTGAAATTAGTTCACCACCCCCCTTTGGCCAACACAAGCCACTTGTGTCAACCGAGCACTGTTGCAAACATGGCATAAAGCACATCCTCGCCAGCACTTCTGGTGCAATGCCAACGCAGGCAGTTTCGTCAACCCTGCATCATTGGAGTATGCCTGCCATAAGCCGCTCCTGCACCAGCTGAATTCAGCTGGCACAGGGGCTATTCTGGGTGGGGTGAAGGTGAGAGGGAGGGTGGAACAGCACAGGAAGGGCATTCCGGCAGACAGGGCGGCCCGGATTTGGGCTTCACAGCATGCTTGGTCTTGCACCTAATATACAGCAGGCGCAGATCCGAGCAACCCCATAGGGGTGGCTGTTGCCTAACCCCAGGGTAAAGGGACAAATGTGCCCTTGCCCCATGGAGGCTCTAGCCTGCTCCCAACCTGCACTGGATACAGCACAGGCCAGCCTGCCAGCCTTTCCAGTGCAGGTTAGGATTGCACCCTAAATAAATACATTCCTTTTAATCATCTTATAAAATTACCTTTAATATTTTTAAACTTTCCCATTCTCTTCCTGCAGTCCATCATCTTGCTTGCTAATCAAATCTGCCAACACACTAATTGCACAGAATTCAACAGTTTTGCATTCAGATGCTCCCAAACCATTAAGCAACCTTGTCAAGTGACTTGGGGCCCAATCCTATCCAACTTTTTAGCACTGATGCAGTCACAATGCAGCTACTAGGTAAGGGGACTAATGTTCCTTACCTTGAGGAGGCCTCCATGACTGGCCTCCCACTGCAGGATGCAGTCCATGCCCTTTTGGCATGGTGGCATCAGCACTGGAAAACTGGATAGGAGTTGGCCCTCAGTTAGCATGTCTCTATGCTTTTGTTCCCTTTCATGGATCTCTGCCTTGTCGTGGCAAAGGGGCTTGAGTAGCTCAATGAAGCTGTGAGCTATGCCATGTAGGGTTACCCAAGATGGACAGGTCATAGTAGAGAGTTCTGACTAAACGTGATCCGCTGAAGAAGGAAATGGCAACCCACTCCAGTACTCTTGCCAAGAAAACCCCATGGATTACAGTACTAAAAGGCTAAACGATAGGATGCTGGAAGATGAGCACCTCAGGTCGGAAGGCATCCATTATACTACGGGGGAAGAGCAGAAGACGAGTACTAGAAGTTCCAGAAAGAGTGAAGTAGCTGGGCCAAAACCGGAAGGAAGCTCAGCTGTGGATATGTCTGGAAGTGAAAGGAAAGTACGATGCTGCAAAGAACAATACTGCATAGGAACCTGGAACGTCAGATCTATGAATCAAGGTAAGCTAGATGTGGTCAAATGTGAGATGTCAAGGCTGAACATCGACATCATGGGAGTTAGTGAACTAAAATGGACAGGAATGGGAGAATTTAATTCAGATGACCATTATATCTGCTACTGTGGGCAGGAATCCCTTAGAAGAAATGGAGTAGCCTTCATAGTGAACAAGAGAGTGAGAACAGCAGTACTGGGGTATATCCTCAAAAATGATAGAATGATTTCAATTCAGATCCAAGGCAAACCTTTCAACATCACAGTAATCCAAGTCTATGCCCCAACCACTGGTGCTGAAGAGGAAGAAGTTGACCGTTTCTATGAAGACCTAGAACAGCTTCTAGAATTAACACCCAAAAAAGACGTCCATCTCATCATAGAGGACTGGAATACTAAAGTAGGCAGTCAAGAGGTAATAGGAATAATAGGCAAGTTTGGTCTTGGAATACAAAATGAAGCAGGGCAAAGACTGATAGAGTTTTGTCAGGAGAACACATTAGTCATAGCAAACACGCTTTTCCAGCAACACAAACGGTGACTATACACATGGACTTCACCAGATGGTCTACATCGAAATCAGATTGATTACATTCTTTGCAGCCAAAGATGGAGGAGTTCTATACAGGCAGTAAAAACAAGACCTGGAGCTGACTGTGGCTCAGATCATGAGCTTCTTATTGCAAAATTCAGGCTTAAACTTAAAAAAGTAGGGAAAACTACTAGGCCCTCCACGTATGACCTAAATCAGATCCCACACGAATATGCAGTGGAGGTGACAAATAGATTTAGGGGCTTAGATCTGGTAGACAGATAGCCTGAAGAACTTTGGACAGAGGTCTGTAACATTGTACAGGAGGCAGCAACTAAAACCATCCCAAAGAGAAAGAAATGCAAGAAGGCAAAGTGGCTGTCTGACGAGGCTCTACAAATAGCTGAGGAAAGAAGGGAAAACAAAAGCAAGTGAGAAAGGGAAAGATATACCCAACTGAATGCAGATTTCCAGAGAACAGCAAGGAGAGATAGGAAGGCCTTCCTAAATGAGCAATGCAAAGAAATAGAGGAAAACAAATGGGAAAGACTAGAGATCTTTTCAAGAAAATTGGAGATGTCAAAGGACAATTCCGTGCAAAGGTAGGCACAATAAAGGACAAAAACAGCAAGGACCTAACAGAAGCAGATGAGATTAAGAAGAGGTGGCAAGAATACACAGAGGAACTATATAAGGCCGATCTAAATGTTCCTGATAACCACAATGTTGCAGTCACTGAGCTCAAACCTGACATCCTGGAGTGTGAAGTCAAGTGGGCTTTAGAAAGCATCACTAACAACAAAGCTAGTGGAGCTGACGGCATTCCAGCAGAGTTACTCAAAATCTTAAAAGATGATGCTGTCAAAGTGCTGCACTCCATATGCCAGCAAATTTGGAAAACCCAGTAGTGGCCACAAGACTGGAAAAGATCAGTTTACATCCCGATCCCAAAGAAGGGCAATGCCAAAGATTGCTCGAATTACCGCACCATTGCACTCATTTCACATGCTAGCAAAGTGATGCTCAAAATCCTACAAGCTCGGCTTCAGCAGTATGTGAATCGAGAACTACCAGATGTACAAGCTGGTTTCCGAAGAGGCAGAGGAACTAGAGATCAAATTGCCAACATTCTCTGGATCATGGAGAAAGCAAGGGAGTTCCAGAAAAACATCTACCTCTGCTTCATTGACTATGCTAAAGCCTTTGATTGTGTGGATCACAACAAACTGTGGCAAGTTCTTGAAGAGATGGGAGTACCAGACCACCTGATCTGCCTTCTGAGAAACCTGTATGCAGGTCAGGAAGCTACAGTTAGAACTGGACATGGAACAACTGACTGGTTTCAAATTGGGAAAGGAGTACGACAAGGCTGTATACTGTCACCCTGCTTATTTAACTTATATGCAGAGTACATCATGAGGAAGGCAGGGCTGGATGATTCACAAGCTGGAATCAAGATTGCTGGGAGAAATATCAACCACCCCAGGTATGCAGACGATACCACTCTAATGGCAGAAAGTGAGGAAGACCTAAAGAACCTTCTGATGCGGGTGAAAGAGGAAAGTGCCAAAATTGGCTTGAAGCTCAACATGGCTTGATTGCAGCCATGAAATTAAAAGACGTTTACTTCTTGGGAGAAAAGCTATGGCAAACCTAGATAACTTAATAAAAAGCCGAGACATCACCCTGCCAACAAAGGTTCACTTAGTCAAAGCTATGGTTTTCCCAGTAGCAATGTATGGCTGTGAAAGCTGGACCATAAGAAAGGCAGAGCGCCGAAGAATAGATGCTTTCGAATTATGGTGTTGGAGAAGACTCTTGAGAGTCTCCTGGACTGCAAGGAGATCCAATCGGTCAATCCCCTAGGAAGTCAAACCTGATTGCTCCCTGGAAGGACAAATCCTGAAGCTGAAGCTCAAGTACTTTGGCCACCTGATGAGAAGAGAGGACTCTTTAGAAAAGACCCTCATGCTGGGAAAGATTGAAGGCAAAAGGAGAAGGGGGCGGCAGAGGATGAGATGGTTAGATAGTGTCACCGAAGCAATGAACATGAAATTGGGTGAACTCAGGAAGCTAGTGGAGGACAGGGAGGCCTGGCGTGCTGTGGTCCATGGGGTTGCAAAGAGTTGGACACAACTTAGCGACTGAACAACAACAACATGCTTTTGTTCTCCTGCTAACCTAGCAGTTCGAAAGCACATAAAAATGTGAGCAGATAAAAAGGTACCACTTCAATGGGAAGGTTATGGCGTTCTGTGCGCCTTGGCGTATAGTCATGCTAGCCACATGGCCATGGAAACCTGTCCTCAGACAAACGCTGGCTTTTCAGCTTAGAAACAGAGATGAGCAGCGCCCCCTAAGTTGGTCACGACTAGACTATTTAGTTGTGGGAAAACCTTTATTTAAGGTTATTTTTTATTTAAAACCATTATTTAAGGTTTATTTATTTATCCTCTAACAAGGTGCCAAACAAGGGAATATTAATATTAATATGCTTATGGGTTTAGGCTGCAATCCGATAAAACTTTCCTGAGACTAAGGCTGCAATCCTATGCACACTTTCTTGGGAGTAGCACCCATTGAATACAATGGGACTTACCTTTGAGTAGACCAGCATAGGATTGGGCTCTGAGTCCCCTACTACAAAACAGAACAGCATTTTTTTCATGTCAAATCTATGTTCATGGTATTAAAAAGGGGCCAGTACTAGAAGTAAAATTGCATCAGACTTTGATTTAATTTACCTTAATTGATAGGCTAGTTTGATTCTTCCTCCTAGTATGATAATGAAACAAATTACAGATATTAGCACATTTATCTATGACTTCGTAGATTGGAATTAAACCAAATAGCCTACTCACTGACAGGAAGCTGATGGAAATAAATGACAGAATGTTTATCTCATTTACTGAAAGATATATTTTGTTTGTGGTATATGACAGTTGAAAAAAAATTGTTGACTAGCTGGAACAGACACTCCCAGCTCCCGCCAGTTCAATTATGACAGGCCTGTACAAACACCCGGTCTTATTATGCATCAATCTAAAATAATACTGAAATACTTGAATCAATTTTGTATTTCTTGAATCTGTAATTAGAACCCCCCTGTTTTTATTTTTACTCTTTCCAGTTGAAATCCAATAATTCACAAAGCAGGATCTACAATCAGGATCAAACTATTTTTTTGAAATGGTATTCCTAATATTTAGGATATGTACTAATAACAATCATGATATGACTGCACATAGCTGATATTGGAACAGGATATTTATTACTGCTCTTTTTCAATGTGAACTTTTATTGAAAATCAATACATTTGATTTGTTTTATTGAAAAAAACCAATTTCTGATTGCTGGATAAATGGTTGAAGAGGAAACATGCACATATAGACAACACACGCACAATAGGAGTGAAAGAAGATGTGTTGGAAAGAGTGGATGGATTATTGGAGACACTCTAGCACAAGGAAGGCTCCCCATCGGCACTCTCAAGCCGACATTACTCATAGCGTCTGCTTGACAGCTTTAGCGCTGACGGGGGTGCTGCTTGGCGCCCCCACGTTGGTGTTAATGATATGTCAACACAATGACATTGCATCAATGCTATGGGGCAGCCAGAATTTTGACGCTACACGGCAGCCAGGATTGCGCTGTCAAATAGGTGCTGAAAACAACAGATGTTTCTTCAATAGTACACATATGCTTGATATGTCTCAGCTTTTGTCTTCTTCAAAAATGCACTGGCATATCTAGGGGGTAAGGGGGAGCAAGTACCCCCAGGTGCAAAGACTGAGGGCGCGCTGCTGCCATCCACTGCCTTAGTTTTGTTAATGTTGAGCTTCAAGCCAATTTTTGCACTTTCCTCTTTCACCCTCATCAGAAGCTTCTTGAGGTCTTCCTCACTTTCTGCCATTAGAGTGGTGTCGTCTGCATATCTGAGGTTGTTGATATTTCTCCCAGCAATCTTGATTCCAGCTTGTGAATCATCCAGCCCTGCCTTCCTCATGATGTACTCTGCATATAAGTTAAATAAGCAGGGTGACAGTATACAGCCTTGTCGTACACCTTTCCCAATTTGAAACCAGTCAGTTGTTCCATATCCAGTTCTAACTGTAGCTTCCTGACCCACATACAGGTTTCTCAGCAGACAGATAAGGTGGTCTGGTACTCCCATCTCTTCAAGAACTTGCCACAGTTTGTTGTGATGCATAGTCAATGAAGCAGAAGTAGATATTTTTCTGGAACTCTCTTGCTTTCTCCATGATCCAGAGAATGTTGGCAATTTAATCCTAAATTCCTCTGACTCTTCGGAAACCAGCTTGTACTTCTGGTAGTTTTCGATTCACATACTGCTGAAGCCTAGCTTGTAGGATTTTGAGCATAAGCTTGCTAGCATGTGAAATGAGCACAATTGTGCGGAAGTTCGAACAATCTTTGGCATTGCCCTTCCAGTCTTGTGGCCACTGCTGGGTTTTCCAAATTTGTTGGCATATGGAGTACAGCACTTTGACAGCATCATCTTTTAAGATTTTGAGTAACTCTGCTGGAATGCTGTCACCTCCACTAGCTTTGTTGTTAGTGATGCTTTCTAAAGCCCACTTGACTTCACACTCCAGGATGCCAGGTTCAAGCTCAGTGGCTGCATCATTGTGGTTATCAAGAACATTAAGATCTGCCTTATATAGTTTCTCTGTGTATTCTTGCCATCTCTTCTTAATCTCATCTGCTTTTGTTAGGTCCTTGCTGTTCTTGTCCTTTATCATGCCTACCTTAGCATGAAATTGTCCTTTGACATCTCCAATTTTCTTGAAAAGATCTCTAGTCTTTCCCATTCTATTGTTTTCCTCTATTTCTTTGCATTGCTCATTTAGGAAGGCCTTCCTATCTCTCCTTGCTGTTCTCTGGAAATCTGCACTCAGTTGGGTATATCTTTCCCTTTCTCCCTTGCTTTTTGCTTCCCTTCTTTTCTCAGCTATTTGTAAAGCAGGAGTTTTACAGCAGTGTAATTGGCTGTAGCAGTATTTTTTTATATGATACTGCTTATAAAAACATTTCACTCATAAGTCAATCAATCAATTAATCAACAGGAACTTATATACCGCTTTTCAACACAAAGTTCACAAAGCGATTTACAGGCAAATAGTAATAATAAAGTTAAATGGCTCCCTGTCCCAAAGGGCTCACAATCTGAAAAAAATGCAAACCACCACCAGCAACAGCCACTAGAAAGACACTGTTCAGGGGTGAAGAGGGACAATTACTCTCCGATTGCTAAATATAAGAGAAACACCTCTTGAAAAGTGCTCCTTGCCCAGTTAGCAGGGGTAAACTGCTAAGACTGCTAAGTCTGGAAAAGCCTGAACATACAGTATTTTAATTTCCATCCAGTGAACAGTGAGAAAATGTATTTATTATGCATAGGCTTGGGCGTTGGTCACTGTTCCCCATTGGTTCAACAACAACACAACTTGCACTATGTCCTGGACACCATGTAGGATTAAGTCTGGGGTTGCCTTCTCTAGCAGTTTCCAAGACCAGCTATTCTAGGGCACAGTCATTTAGCTGCTGCATGCTCATTTGCAAATAAGCTCTCCAATTCCCCCATTTTGGCAGAGTCTTTGGCATTTGCCTATACACAGCTATGGAGGGACGTGGTGGCGCAGCGAGTTAATCCGCTGTTGCTGGGCTTTCAACCGCAAGGTTGGGAGTTCGAGACTGCGTGACGGAGTGAGCTCCCGTTGCTTGTCCCAGCTCCTGCCAACCTAGCAGTTCGAAAGCACCTAAAATGCAAGTAGATAAATAGGGACCACTTCAGTGGGAAGGTAACGGCGTTCCTAGAGTCATGCCAGCCCCATGACCATGGAAGCTTGTCCTTGGACAAAAATGCCGGCTCTACAGGCTTTGAAACGGAGATGAGCACCGCCCCCTACAGTCGGTCACGACTAGACCATTCGGTCATGGGGAAACCTTTACCTTTTTATACACAGCTATACATTGTGAATATACAGTATTTCACATGAATGGGGAAATTTCACAGGAATGGGGGAATTGGAGAGCTTATTTGCAAATGAGCATGCAGCAGCCTAAATGAGTCAGATTCTGTAGATTTTGGCTTTCCATTTGTTTTAAAGCCAAGGACTCTGCCCTTCTTAAAGCCCTGCTCTCTGATTCTTTGCTATCCTTGGGGTTTTCCTGTTTTTATTTCAAAATTTGGTTGATCTCCTGGGAGCTGGAACCCTGAATAATGTGCTCAGGATTCTCACACTCAGATTAACAGATAAAGAAAGGCAAAACCTGTTTGCAACTGTTACAAAGATCTGTTCCCCTCTTCACTTTCAATTATCCATTATTTTTGGTCAGTCCCCTAGTTACCTTTTCTTGCTGGAGGATCCCCAGCTCAGATGCCTTTTACGCTGGCTTGCTGCAACGTCATGCCTTTGCATGAGTTGTCTGCTAGATTTTGTCAGGAGCCAGAGACCTCCTCTTGCTATGGCTGTAACACTGGGGTCCCTGAATCTCTGAATCACATGTTCTTCTTTTGCCCCTGGTATGAAGATCTTCGCACCATTCTCATGAATTCAGTGTTGCCTTGCCTTTCAGGAGTCAATGCTGATGTCAGTTTAGGCTCCCTACTTTCCTCTTCTGATAAAGCAACCATCCCACAAGTAGCTATTGATCTTTATGCTGTTATTCAGAGATGCAGAGTCAAATCCTAACCCCATGCTAGCTTACATTCAGTATCCCCCTGTAATGCTAATTATACATCACTGGTTTGCCAAATCAACAAAGGGTCCATTTTAGAAGTTTTGGTGTTTTTTGAGGACTGAGAGTTCAAATATATTGATGTTGTATTAATGTTGTACTATGTTTGTTGTATTTTGTATTTTGTTTTATGCCTACTAAAGGTTCCTGAACTGAACTGTACATTGTGTCCTTTTTCAAATGTTGTCACTTAATGCCTTTTTCCTTGCAGCCTTTTAATTTCTCTGACTTGCTGTCCTGCTCTACCACGTTTCCAAATTGTACACCCCCTCCTTCTCAATTATCTATATAACATTCACACCTTTTTCTCTTTGGGATGCCTTGGTCCAAACTGGTTGCTGCCAAACTCATGTCAGCTTTCCCCCAGAGGTTAGGTTAAAGCTGCTCTGCCGTCTCATTGATATTAATATAAGAACCAGCATTTCATTTCAATGGAAGGGAAGCCAATCCTGATGTATAGGTTTGTCTTTTCTTAAAACATTTCCAGTCAAACATTTGTTGCATCCCTAACAAGAGCAAACTGTTCCTTTCCATCTCAGCACTGCACTGAGACCCCTCAGCTTTGCCTCAGCTTTGCTAGAGAGGCCTTCCTGTGGATGTTGCCATTTCAGAGTCTCAGTTGGCAGCAATATGAGGCACCACAATATGGTGCTTTCTCCATATGGGTCCTCATATATGGAATTCTCTCCCTATTGAGATTAGATTGGCTCCTTCTCTGCTTGTGTTTCAGCAACATTTGAAAACATTTATTTTCTTCCTCCCACCCTGCCATTGGTAATTTGTATTGACAACCCTTGGACTTTAAATAAGTTCTGTGGCTGGATGGCCTTTTTATTGCTTTATGTTGAAGTGTTTGAAATAATGAGTTTTTAAGGATCATTATTTATTTGTTTATGTATTTAATATTTATTATAGTACTGTATTTTTATACCATCTTACTCATAAATTCAAGGCAGGCTACACAGGCCAGCTGACCATAACCTCCCTCTTCTTTTTCCAATGGTGTTATTCTACAAGATAAATGCATAGAGCACTCCATTTTTCCCGATTTCTCTTCATGGTTCAGTTGTTGTCCTGGCTGCACAGCTCTTATGCTTCCCAAGCTTTCACAGGCAGCTGCAAAACATGCCTCAGATTGGTTCTCAGGATGTTATCCATTTCGTGCCAGCTGACTCCTCCACACTCCTTTTCTAGTCAGCAGCTTCAGGTCACCCATCCAAGGTGAGACTGCTGCTTAGCCTTTTCAGGCAAGGTGATTGCTCCACCTCTAGCCCACACCTGTGAGACCAGAAGTTGTGATCTCACAGCATAAAATAATGGCATTGGCAATCAGGAGGATAAGACTCCACTGAAGGACAGCAAGGGCATCTTATCCATGAGCCCCCTGAAACCAGAACTGACAACTGGCAAACTTATAAGAACATAAGAAGAGCCCTGCTGGATCAGGCCAAAGGCCCATCTAGTCCAGCTTCCTGTATCTCACAGTGGCTTGTTTGTATTGTTTACAAACTTGTTTGTAAGCATGACTCAGCTGCTAGACCTAATCAAGACCCATGTATTTAGCATAACTTTTATATAACCTCAACCTACTTTATCAGCTTCACCTCCACTTGATTCTTTTCTTGATTCTGCATTTGTCAGTCCCTCAATTTTTTTCTATCTCCATCTTTCCAATCTACTGAGCTTACAGTAAGCCCAGTCAAGCCCCGTGGTTCTGTGCATGACCTAACCTGTGGCTGGTGCTAAATAAGTATGAAATAAATATTGTAGCTGGAGAAGGAGTGGCTTCCCCAAGGTCATCTAGCAAGTTCACAGCAGAGGAGATTACAGCACTGAAGCTGGGGAAGACCTAACTCTGGGGACGCCTGTAAACTACACCAGCTCTGTATATCAGAAAATGAATCACGCATTATAATTTTAATTACAGGCACAGAGTGTAGCTATAATTAGTATATAAAGGCACAACCTTTTAAGAGCACAACCCCATGCATATCTACTCAGAACTAAGACCCATTGAATTCAATAGGGTCACTCGCAGGTAAGTGTGTATAGGATTGCAGCCTTAGTTACTCCAAGTTTTGAAATCGCTGTCCAAGTTGTTAAAATTTGTATTGTCTTGCAGTTATGGCAACAGAGCTTCCGGCACTAACTGGTTGATGTAGTGTGATGTAAAGGAGCATATATAAACATTCCAATTACTCAGTGACTAAGGATACAATTCTGAGGACACTCAGTTGGGAGTCAATCCATTTAACCCTAATGGGCAAATGCTGAGTAAACTACCAACTGCAATGTTCACAGTCCAGCTTCTGCAATATGAGGTAGTGTTGACACTTTGGCTATGATTAAAACCTCAGGATTAAACTACTTGTGATGCTAAATACATAATTTGTGCTTCTGGTTTCTTATATTAAAACAGCTGCTGGACACACACACACACACACACACACACACACACACAGCAGGATCAGGAAAGTGGCAGGAGGAGAATGTGTCATAGTTTCAATGACAATTGCCTCCCCCTTCCCAGCTGCCCTTAGTCCTAGGGAAAAAAAGTTTCTATTGGTGCCCTCTGTGTGCCACAGTCCCAGTCCTGATCAGCCCACCTACCCACCCTAGTTTTTAAGATGAAAGCACACATGATGAGTTTAGCTTCATATCTACTTTGATGCTCACACAGATCCCCTTGAAGGCATTGCTATGCAAGGCTGGCTAAGGTCTGGAAAACAGGATGGGAATTGGGGGAGATCCTAGAAGAAGTGGGGCTTGAGGTGGGGGAGGGGGCTGAGTCCAGCAATAGATACTCTGAAGGAAAGGTGCAGAGTGAGTGATACCTTGAGAAACAGGAACAGGTGGAAACAGACACAGGTAGGTGGAAAACACCAAGGACAAGGCTTGAGAGTTATCAGCTAGCGAGGGAATCAAAGGGGCATGCAGGCCCAAGATTGGCCCAGTCCATGAGGCTGATGAGGCAATCACCTTAGGCAACACTAGGGGGGGGCACATACCTCCATTCACTTTCCTCCATTAGACCTCCTCCTCCACTTAGTCTCTGGATTGGAAGCGGGGGATGGAGGTGTGGAAGAGTGATGGACTAGAGTGGGAGGAGCAGAGGCTAGCACACCTCCAGCTTGAGGAGACACATTTGGTGTGCTATCTTAAACACTGGGAGGTCTTGGCCTAACCCTGATCAGGTCTAGACATTCTGCACCTCAGCGAGTTCCATAGAAGGGAGAATCCTGGCAGTTGTATCTTCCACCATCCCTGCAACATTGTGACCTGGCAAGCCTCAGAAGGCAACAAAGGCTAAGAAATTGTGATGGGTGAGGTGCTGAATTTAGCTGTAACCTTCGATAAATGAGTATAGCTCACTGTTGTTCAACAGAACTGTGGCAATCTTTTCTTGATCCTGTGCAGTTGAAATAAAGGAGCTGCTTCCCTGAATTCTCAGATAATTGAAGAAAGACAATTTGGGGAGGCCTGAGGGAAGGAGATGAGAGAGAGGAAGGGGGAGGGAGGAGGGGAGGAGAAGCAGACAGCAAGCTGGCAGAAAGAAAGGCCGAGCCACTCTGGAGCAGCAACCTTCTGCCATGACATACCACCAAATAAGCAGCAATGTCAGTCCTAGCAAGAGAGACTTAAGGCCTAGGAATGAATCACTGCAGCAAAGCGTAACAAACCTGGACAACTACTAGGTCCAGCTAATGTGTGGGACTACACACTGTGCATAAAGTTGTTTTGGATTGTAGCCTATGTTTCCTCTGCTTTGGTTTCCCTCCCTGTGAAATAAATTCCCATGGCTGTTTCCTTTTTGTTGACTTGTCCACTAATGAATATTGCTCAATAGCCTTGCAGGAAGTGTGGGGGGTAGTGGGCTGGAGACATTGCCACTAATTTGGGCCCTAGTAGGTCATCCCCTCCATCAGTCAATCCACTACAATCCAAGGAATTCAGGTTCCTCAGTTTCTTCCGCCTACAACCAGAGGGGGAGGAGTTGGGTTACATAATACGTTGGTTAGAGAGCTAATCAGCCAGTCCTTTGCTTGCAGGTTTCTAATTGCTGATGATGCTACTCATAAGAAGATTGTGTTAACTGGGCAAAATGGGTTTTGAATGTAAATATATATTCCTTTTCATATACCAAAAACATAAAAGTGAGTATGGCTAAGTTAAAAATTTAACTAGTGGAGGAAAATACAGTAGTTCTGTTGGTTGAGTTCATGCTGTTTTTAACTGGCATCATTTTCAACAGTTTTCCATGCAGGAATAATAATCTGACTTGACTTCAGAAAATACAATCTTAACAGCCAAATCCCAAGAGTTGTTGCACCAGCAGACAGGAATTTAGCAGCATGCTGTTGATTGTCAGCTGTGGAAGGGCAACATCACAGTAGCTGTTTCCCACAAACTTGTGATACCTGAGGGTCAAACTAGGCAGGCTGTCCCAGCCAACTTGCCTGAACTTTGCAACACAAAGGTACTTTTTAGTTTGGTTTAATCCTCTGCTGAGTGATCAGGGAGAAAATGGATGGATTTTATTTTCTTCAAATGTTTCAAACAAAAATATGGTCGGTCTCTCTCTCTCTCTCTCTCTCTCTCTCTCTCTCTCTCTGTGTGTGTGTGTGTGTGTGTGTGCATGCGTGCATGTGCGTGTGTGTGTGCGTGTGTGCATGCGTGCATGTGCGTGTGTGTGTGCGTGCGTGCATGCGTGCGCACTTTGTTACATAGACTTACTAAAAAGGCAAGGGTTACTGTGATGGTTTTGTAATATTTGCCTAATTTACAAATATATGGAGAGCATAAATGGAGGTAAACTGTATGCACACTCTTGTCAGACAGCCAATCCACTATCCCAGCCATATCAGATATCCACAGAAGACTTGTCCACCCGAAGTGCTTCAACCAACTCTCTACTAAAACCTCCTGTTTGGATATACCAAGGATCTAGCACCTTGTTCTCTCAGCAAGCCATGGGCTCTATCATTGAGCTACAGCCCTCCAAATCCTTATTTGGGGGAAAATGTGTCACATCTTCTAAATTTGGATGACTGGCAGCCTGACCTTATTGCCCACCACCAGCACTGCTGCAGTGATGCCAAAAATGCATGTACTGCATCCACTGGTGGTGACCTTTGGAGAACCTGCAGGAGATAAATGAAAACATTTTGCCAGATTGCTAATGGGTCTCCACAGATATATTCCACCTATTTTGGTATTCCACGAAGAGAACAAAGGGCAAAGAGGTTTTAGAAAGAGGGGATAAGATCTGCCACTACCACCAGATCCACCCCTCCTGATTCCTCCCTCTCCCTCCTAGCTCACAGCCCACCCCCACTGCTGCCTTACCAGTGCCGGGAGCTTTAGGGGGGCAGCTGTTGCCGGGCTGTTGCCACTCACTGTTATGTGAAACCACATGTAATATTAAGCATGTAATTTGGCCCTGTACTTTTTTTTTTTTGCTTAAATAGCAGCTGAATGGGGGGGGGGGGGAGATCATGATTGGAACTCCTGCTCATGGGGCACAGTTAACCTTTTCCTGCCGCACCAATCCCAATTGAAGCTACCATTAGTCCCAGTAGATAAATTTCCATTACAACAATAGAAGTTTCCTCCCTTGGCTAACAGCATCTTTAGTGGGTTACAGTTTTACAGTTTTCTTTAAACTTTACAGTTTTCACCCGGATTATGGCATAGTGGGAATGGTTAAACACCTACTCTTCATGCACTGCAGTTCCAATTCTGATTCCCTCCCGCATTGATACTTAAGCAAAAACAAAAATGCGAGCCAATCTATGCATTTAACATAATGTATACTTGGGCTTTAGGTGGTTGATATTTTAGAATCTTCCACTTTAGACGGCTGACGGGATATCATATCTTTGAGGGATGCCCCCATAAGAAAAAAAAATCCCTGCATGTAACAAAGTTTAATGTAGGGAAGAAAGGAGGAATGCCATCTGTATTGCCCAATTTGTTTTTGTTGTGAACTTCACATCCCTTATCATTAGGCAGGGGCAACCGCAAGACTCAGCAAAGCCTGCCACCAAGAGTTGGAAAGGTGGGGTTGAGTGTTCAGTCATTAGGACATCTGTATGTTGTGGACTCTAGGAACTGACAGCCAGCTTCCCATTAGTCTATCAACCCCTTATAGATGCTACAGTACTTGGCGAAGTTACTGTCCTCTTGATGAAATAATAAAGTTGTGTGTCCTTCTGCACTCATCAGAATACTGTCTGAGATTTGTTTCAAGAGTCAGCAATTGGCTGAAAAAATGCAGAGAAAGAATAGACTAGCCAAGCAGGCTATAGCAAGAGCAGCTCAAAATGCAAGAAGAACATGAAGCTGAAATACTGGGGTGTAAATCCTGCTCCTCTCTTCATCATAACTATCCCCAGCAATTTACTTCTATTATGTCTTTTGATTGACTTTCATTGTAAATTATTTTGGAAGCCAATTTTGGCTGCCAAGTGGCATATATGTACCTATGTATGTACATATGTATGTACGTACAGTACATACATACATTTTGCGTCATTTGTTGTTAACTGATAAATTGCGTGCACGAAGCTTTTTATGTGGGGAAGCACTCAGAAATATTTCAGTTTTAGGGTGCAAATGAGTAAAGAGACCGTTATAATTCTATAATTAACATGCTACTTTGAAAGCATGTTTGCCGTTGCCCTATATACTGTAGTGTATATCTTGTACAGTAACACATAACGACGCACGCTTTTCTTAACCCGGGTGAGCATTAACGAAGCGTTTTGTGCACCTGCATCATGCACCATGATATGGTCACTATGCCAGCGATTGTTGCCGCGGGGTGTTTGTGACGCGTCATCGATACATTGTCTCAGCGCCGGCTTGCTAATATAAACTCAGAATTCGCTTGTGACGTTTCGCTGCAAGGCGACGGCGGCGGCGGGCAGAGGCAGTGGCGCGCCAAAACCTCCAGGGGGAGCCCGCGGCAAGGCCGCAAAGGGCCCTGGCTACCCGAGCCAGCGGGGCCCGCTCCGCGCTGCTTCCTTCTGGCTCTTCTCTATCGTTTGCTCTCGGTCTCCAGCACTTCCCACTTTCTCCTGCTCGCTCGCATCACACCTCACCCGCCCGCGCGGCCGGCCTGCGTCATCTGGACAAGATGGAGACCGCCGAGGAAGGTAACGGCCCGAAACGCACTCTCGGGAGGGGAGAGCTTTGGGCAGACGCCGTCGCCTCCCAGGGGGACGCTCCTGCCGCCCGCAAGGGCACACTCGACTCGAGCGCCTGCCCCGGCCTGCTGGCACCCGGGGCGCCCCCCCGCAGGCCTGGGGCGCCACAGGCTGTAACGTGTAGGGGGGAGAGGGAGAGGCTGTCTGTGGCGCCTCTGCGAGGGGACGGACTGGGTGGGGGGTCTCTGCCTGTGTGCATTTGAAGGCGGGTGTTGTGGTGGCTCAAGGTAAAACGAACACGGAGCTGTGTCGTGTATGTGGAGGTTGCTGGCTGTGTGGGCCGTGGGGTTGCTGGGTCAGGTACAAATGGTGACAGCGGGGGGTGGTGTGAGGTACGTAGTTTTTAAAGAACGACAACGCTAACTCTATACAATACAGGTGTATGTGAGGTACTTCCTATTGTGGCTGCCCAGGGGTGGTGGTGATGGTGCTGCTGGGTCAAAACTTAAATGGGGAGGGGTGTTAACAATAGAGCAAAATATGGCACTACGGATAGATCGTCCCTTAACCGGATATCTGAAATGCAGACCTTTTGGTCCAAGACTTGTTTTCTGCAGTGTGAACACTAGAAGGTCTTGTGCTCATTCCCGCGGACAGTGCAGGTACAGACTGTAAGTTCTGTTCTCCACCCTTTGGTGTGTACCTGTACAGACATTGTTGAAAAATGTCAAAGAGCCAGCAGACACCTTTATGGGTAACAGTGAAAAGAGCAAGAAGAAGCATTTCTCATTACATTTATGCAATTATTCTGAAATACAGAGAAATCCAAACACCTTTCCATCCCAAGCAGTCTGGATAAGAGATGCTCAGCCTGTACTGTAGGGGTGTGTGTATGTGTGTGTTTATGTCAAGTAAAATTGTGGCTGCAGGAGGTTGCTAATTCAGAATTTAAAAACAAACCTCAGGATAGGGGGTGTTTCCAAGAAAGAACATGTTTTTGGTAGGCACACAAATGGTGTGCCCCATGGGGCTGGAATGGGCTTGGCCTTAGTGGCAGAAGTGAGCTTGTTGCCCAGGTTGGTGTGCCTGTTATGCACCCTTTCAGAGGCTACATTAAGAGGCAGCTGCAACTAGAGGAGTGCACAGGGAGGCCTCTTGATTTTTGTTCCTTTCTGCTGAAATGAGAGGGAGCCTGTAACAATTCATTCTTCAAAAGCTGTTAAGTCAAATTCTAAACAGCAGATGTATTGTACTAGAATCAGCACAGAGTCTTGTGACACCATAAAGACAAACATGTTTGTTGTGGTGTAATAAGGTGTTGTGGATAAGCTTTCATCACAAAGTTAATGCTGCAATAAAGAAACGTATCTTTAAGGTGCTGCTGGGAGACTCTTAAATTTTGAAAAGACTATGGGCCCAGTCCTATCCAACTATCTAGCACCGATGCAGCCCTAAGGCAAGGGACCAGGTGTTCCCTTAGGTTGAGGAGGTCTCCATGACTGTCACCCTACAGCAGGATGCAATGCACACTCCATTGGCATGGCTGCATCTGTGCTGGAAAGTTGGATAGGATTGGACCCTGAATGTTTAGGAGAGGCTTCAGAACAACCAATTGGATTCCCACCCCCCTGAAAAGTAGCTTCTATTAGAGAACCTGAAAACCCAAAGAGCAATGGCATTCAGAGCATTGACTTGACATCCAGAAGTAGAATGTTGCCTTTAAAAAGAAAGCAGCAATGATATAACTACTGAATGCCTAGGGGGTAGAATTTTGGATTTGGGTATAGAAAACTCTGATTTAAATTTCTGCTCATCTGTGAAGTTTGCTGGTCTTTGGCAAGTCATAATTCTCAACTTATTTAACATCAATAGTAGTATATTAATTCAGGTGTCAGCAATTTGTTTTGGATCTAGGAGCCATCCCAAAAAACTTAGAAGCCAGACATTCCCCTACTCACCTGTTGCTTCCTGTGATGTGCTGTCAATCTATAATCCCCCTCCCCTTTAAAGATACATAGGACTAAAATGAAAAGGCAAATAAATGTTTGTCTGGAAAATGAAAGTGGAAAAAATGTTTGAAGAAGAGAACAAAGTAGCTTAGAGACCTAGATAGGAGTTGGACATATGAAGGGGAATGATGAGAAGGGGTGGAAAGGCTGAAAGGTATCAATAAAATGAACTTGAAGAATAAAAAAGGGATAGAGAGGTGGAAAGGTGGGATGGGGATGAGGAAAGGGTTTTGAACAGAAAAGAAAGGCAGCAGAGGTGTTTCTACAGGGAGGGCAAAGCTCTAAGTTTTGCAAGAAGCCTTACCTTGCAGTGGAAATCACTCCTCTCCTGCACTGTTTTAGCCAATCCTCAGAGGGAAAAGCAACATCTTGGCATTGCTTACTGGCTACAGCATCAAGGGAGAGGAGGGATTTACATGACAGGGTAAGGCTTCTTAGAGCTTTGCCCTCCCTGTAGAAACGCCACTGAAAGGCAGGGACGTGAAGTAGGCTAGAGGAGGCAAACCAGTGGATTTTCTGGCAAGCGTCTGTATATACCCACCACCACCTCTTCTCTCTGATGCTGGAAAGGATTTCCCAGAAATAATCACTACATGTCCCTCCCTCACCCCACTGCATGAGTATGGTTATTCCCTGAGAAAGGGGCTAGGCAGTGGCTAACTAATGGGTGGCTAGGGAGGGAGTGCACCTTGTTCCTTTGGCTCTATGTCTGCTGCTCACTGTGCTGGTGAGCTGAAGTTTAGTTCAGTTGGTCTGGACAGTGGGAGGGAGGGAGTCTGATATGCAATCCTACATATACAGTACTTAGCTGGGAATAAGCCCATCCTACATAGATCTGGCTAGACAGGCACAAAAGTGTGTTGTAGCCAGAGGGATATAGAGAGTTTGAGGGACCTGCTACTGAAGGGGGAGGGGGGAGAGAGAGAGAGAGAGGTTCAGTGGGATGTGTGAAGTGAACAGACCTCTGAGAAGAAGGAAGGAGGGAGAAATTGAACACCCTGTGAGAGACCGACCAGAGCAGCAGAGTGGACATAATCTGGGGAAGAGAGAGATAAAAGAAGTCATGAATCCATGAGTGGAATAGAGAGGGTGGATGTTGTTGGGAAAGAGGAAGAATGCAGGGGATAGTTAATTTAAGGACACACATGAATAGAGTTGGGGAAGGAGAAACACAGAGGGAGACATCTCACCACACTGCTGCTGTTGTGGCTTCCACGTGAGCCAAGTGTGTAGTCTGCTGCTTGAGATAGGACAGCAATTTTAAGTCTGCAACAGACCTCTGAGAGGCAAATATGAAGCACCACAGATGCATTTTCTAGTCTTCATGGTGATGTGGCATGCAGGGTGTTTTGAGCCTTATCTTAATTTACAATCTTGATAATCTTTGGTCATCTCTGAGAAAAGGCACTGGTATGTTTCATATGACAGAACTGAGACTGATAAGTGACTCTCAAGGCCACTGTGTAGTTCACAACTAAGATGAAATTTCTCCAAATCTGTTCTTTCTAATTTGCCACATTGACTTTTAGTGCTAAAAAAAAAAAAGTCTGCACACATACACAGTAGGATAACATATTCTATAATCACTTGAGAGTCTGCTCAAATACAATAATGTTGTAAGGAACAAGTTAGGAGGTAGTGGATTTGTACTATAGCAATATTCTATTGGTAGATTTTTTTTAACCATAGCTGGTGGTAAGTGTGAGAAAGCACAATGATATGTGCTTTTCTTCTTTCCTGCCTTTGTTCTCCAAGTGATTTGGAATATAAAATGGACCCTCTATTGTTTTTTTAATACGCTTGGTTAAATATGTATCTTCTTTGGATAATTTAGTGTCTTTGCAGGAAATGAAATATATAAGATAGTCCCAACACAAATAGTTTTCTTGTTCACATTAATCTCTGTGACCCCTTTTCTCCTACTGATTTTGTTCCCATTAAAAAAAAGTTTCTAAAATACAACTTGCTTTAGTAAAAAGTTTGATTATCCCAGTGGTGATTAAGAGATTCAAAGGATGCTTTGTATGGTAAATGTAAGATGGGCAGCGCAATCCTAACCTGGGTAGGACCAATCAGGCTGGCTGGCCTATGCTGCATCCAACCTAGGGTAGGAGACAGCTGGAGCTCACTGCATAGTATGGGGACATTTGTGCCCTTATTCCAGGGTAAGCCCCAGGTAACCGGATGAGGCTGCTTGGACCTGTGCCTGCGAAATTGAAGGAGCAAGTCCAAGCATCCTGGAGTGGCCCAGATCTGGCCCCAGGAATGGGGTTTAGAATCTGGCCAAACAGCCAGATCCTGACTTTGCTGACCTCCCCCATCCTGTTCCGCCTCTCTCTCCCCCTCCTGCCTCCTCCTGCACTGAAAAGTTTAGGGCCAGCGCAGGGGTGGCTTACTTGCCACCATGTGCAGCTTTGCTGGACTGGTGGAAGTCCTTGTGCCGTTCCAACACCTCCTGGGCTGGCGCAAACATGCTTTATGGCACATTTGCAGCAGTCCTGGGCCGATGCAAGCAGCTTGTGTCAGTTCAGGGTGCAGTTAGGAATGCACCCCACTTTTTTAGAGAAGGAATTAACTTTCTAAACACCAGCTGTGTATACTGGTCACCACTGGATTTTTAAATTCAGCTGTGGGTTGAAAAGTTAAATTAGATTTCTCTCAGAATAGTCAGTAGGAATCTGTGCAATAAGGGGCTGGGTTTTTTCATGCAGCACTAGCTACAAAGGTTTTCCTTTTTAAGAACCTTTTCGATCCACTTCGGTGACTTTCTACATAAGCAAGTTTGTACAGATGAAGTTCAACAACTCTCATGCTAATGTAACACTTTGATTTTTTTTGTATGGTGGTGACTGGAACAGAGGCAAGGCTGCAAAGTACAACGAAGACCTTATTTAAAAGGTAGTGTGAGTTGTGGGACCAGAACAGTGACCCGGAAAATCAGGACTACAGGCTTAGTTTGTATTTTAACTTTTCCTGGATAAGAGGAAGGACAGAACGCTGAGACACATTCACAAAGAACATATTCAAAAGCATCTCTGAGCCAGATACCAGGCTTAAATTTAGAAAACAAAACATAACTCTAATTCTGAGAGCAATTCGTTCTGAAAAAAGTGTGATGGTTGTACAGTTATACATGTGTATATATGTAACATAAGAAGAGCCCCACTGGAGCAGGCCAAAGCCCATATAATCTAGCTTCCTGTATCTTACAGTGGCCCAGCAGATGTCTCAGGGAGCACCCAAGACAACAAGATGTCTGCATCCTATAGCCTCTCCCTTGCCCGAAGTAGCCTACATTTAAAAGATTTTAGAAACATACCAATCACGGCCTGTAGCCTGCAATGGACTTTTACTGCAGAAATCTGTCCAATCCCCTTTTAATGGCACCCAAACACCATCACCACCTCCTGCGGCAAGGAGTTCCTTACCCGTTGGGTAAAAAAGTATTTTCTTTTATCTGTTTTAACTCTCCCAACACTTGATTTAAATGGATGTCCCCTGGTTCTTCTGTTGTGAGAGAGGGAAAAGAACATCCTTCTATCCATCCTATGCATAATTTTATATGTCTCAATCATGACCCCCTTCAGGCACCTTTTTTCTAGACTGAAGAGTCCCAAATGCTGTAGCTTTTCCTCATAAAGGAAGTGCCCCAGCTCAGTAATTGTTTTGGTTGCTCCCTTCTGCACCTTTTCTAATTCCACTGCGTCCTTTTTGAGATGTGGTGACCAGAACTGTGCGCAGTACTTCAGATGTGGCCTTACCATTGATTTGTACAATGGCATAATAATATTGGCCTTTTTATTCTCAATCCCTTTTTTAATTATCCCAAGCATGGAATTGGCCTTCTTCACTGGTGCCGCACACTGGACTGACACCTTCATCAAGTGAAGCACCACTAGCACCCCAAGATCTCTCTCCTGATCTGTCACAGACAGCTCAGAACCCTTTTTAGCCTATGTGTGAAATTTTGATTTTTTTTTGCCCCAATGTGTATCACTTTACACTTGTCTAAATTGAAATGCATCTGCCATTTTGTTGCCCATTCTCCTTTGGAGATATCCTTCTGGAACTCTTCGCAATCCCTTTTGATTTTCACCATCCAGAAAAGTTTAGTGTCTGCAAACTTAGCCTCCTCGCTGCTTATCCCTATCTCCAGGTCATTTATGAACAAGTTGAAAAGCACTGGTCCCAGGACAGATCCTTGGGGCACTCTGCTTTTCACCTCTGTCCATTGTGAAAATTGTATGTTTGCTTCTCTTAGATTTCACCTCCAGATAGAGGCTATTTTATCTTCTTTAAAGATTTGTGACATTTAAAAAGTACCATAGTTCCTGATACATGGTACTGTTAATGCTCATTATCCGCTAGGGTTAGATTCCTGGAAGACCTAGCAGATAGTGAATTCGCAGATAATGAATCATTGATCCTATGGGATCAGTTGGGTTAGGTGCCAGGGGTACCTTATTTGCCATCATAAGAATCCAGCAGAGACCCTCAGGAAGCCAGTTGAGTGCAGCAAGAAATGCCAAAAAAAATATTTGAATGCTGCAGAGACCTTCCAAAGGCTGCAGGGACCTTCAGAATGGCACATGCAATGAGCATGGCCCCCTTAATCATGGCCAGTGGATGCTTCTGCCAGCTATTTTAAGGGGTCAGTGCTGTTTGCAGATGCCATTCTGAACATTCCTGCAGCCTTTGGAAGATCTCTGCATAGTGGATATTGAGGTCAGAGGCATAGATAATGAGAAAAGTAGCAATTCTTCGCCTCACAGATAAGCGAGGTCACATATAAAGAGGACTGATTGTATTTTTTTCAACAAATATTTCTGAAATTGGAGACCTTCTTGGAATGTATGAATTCTTGGTGAAATTTTAATACTGTTTTATATCATTCCAAAGGCAGAATTATGCAGACTTATGGCCGCTTGGCATGCTGCATATTCAGACGCAGTGGACTTTGTTCACATTTTGTTCTTGCATCCAAAAATCTTAAATATGATCCTTTTTGTTTTGCGGCTTACCTTCAAAGAAATTAACCCTGGTGTCATGTCTGAAACTCCACTTGTTTGTACTGTATTATTGAGACCCAATAAACAAATTGTGCATATGTGAACATGCTTCTTTTGTAGTTTTATTACATCAATACATGCATTTTAGGAGCATTAAAATGTTCAGATGTGTACCCTGAGGGAGTCTAGGATGCTTTTAAAACTGTGACTGGAGAATGGTTCTTAAGAACTCCATCCATAGTGAAAAAGATGCAAGTGCACGCTAAGTTTTCCAGGGTACTGTACTGACTGGAACAGAAGAACCAAAGAAACTGACCAGATAGGATCGATGCCAGCTTAGTAGCAAATTGACATAAAATTGAGCAAGTTCAAGTTCATCATACTTGAAGACCTCCAAAGCTAAAGAGTCAGATTATTTATAATGGGACAATAAGCTAGGTAGAGTGCTAGCATAGAGCCCAAGCAGCATGTAAACATAGAGACAGGTGATGCATATTAGGACTTCAGCAAATACTCTTACTGCTTAAGCTCAGTGTAATCTTCTCTATATTTGCCGCATACTCTTAGGGCACACAAACTTCTTTAATCAAACACAGTATTGGCCAAGAGAGAATAGTGGTGAGGTGTGAAAATAATTTTTAGTCTTTTTCTGGTTTCAGAACTAACACTTTCTCCTTCTCAAATCTCTAATTAATCAAGACTTGAGACAAATACCTTTGTGACTGAACACTATTGCTGCTCATTACATCCATATGATCAAATGGGATTTAGTGTTCAGAGATATTTAGTTGACAAAGTATTCTGCACACTGAGGCTGCAATCCTATCCACACTTTCCAGGGAGTAAGCTCCATGGACTATAATGGGACTTACTTCTGAGTAGACAGGTATAGGATTGTGCCCTGAGTCTCATATACAAGGCAAAATTGGACAAATTCTCCTTCACTGTTTTGGTCCCTTATGCTGCAGTTGTCTTCAGTCATATATTGTATATCAAGCTATAGTGTAAATATTTACTCTTTAAGGTAAACTTGGGGGTCCAATTGCTTCAGAGCTGATAACCCAATTACTGCAGTTCCTGTGCATTGACTTCAATAATTTACTTTGACTTGGACCTTTTTCACTAACAGAAAAGCATTGGGGAGGGATGCCCACTCTCCCTACTTCTTTGTGCCCTGTGGTGAGATCTCAGTGTACCTGGTGACCTCTGGAGCTGGCAGAACTTGCTAGATCTGAGGTATTCATATTAGGTATTCATATTATATTATGTCTTGACTCACATTTGTGTTTTGTTCTCCATAAAAAACCAGTCCTTAGCTGAGATAGCTACTGCAGCAAAATGTTCATTCTGGAGAGAGAGAACAGCAATCTCTTACTTTATTCATTAATATGTGGCTTCATGCACCTTCAGCACCTTTTGTGTTTTCCTTAACATCCATTAATACTAATGAAAACAACATCTTCACATACAGTAGTAGGAGGGGGCTTGATGAGCCATTTTAATAACACAGATTTCTGAATCATCATCTTAAGACTGTTTCTTATGTATACAGGGCTTCCGCAATGCCCTTTTCCTGCAACTTCTTTTACTCCCCCCCCCAACTGAAAGAAATGTTTCTGTGTAACACCCAGCCTGGGAAAGAGTCATGTAAAACTAGAGAATTAGCTTGTTACTTTGTTTAACATCCAGCCTGGGAAATTGTTCTATTAAATTAGAGAGTTAATTTGCCATTTTGTGACTTTCAGTTGGCCCTAATAAAACTTGCAAATGAGGCCAGGAAAAATGCACAACATAGCAACTCAAGATAGGGTTGAGTGGATGCCTTGCATGAGGGGAAGGGGTCTGTGTTCCATAATGAAAGTGGCTTAGTCTGTGATCCTATATGCACTTACTAGGAGTAAGCCCCATTTAATTTAATAGGACTTCTGATTAGGTATCTGCAAATAGGATTGCACTGCTAGTGACCTTAAGCAAATCATTGTTACCTACCTTACATATTAGCATCATGTCCTTGTCTCTCTGTTTCACATCAGTGAATTGCTCATACTTTAAAACTTTGAGCCTTTTCTGTCTCCAGATGACTCATTCATACAAGCATGTGCTATTTGACTAGCTTATCTCTCTTTGGTAACTTATCTTTGACTAGCTTATCTCTCTTTGGTAACTAGCACTAACATCTTGTATACTGTCAAAATCTTTTAATTTTCAGTTTATAGATTGAATTTTTCTTCAATTTTAGGTTATTTAGTGCAAGGAGTAACATAATTGCTATGCACCTTTGCTTCTATAAAAACCTTTCCTTCCCAATATATCAGACTGAAGATTAGCAAATATTGTAAAAACTTAACAGAGATTTTTATTGTTAGTCTGGTTCATTGAAAAATGTCTATCCTTTTTTCTTCATCAGAGGAATTGTTATACTTGTATTCACTCCATATGTCTTATGCCAGTATAGTATCAAGTTCTTCCTAAATGATACTTTTTGCAAAGCACAAAATTGTCTGACAGGCTGTTGGCTATAGAAAGTATGAATGCTTGAAATGTGGATGGTTGAAGGAGCATCTCTGCCCACTGTGACAGTTTTAATGATTGAAAGTACTTTGTAATCTATTCATCTCTAGTTTTCTATAACATGCAGGTTACTGTTTTGTATGGATGGTATGGAGACTTCCTGATATTTGTTATGTTTGTTGACCATGATAGATTAAAAACCTCACAACATATTTATTCATTATCCCATTGATTTTCAGTCTTTTTCCTCTCACAGCACACTGACAAGGTGCTAAAATCGTCAAGGCACACCATCAGTTTTTTGACAATTGACAAGGCACCCACTGCTAGTGGGGGGGCTCACATTAATACATGAGTGACCCTATTAATAAATGACCCTCCCGCAAACTTCTATGGCATACCTGCAGGTCATTCATGGCACACCAATATGCCATAGCACACTGGTCGAAAATTGTTGCATTATCCTGTACATTTTAAATTACCTTTTTTCCTGTGTTGTTATTTCATACATTCTGTCCTTGAATATTTGATGTGAACAAAAACTATGCTAGTTTAATCAAGCAGAAAGCTAAAATTTAGGCAGAAGTCTTACTCTAAAGATAACAATATATCGAGTACGTTCAAGAAGTAGAATTGGTAGTACATGGAGTAGACTGTCATCCATGCAGGTCAATTTTAGAGATTCCTAACATCACAGATTTTGAGCACACAGAATACACTATAGCTGATATGCTGGAGCAAAGCAGGTCTGGGCCTGGCCAGTGCTTGCATATGAGGCTGCCTGAGAACCATACACAAACCACTTTCCATTGTGGAAGAATCCAAAAACTGGGTATAGAATTTTTGTTACAATGCAATAATTTTTGAAAAGAAGGGCTGATCGTTCAGTGATAGAGTACCTGTGTTGCATACAGAAGGTTGATCTCAATCATCTTCAGGTAGAACAGAAAGAAATTGCTGTCTCTGAAGCCCTGGAGAGCTGCTGTGAATAGCTATACTGAGCAAGGTGAACTGAAGGTCTGATTCAGTACAAGACAGCTTGCTGCGTTCCCAAGAAATCTCCCAGAGTCATTTCAAAACTGTTTTGCCAAAATAGAATTGCAAATTTAGTCAACTAGCAAAAGTCTTAAGTGATAGCTGTTCCTTTTTATTTAGAGAACTCGGCCCACACAGTAGCGTGGTAAATATCAGATAGAGGTGCTTGAGATATTATTTCCAGTGCTGCATTTTGAGGAAGTCTTTTTATCTGAGCTGGCAATTTTTTTTAAAAAAATCTGTCTTCATTATTAAAGCAAAAATAAACAAACAAAATGGATGTCTTGGTTGTTTTAGCATGGTATATACACAGAAATGAATCTTGCCAAACAGAGCTAAAGCATTCTCGTTAGCTATTCTCTAGCTATTTCTAAAGCTTTGAAAAATGTGGTTTTCCTCTAACAAGTAGTAGTACCCACATAAAGAAGTAGTGCATCTGGGGAGTTTCAGCAGTTAGAAACACTATGGGGATCTTGGCTCTAGTCTATCTACATGGCACTTCGATGCCACTATAATCATACAGAATGGGTGAGACTTGATGCAGAAGATAAGATGGGATGTTATGGTGCAGTGTGCTTGAGGTTGCAGGGTGGCTGCTATGGTACAGCTTTGCTTTGGCCTCTGTTGCAGCTCCTCTGCACTTTCTCAAACCCCAATTAATGCCCCCCCCCCTTTTGAAATGAATTTTTGAAGTCGTAGACATTGGTACTATAAGGGCTTCTTGGTGAAGCTGATACAACAGCATGCAGAGGGAGGGGAAAAGTACAAGTGGCTTGTACAAGGGTTTTCCCTGAACACTCTTTGCTCTGGAGCTTGTATATCTAATCGCTCCATGACCTTTCTTGGTTATCCACAATTGATGCTATATAGGAAACATGAGGAGATGGAATGCGAGGTGCTCATGCTTCTGTCTTTTCTTCCCATTTTGTAATGTGTAAAATTGCTCGAATAGATGGAGCTGGATGTACTATAAAATGTTTGAGTTTGGACAGTATGAACCTCTGTGCATTGTGAATTGCTGCAATAGTTTCAGATTACAGGAAAAATATGGAATGAAGTTTCTTGTTTTAACTTGGATCAATAGAAGAGGCAGAAGGGGAACTCACTATTGTTCATTTTATGACTCATACTCTTCCATGTAAAGGATACTCTTGCAAATATCCTGTTCAAGGCCATCTAGCAAAAAGCATTTCTGAATGATGTTGCTATAAATATATTCTTTCAGGAATCTTGAAGATTTAAAATAAAACCATTCAAAGAAGAATATTTAAGAGATAAAAGCTAATATTAACTTTGTTCTCCCTTTGGTTTTAGTGTGCAGCAAAACTTGATACCTCTAGTAGTATCCTGTTATATCTCATGGTAATTGAAATGTGTGTTTTATTCAGGATTGTTTGAACTTTGTGTTCCACAGACATATGCAGGGTATGTCGATCAGAAGGAACTCCTGAGAAGCCTCTCTATCATCCATGTGTGTGCACTGGCAGTATTAAATTCATTCACCAAGAATGGTAAATGTATTTCCCCCCCCCCCACATTTATTGAATATTGTTCTGAAAGTACTGAGTCTCCACTACTAGCGGTAGTAGAAATGTTACTACAAACATTAAAGCGATTGTGTAGAGAAACACTACTCCTTCAAACAATCTAACAAATATTTTTAAAAAATTGGGACTACAGGTAAAATGAGCATAGAACCCATGTGCTCCCTTCTCCTTGGTTTAGATGCAGAGCATTGACAAAGAAATCCTGCTTTGTGAAACTGCAGCTCTGTGTCCAAACCTGGGAGCTGTGATTTAACAATGGTTTACAAACTGGGATTTGATAGAGGGGAAGAAGAAAGTCCATCACTGCACAGCACTTGAGTTCAGTGCTTCTTTGGCTCATCTTCCCAATCCAAAAGTCCCACTTGCTAGATGGTCGGAATTATACTGTTACCTTTTAGACAATTCTGCATGTTAGCTTTGTGGTCTGAGGTTAACTCTGTATTTTACAAGATAAACCAGAAAAAGCAAAACTTCAGAGTCTGAATATTTTAATAAACTTCCTTGCAAATATGTGCTTACATGTCAAGGAAATTTCCAAATGTGAAGAGAGATGTAAAAACTGCTAATACTATAATCCCAATCAAGTAAATGGGATTACCCAAGGAGTCTGTGAAAATTCTTAAGTCACTGCTAGATATGAATGTAATGTGTTTTCATTCAAGGTTATGTTTTTATTTTAATGTTGAGTTTTAATGCTTATTAGGAATACTACACATTTACCTTGGCTGAGATCCAAGGAGGCTTTTGTGCATGCCAATTTTCCTCAGGTAGCATCAGCTGCTTGTAATTTATGAAATGCTGCTCCAGAATATTTTTACCTTTGGGGCAACTTTTCAGGGATGTGTGTGGCAGGAGACTATGAGGGAGGGAGGGAGAGAGAAAGAACAACCCCTGTATGTTTGGTGCATAGTGCTCAGCCCTTTGACTCCTGGTTTTCCATTTGCTTTTATTTAATGAATTACTTTAAAAAATTGTATGTTATTTTTCTGTCAGTTGGCACTTTAAGAAAACATTTTAAAGTACCTGTGTATTTTACTGTTTAAATTTGACAAATCTTGTTTTTGTGTTAAACTGTATGATCATAATAATAATAATACATTGTGGGTTGTTTTTACTGCAGCTTAGTTCAGTGGCTCAAACACAGCAGAAAAGAATACTGTGAATTATGTAAACACAGATTTGCTTTTACACCAAGTAAGTACATAGCTTGAGAAAGTATTGTATTTGTGAAGCATTTCCTTTTTTCTTTTTTTGCAGTAGTCTTCAGATGAATTTTTATGTTCATTAGTCACCTTCTTGCCTCCAAAAAGCATAGATACTCTGCTGCTGTACATCAAGTGGGTTTCCATGCTGTATTTCAGCAAAATCAGTGCAAGCCTTTAAAGTAGAGGTTCCCAAACTAGGGCAACACCCCAGCCAGGGAATCTTTGTCACTGCCCCCTTAAGGGGTGAGGTGACTGCAACAATGTGATCACCAGGATTGCGCTGATGCTGGAGTCAGAAGATTTCTTTTTCTACTTACCTCGGGGTTGCTGTGGTTCTGCGGAGGGCCCACACCTCCAAATTGCTGTAAAAAGCAAAAAAAAAGCCACTTCTGGATTCACGACAAAAACTTGAAGTGGTAGGATTTTTTTGCTTTTTACAGCAGTTTGTGGGTGTGGGGAGGCGGGCAGAGGGATGTCATCAGCTCCCCAGACCCTCTGGAGAGCCATAGGTAAATAGAAAAAAACCCTGCTGACTTGCATTACCCCCACCCCACCCCCGGGAAGCATTTACAGGTTCCCAAATTCTCCCTGAGAGTTTGGGAACTTCTGCCTTAAAGTATAGTTGCACTGGCTATTAAAATCCAGCAAACAGCATGAAGCTTCTTCATGTACAATGACTTCCCATATGATACATTGACACCATGCTTGAAATGAAAATAGCATCTATGCTGCTAGTGAATGTATGACCTTGTAACATGTTTTGGGGCTTGGGTAATGGAAAAGACTAATCACAAAGATAGTCAAACTACTTGACCTGGCAACATTTTAGTAAGTGAGTCACATTTTGTGTGTGCTGGTTTTGGTTTTAATGAATCTACAGGTTTTTATGATATTGCCTTTTAAATAAATTACAGTACTGAAATGAGAGTTTTCTTATGGTCTAGATCAATGGTTCCCAATCTGGGGGCCCATGCCCCCCCAGGGAAACTGGAACCACTGAACACCCCTTTAAGGGGAGTGGTTGAAGCAGTGACAGCAGCAACAGCCTCACAGGGATCGCACTGCCGCTGCTGCTACAAAGAGCCTTGTTAAGGTACCAAGGGGATAGTGGGGCCATCCTGAGGTGGTGGGGCGGCAATCCCCTTTGTGGGCCACCCCACTGCCCTAAACAGCTACCTGCAGCAATTGGACCCATGTCTGGGCTTGCACAAACCTTGAAGTGAGTGTGATCATCGCACATTGCTATTTGGGGCAGCAGCGCGTTCCACAGAGGGGATTGCTGCCCCCTTTTGATGGCCGCGCTACCCTCCAGGTACCTTAACAGAGCTCTTTGTGGCAGCAGCGGTGCGATCCTTGTGAGGCTGTCCCTGCTGTCAACGCCCTCCCCCACAAGGACTTACAGGGTTCCCTACCTTCATGTAAAGATTGGGAACCACTGGTCTGTATGTAGGCTTCACTTTGTAATGTATGTAACAATCTCTTTTTTCCATAAGGGTAGTGAAATATTTAAATTTCTGCAACAACTTTTAAGTGTGTGAAGTATTTTTGTAAATATTCAGTTGTCCATATGCTAATAAGATCTCTTCCTCTTTGATCGAGCCCTATGCTGTGGTGATACTGAAATCACAATTTACTAGATACTGAAATCTGATAAAGGGGATTTACTATCCTAGAGAATCAGAAAAGTTTGCTTCTGTCCCAGTTACTAATTCCATGCTACTGAGAAAGAGGTGGTTGGTTCTGTTTTCTGTATCTATCTCGGCCAGCTGTAGAACTTGGTTGCTGCAGCAGAGAATGAAATGATATTTTAGCCTCCAAGGTCAAGATCTGCCTATTTTCTTTGCCTTGCACTTGTGAAGCTTGAGGACAGAATAGGTATGCTTTGTATTGGATCTCTGTTCTGTGATTGAACATTCTGATTCTGGTTTGTTTGTTCTTTCCTACTTTCCATGTAAAGAGTGAGAGCGCAATCCTAACCTGGAGTTGGGCCTGGACACTGCCTGGTTCTCTTTCTTTGCATGCAAGGGAGAGGACAATAGATGCTTTTGCTTATGGATTGCAGCAATCGGGAGACAAAAATTTATAATCTGCTCCCCATTCATGCAGTGGAAGAGAAAGTGTGCAGGCTCAAGACTGCTTGTGCTCAAGTCCAGACAGGGATCCATCTCTGCTTTTTAGCCTGAGATGGTTGAGGGGTTGTAGCATTAAGTTCAAACAGGAAAGAACAAACAAAAATACTCTTAGTGACGTCGCATATATTTTTAGAGTTGTTAAATTGATTATCTTTTTGGATGTTCTTCCTTTCTTAGTTTATTCCCCAGATATGCCTTCTCGGCTTCCAATCCAAGATATATTTGCTGGACTGGTTACAAGTATTGGCACAGCAATACGATACTGGTTTCACTATACGCTTGTGGCCTTTGCATGGTTGGGAGTTGTACCTCTTACAGCATGTATGTATATCACTTTGTGTATATATGATTGGGAAATAAAAGGAGACAGGGAGAGTAATTATTGTCTGTGGGCACTGAGACAGTGGTTATTAGGAAGATAAGACTGCTCATTGCAGAAAGAACAGTAGTTTGTTGTGCAATGTCAAGTATGTGTACACAAGCTTACTGATGGCAAGAACAGAATTTCTTATACCTGTGTTAAAATTCTTGTTGGCTGAAGTATAACATAAGATTTTTAAATGCAAAAAATGGCTTATGTTTGTTGATTCCAATAGCGCTACTATTTTCCTATTCTGCAGTTTGCCTTCATCGTGTATTTCATTGCTTTTTTCTGTTTTATTACATTATAATGCCCTTGTTTGTGTTGCATAAGAAACATTCAAGATAACATCGTTATCTTTAAGGGATTGTAATGGAAGTCCCAGGCCCTACCTCCTGCCAGGGGAGCAACCTGATGTTGTGGGCACTGGGGGACACATTCTGGGAGTCTAAGCTTCCAGGGGAATAAAAGCTCAGTGCAAGAGGTTGCTGCTTATTTTTGTTTACATACTTACATGCTTGTGGCCTCAGCAAGCTCTCCAGAGGCTTGTTGTGACTTGTCTTCCCAGGCTTCCTTTCTGGGTCATTTAAATGAAGCTTCTCCACCTCACCCTGTGCAGCTCTGGGGCCTGGGTGCCCCAGCTTGACACCCTGGCTAGGACATAGGAATGGATCCCAGAGCAAACAAAGCCTGTACCGGCAAGTAGTGAGCCACCATCTTGTAGCCTCAGCCCATAGACTAACACTACCTAGGATGTAGTTATTTGACCCCTTTTCTGTTTACTTCTACATCTTTTTGTTTGAAGAGAGAAGTTGCTCTTCTTCACCTTCCTCGTATCCTCTTCTATCTCTTTTTTACTCCTCCTCTGCCCTTTGTTACCGCCTGGACTCACTTTCGCCCCCACCTTACCGGAGGTATTTTCCCCTTCCAGCCACCTGGCACCTCCTGCATCTCTTTTTGTGTGCATCGCCCCTGGCTGCTCTTCTTTGCCTTCCTTGCATCCTCTTCTATCTCTTTTTAACTCCTCCCCACCTCTCTCTCATTCTCCCTCATCCATTTCTCTCTTTCATCCTCTGTCTCCTCTACTCTCCTCCCTCTTGACCTTCTTTCCCCTTGGCCTTTGCATGTCCCAACCCCATCCTCCCCCCCCATACAAGGCTTCCTTACCCCAGCCTTTGTTTGCTCGTGGAGAAGTTCGTCCCTCTTTGGGGCCTCTTTCCATGGCACCAATGGGGCACTCCACATATATTATACCAAAAGGAGAAATAGGTAATTTGGATGTGATCTAATTCTATGAAATGGCATACAGATGTAATTTCTAACAGGTTAAAGATAAACTGATTAGCAATTTGATACAATCAGGGTCAGAGCCTGCATTATTTTACCAAAAAAAAGTTATAAAAGCGTCATTTGAAACAGAGACCTGTTGCAGATGTAGTATTACCAGATATAGGGCGCAATCCTAAACTGACTTGGGCCGGCATAAGCTAAGCCAGCAAAGTTTGGCCAGCACAAGGGACACTGTAAGTTTGGACCACTCTCTGAGTCAGAGAGGCCAGCACACAGACATGAGCTATCCTCCCTGACTCCAAAAGTGGCCCCAAAACACTTTATGGTGGCCCTTGTTCTGGCCAAACTTTGCTGGCTTAGTTCGTGCCGGCCTAACTCCAGTTTAGGATTGTGCTCTCAGGGGAATGAAGATTGGGCTGCAAGAGTGCATACTCCCTTCATACCTTTTACCTGCCTCTCCTTCTTTTCGTTTGAATTCCCTCCTCTTCTTCCCAGGGTTCTTTATTATGTTTTTCTGTTAACTCTGGATAAAAATGAGCATGGGATGATTTTAAACACCTTTTTAGACGTAGTCTTATTTGGCATAAATTGCAGATGTCATTGTCTGTCTTTACTCTTTAGGCCGTATCTACAAGTGCTTGTTTACAGGCTCTGTGAGCTCACTACTGACACTGCCATTAGATATGCTGTCAACGTAAGTATTAGCTAGTTAATAACATTTCTATGCTGTGCTTCATAAATCTGGTCTGTTGATATTTTCTCTTACATTGACTGATGACACATTTCCTCATAATAAGAGTGAAAATAATTTGTTGGAAGGAAGTAAACTTCATTGATCTATTTTTCATAAAATACATAAAAGTATACATACTACTAAGTAAACTATTGTAGTGTGTATGCTTTCCTGTATTTATGTGTGATATATTTGTTTTAGATTGTTTAGCCATTAATAGAGAAGCATATGCATATTGAATTTCAATCCTACTTGCTATAAAGATGGAATGGTGGGCTTCTGTGTCTTGCAGGGGAGAGAGAGTTGTCCAGCTCTACCAGTCTTGCCTTTAACCATTTGCCTGGTCACCATTGGCAGCTTTGAATTTGTCTCTGGGCAAGTCTCTATTGTGACATTTTAAAAAACCACATTTTTTTTTGGATACCTCTGCAAGCAGCAGCAGCAGCTTTAGAAAAGCACTGCTAGTATCCTCATCAGCTGTCTCCTGCTGGTCACCAATATTTTTCTTTAGCAAGGAAAAAGTGTTCACTGGCAGGAGACAGCTGCCAATAATGTTGTCAGTGCTGTTAAAATGTGGTTAAAAAGCTTTGTTTTTAAGGTCCTCTGCCAACTACCCCCTCCCAAACTGGCAACTGAGGGTGCAATCATAACCTGAAGTTACTGGCACCAGCCTAGGAGTGTCACAAATGTGCCATAAAGTACATTTGCACCACTCTAGGAGTCAGGGAGGCCAGCACATTGATGTGTGCAATCCTCCCTGACTCTGAGAGTGATCCAAACACATTTTACAATTCATTTGCCGGCACAAAGGGACTTGTGCCAGCTTAACTCGAGGTTATGATTGTACCGTTTAGTGTCTTTGTGGGCATATATAATTTTCCTATGGTTGTACATTTTAATTACACTGTTAATTGTTTAAATATATTTGCTTTAATTGTATAAGCTGCTTAGAGTCTAAGGTGGAAAAGACAACCTACCAATTTTTAATTATAAATAAATAGTATATTGGGATCATAACAAACCCCAATTCACCCTAAATTGAATTAACAGTGATTTAACAATGTAAAAACATATACATCTTGTTAATTATTATACAGCCATGCAACTATCTAGGGAACTATATGGGGTCTGTAGTTACCCTTGGTGTTAATCTTTGTGACATTTTGCAAGATAAATTTGTTCTGCATTTTTCCTTTCAATTCAAAACCTCCAGAAGGTGTCAATATTTTAGTAAATGGCTAAAATCTCCTTATTTTTAACTTCTACATCAATAAAGCTATCAGATTATTATCATGAGATTAACAAGTGAAGGCGTTGGAACAGAGACTTGAAAACAGTTGTTTTTGTGCAATTTGCAAACAACTCAAGATAAACATAGCAGATCAAATAGCCTTTACATATTTAAATGTTCCACAGTCTCAGTTCTACTACCTTTTATGGGCTATACCCAAATGAGTTGGCTGATTTAAGTGTGATGCTGAAGTGGGATGGGTATTAATCCACGCATTATTTACAATGGTTATCTCTTTCATAGAGAGAATTTACTGGCAGATTGTTTGCAAGGTTGTTTTGTGGTGACATGCACACTCTGTGCATTTATCAGCCTGGTATGGTTACGTGAACAAATAGTCCATGGAGGAGCACCACAGTGGCTGGAACAAAATCAACAGCAAGCCATCAATGGTGTTGGGCAACAGAATGAGGTAATATGTCCTTCAGTTTATCAGCTTTAACTTTCAACAAGAATTCTTCTCTGTTGCACATTAGCTATCCATTTTCCCTGCCCCTTCTAAAATCTATAACTGTCCATAAAATGAGTTGGATTAATTCATATAACCTGTGGTACAAGGCTACCTTCTGGTGAAAGGTCCATAGGCATGATTTGGGTTTGACCAGAAGATTGCAATCCCACAGCTACTTTTCTTCATTAATGTTTGCTCTGCATCATCACCAAGTATGTTTTTAGGTGCCTTACAGTTTGTTAGTGCTTGTGAAATTGACATGGCAGCTTTGGTACAGTAGCACTCAGTGGGATGCTGTCAAGGTGAACTTTAAGATAGAATATGAATTCTACAATAAACAATTTTACTTGAAAACCCATTATTACACTAGGTAAGCACCTCAGAAGATCTGTAGATAGCTAGCATGATGCAGGTAACTTAAAATTCTTCTCAGTTCATTATATCATTTTACAACGGAGGTGTGAGAGCTGAGGGGAGTTGGTGTCTTCAAATTTTTGGTTAAATCTTTATTCTTAACACTTGAGGCAACCATGGATAGCAGTATGTTAAAACTAATTGAAATTATATTGGAAGTATGTTTGCTTCCGTATTTGTGGCCACAGTTGAGCTGCCTTTCTCCCCTGTCAAGCTAAGCCTGTTTTTGACCACTTGAACATCAGCAAATAATTCCCTTGTCTGGATTGTGATGTGCTCACTCTTGATCAATTTGAAGAGACTGATGTCTTGCTCCTGAGTACTAAAGCCTGGGTTTATTCTGGTTTCTTTCAGTTCTCATTTTAAGATATTATTCCTCAGGGGATCTCCAATTCATTATGTGACAGGTGGGCTCTGATATGTTTGGTAGCTAGAAAAAAGCAGAAAGCATAAGGTACAGGTGGAACTGTTGAGTATCTGGTATAAAAAAAATCAGAATATATTGGGCTTTTCATAAAAAAAATTCTTCTGTGGCAATGTGATCTGGTCTCCGTTTCACTTTGGTAAGTTTTACTGTGGGTTTCTTTTCTGGCTTTCTCTGTTTAGGGTGTAGGCAATGGTGTAGGAAATGGTGGAGCTGAAAATGCTGCACTTGATCAACCTGCAGACCAGCCTGCTGAGAATGCAGTTGTAGGTGAAAATCCAGAAATCCAAGAAGAACAACCAGATGATGAAGAAGAAGACAATGAAGATGAAGAAGATGTAGTAGTAGAAGATGCAGCAGATGCAAACAATGGAGCACAAGGTATATTAGTTGCCTTTAAATATGACACCATATTCTAAAATAGTAGGTTTGTAATTTGGCATGCTCAATTTTAGGTCTTCTCTCCAGTTAGCAGAAGTTGGATTTCTTAGCGTTTTAAAATACTGATTGTCACATTTAAGGAGAAGCAAAAGCTTTAGTGGCTTTACATTTTTATGACGCTTACAAGAAGCGCAAAACAATCAAAATGGGGGGATTTTGTAAGAACAAAGACACTTCGGTTTTTCAGGTTGGTTAAATGTTTTAACATTTGTTGTAGAAGGCATAAGGCATATCTGAATATGCAAACCACATTTAAATTGTGTGTTTTAACCCAGCAGCTGAAATTGGCCATATCTTGTTTTGCAACTGCTAATGTCCTGACAAAAGCCTTGCTTCTAGCATTCCTGAAATTTTAATGTCCTATTTAGATGATATGAACTGGAATGCTTTGGAATGGGATCGAGCAGCAGAAGAGCTTACATGGGAGAGAGTGAGTAAACCTACATATTTCAGATATCCTGTTTGCTTTAGTCATGTTGTCATATCCCGGTCCTTCAAGGGGAAGCTCCATCTCAAAAGGGTTCTGGAAAGCAAAAGGGTATTGTAGGTGGGTTACTATGTTTGACTGGTCTAGGATTTTTATTCTAACAACAAATTAACAAATGAAACAAAAAAACAAGATCCCTTTCTGCCTCGTGGCTGTGTTACCACTCACATTCTTCTGCCAACATTGCAGTGCCTTGGTAACAGATAGACACACTTCTGCCAAGACACTGTCCTGGGAAAGGCATATTGGGCTATCACTGTGCCAAGGATACATGTTGACTTATTGTCTCTGTGAGGTCAAGGGTTCAGCAGGTTTGAAAACCCCTTTGAGGCTGACCTCTGCTCTTCCCTTGATTGGGGAGCAGTTCAGGTTGGCAACTTCCTGTGACTCCTTTGGCAAAGAATTTCCAGGAAGTTAAGGAGCTTCTGGATTGGACCTCTGGTTCAGTCCCATCTCCTCTTGGGGGTAGTTTTCCCTTGCATGCCCCACTTCTCTGACATCTTCATACACCTCTGTTATGGTTGCTTATCATAGCAGAGTCTAAGAGACTAGATACGTTAACTTTCTTTTCTTTGCTTGTCCGACCTTCTTCATAGACTTCATTTTTTAGGTTTAGTGGTTCCTTCTTGCATGAACTGATTTCACTATTCTTGGCTTTAAAGAATTAAAATTCATTTTTAAATGATAGAATACCATAGAAGTGCTCATAAAAATAAACATGTGCACACACACTATGGCATTGCCTACATTTGGAGTATGTGGTTTAGATTTTCTGTACAGTATTGTAAACATTGGTTCTCAACAGAGAGATACTCTTGATCCTTTTTGAATTTGAAATTAGTAATACTATGATATGTGATTCTGTAGAAGAGCTACAAAGTTATAAAAATGATGGGGAGAAGCAATTCTCCGAAGCTTGGAAGGCTGTGAAACTAGCTCTGGTTTGACTATTGACTGTAAAATTATCTCTTGCTTCTAGATGCTTGGGTTGGATGGATCCCTGGTTTTTTTAGTAAGTGAAATCTTACTGTGTCTTGCGTGTTCTTTGTGGCTAGATTGTTTTGTTTTGCCTTTGGTCTAAGAAGTAGAAAAGAAGAATCTAAATACATATTAGAGCTGGGACACATTTTCTTTTGGGCAGCCCAATCCTATGGTGCTTCAGTGCCCAGAGGAACAGTGGTGCTGAAATGGCTACTGCTATATTCTGTGAGGGCTGAGGCAGCTGCTGGAGCCTCTTCAGGGTAACAGAACATTTGTTCCTTTACCCCATGTAAGGCCACAGCAACTCCACTGGGTCCCCTTGGATCTGTTTGAAGCCCGGAACCGAGGAGGCCTGTATAGGCCGCCATGGCTCGAGAGGGAGCATAGGATACAGTGGCCGCCTGCTGCTATCTCCACTCCCCTCCCCTCCCCCATTCTGCCCCCTCCCTGCCTTCCCCTGCTCTGAAAAGGGAGCCACCAGTAAAACCTACCACCTGGCGTGCCAGTGGCAAGTTTTCCTGGAGCAGTGGTGCCGTGCCAACTGGTGCTACCTTAGCACTGGCGGTACACACTCGTGCCACTGCTGTGAAAAGTGCTTTATGGCATTTTCACAACATCTAGCGCCAGCTGTACGAGCACACTGCTCGCACTAAAGCCCATAGGATAATCATCTGAATATATTACACATTTACTTCTATGTAGCTTTGTTAGCTGTTTTGAATTTTTGTATGCAATAGCTTAACTCACACTAGTCTTTGCCCTACTGTGAGGAATGATGATGAGAATATGCAATTCCTTCCAGCAAACCTGTTCACTGATTTTTGTTCAAGAAATGTCAACATTTAATTGCAAACTGGCTAGGTGAGTAAGGAAGAAATACGGGCAGCCCAATCCTAACTTGGGCTAGAGCAGGCCAGTCAGCCAGCCTGCGCTGTAGCGAAACTCAAGTTGGAAGCAGCAACAATTTAGTGTCCCCTTGCCCTGCAGTAAGCTGCAGTCAGCCTGATAGGTCTGAGCGTCCTGCAGCAGCCCTAATTGGGAACACATGGGCCGGGGCCGGGGGGTTGGATGCTGTCACATCTAGGCTCCACCCCCTCCCCATGATGTCCTGCCTGCCAGAACGCCCTCCTCCTGCCCCTTTCTTCCCCCACTGGCCTTTGCAGGCTTGCCTAGGTTGATGCAAGTGCTTGTGTCAGCCCAGCACCTCTTTGGCTGGCACAGATATTGTTGACGATGCTGTATAACATACTCATGTTGCTTATCAAACATTTCTGTTTTTAGCATTTCTGATTTTTCCCCCTCATTCTTCTCTTTTAGGAGCATGTATTTTGGGTGGTGTCATTAAACACACTATTCATACTTGTTTTTGGTAAGTGACTGTATTTGTAGCTCTTAAAGCAGTGGTTCCCAAACTACTACAAAGGAGCTGGGAGCCATGTAAGTCTTGGCAGGGGTAGGGAAAAGGCAGTAACATGATCTCCAGGTTCATGTTGCTGCCCTAGGCATAGCAGCTTTTTTAGACTTACCCTTTGCAGTGCTGGTGTCCGGGATATGTGGGGAGCCTCTCTTAGGGCTGCCCAAACTGTGGAATATGTTAAACTCAATCACAACCCATTTCTGGTTTGCTATTGCAAAACTGGAAGTGGGTCATGATTGAGTTTTAAACTGGTTCTGTGGCTTGGCGGAGCCCTGTGGGGAGCTCCCCAGGGCTCCCCACACCCCCTGGATGCCAGTGCTACAACGGTTAAGTCTGAAAAATGCCCCTTTGCCCAGGGTAGCAGTGGGATCCTGGGGATCGCGTTGCTGACTTCCTCCTCTCCCCACCCCTTAATGGGGCAGAAACCAGTACTTCCGAGGGTGGTGGGTCATGATTCACCATGTTGGAAACCACTTTCTTAAAGGATAATTGCTTTGCATGTAGGCACATGTTGAAGTGGAACTATATTAATTTTAAACAGCAATTTTGTAATGTCCAAAAAGAGGGGTGTTTTTTTGTTAGGCATTTGTCACAATTTATTTATGCAACTTCTTCAGTAGTTGGGTGAATGTTTGGCTGTGGACAAAAAATCTTGAGTTAAAAAAAGACACAGAAATACTTCAGATGTACATGTTTTCAATGTACATAAATTTTTAAAACATTACTATATTTAATAGAATTATTTTATATCCTAGCTGAGAAGTATTTGATATCCTAGCATTTTCTTAAAACTTTATTTCCTTCCACCATCACCACCCTAGACACACATCAATGTAGCACTTCAATGCCTCTGTGGTCTTTTTCAAAGAGAAATAAGGGCCAAATACCCACAAGACCATCTTTCTTCAATTTTTTAAACTTTTGCCAAATGGCATATAGTCTCCCTTTCTGGAGCACACACCTCCCTGGACTAGTATGACCTCTTGATCAAATATAACAATCACATATATTCCTCAGAGACAAATTTGGTGTTGTATTTTTGTTTAACAAACCTGGCTAAAATTTAGTGACCTGGAGGTGGGTTGCAATTGCCTTTTTACAGTGTTCTGAGTTGTGGGGAGCACTGCAGAGGGGTCTGCAGGCTCCCTGTACCTTTGGAGGGCCGGCACAACCCAAGAAAAGGTAATAAAAAGCCCCTTTTCACCACTGCCTGTCACCCTGCCCCTTAAGAGGGAAAGGTCCGGCTGGGGTGTTTCGACGCCCCAGTCTGAAAACCTTTGGTTTAAACATTAAACTTCGCTATTTGATGCTTAAATCACATTTCCAAAATGAAAGAGAAAACGTGAAAGGAATAACACCATTGTCCTATTTGAATGCTGTGGAGGGGTGGGGTGCAGTACAGTCAGATGATTTTCAACAATTTACTCACTCATGGAAGTGTCTGCTGAACTGATGCCTAATATTGTCTGATGAACTTTCGTTTTCATACCAATACACACATGTATAGGAATGCACTTGGAGCATAGTCAGTTCACATTTAAATGTAGAAAAACAATTTTTATTTGGATTCTAGCCTGTGTGGGGTCTTTATAGTATGGTAAGTGCAATAAAATCAAGGCAACAACACTCATTGTTCGAATGTTGCAGTATTTCTTGTTCGTGTATGGACTAAACTGGATGAATGCGCAAATATTTGTGTCTTTTTTGCTAGCTGATGAAAAATCACAGCTGGCCCTGTAATGATGCAATCAATGGCATTCACATTGAGTGGTGGATTAGGGGGAGCAGCGAACAGCCACCTCTTTCTAGTCAACCATCAATTGAGCCAGCTCCCTTAGCTCATTCTACTCAGGCCCTTTAAGCAAAAGTACAAAATGTGGCGTATGCTGGCGGCGTTCCTAACATGCTTCATGTTTCTTGCTTTGTTTAAAGAGCCCATGCAGAGGAAAAAGTGAAGTAAGGCTTGTGCGGGTTTTGGAGGGGAGGGTGGCACTTTGGGCTGCCTCAGCTGGCCCTGTGAAAAATAAGTTTTAAGCCACATATTGAGACTTGTCAAAATGAGTCATCTCCATTAATATTGTGTTCTTTTTTTCCCCCCCTAGCATTTTGTCCTTACCACATTGGTCACTTTTCTATTGTTGGGCTGGGGTTTGAAGAATATGTAAGTATTTTCATTTGTTTGAAGTGAAAAATGTGTATTAGCAAAACAATAGAATAGGGTTTCATAAACCTGCTTGCCAGTGGTGAGTGCCCCCTCCTCAGCTGGCACATGCCCTATACTTCCAGCAAAAGTCTTGGTCATGGGAGAGAAATGAGGAGTCATTTTCTCCAGCGAGAACTTGGGGGGAGGAGAGGATGAGTGATATACTAGTTTTCTGTAATTTGATGGTAGGCATCTTTTTGTCTTTCTTGTTTGAATTTTTGAGTAATTCATGGTAGTTTAATAAGTACAGTAGGCCCTTGATATCCGTGGTGGTTCCGTTCCTGGAACCCCCACGGATACAGAAATTCGTGGATATTTGTACCTGCAGATTTGGGCCATCCTCCCAACGTCTGGACAGCTCCGGTCGGGTCTGGAGAGTTTTCTGAGTTCCTGCAGAGGTCACGGGTGGTTGCGTGTGGCCTCTGCAGGCCTCAGAAAACCCTCCAGGCTCAACTGGAGCATAGCTCTGGTCAGGTTTGAAAGTTTCAGGTTTGCCGTGGTTTTTTTTTTCTTTTTTTGCATCTGTGTATTTTCACATCTGTGGATGTTGAACCCATGGATAATGATGTGGGCCCAGTAACTGTGCAGGTAAACAATGAATTATTTGACTGAAATGAGTAGTAAAAGACAACAAATCTTAGGGAACCTTTAGGCCATTAAATATCCAAAGTCAAACAAGTAATGTCTCTCGTACCTAATAAATGTATTATAGTACTTTGACATTTAGTATTAAGGTAACCTATTTAACTGAACATGATTCTAGATATAGATAGCATATATCTAGTTTTCGTGACTATATCAATGCCTATGTGAATTATAAATGGTATTAAAATATTTAAGAATAAAGTAAAAGTAATAGAAATATCTATTGCTTGATTGATTCTACACCATAAATGTGTGGGGTGCTTTACAAACCTTCATTATCTTAAAAAAATAGTTTTAAGCCCAAAGAGTTTACAATCGGTGTGTTTGTTTTCTTCAGGTTCAAGCATCTCATTTTGAAGGCCTAATTACAACAATCGTTGGCTATGTGCTGCTAGCAATCTCATTAATTGTTTGTCATGTATCCTTCCAAAAGTGTGATTGTTCCCCTTTATGCAGTGTATAATCTATGGATGGTTACTATAAATAAATGAAAAGGAATTTGTTTTGGTAGGCTGGGATAGATGCAGAGCTGAGATCTTCTAATTGCATTTACAAGATTAGAATTAGGTCACAGGATTGGCCTAAACCTGTTGTAGCATGAAGTCCTCCTGCCTTTCCCTGTGTGTCTTAATTGCAGTTTAACATTGCATCAGCCCCAGTTTTATACACTGTTAAGCCAACTAGGCTTGTCCCTTAGCAAGGATTTGAAATAATAATAATAATAATAATAATACATTTATTTATATACCGCCTTTCTTAATATCACTAGATTTCTCTAATGATTGAACTCAAGGCGGTTTACATAGGCAGACTTTCTCACAAACCCGAAGGTTTTTACAATTTACAGAATGTTCTATCTTCCAAGAACAACACTCCTACAGATCTTTCTTTCTGGATTTAGCCTTCTTTCTTTAGCCACCCGTCTGTCTTCTGCTGGCTGATGAGGCTTCCCTGCTGCCACCAGAGATGCAGCTGATTTCAGCACACTCCTCCTCCCACGAGGCAGCTGAAACTCAGCTTTTAATCAGCCGCAGTTTCCAAGGTCTGCTGCTCGCACCTTGAGATCTTCAGGTGTTATCTTCGGGCAAACGGAGGCATTAACCCTCTCGGCTAAATCTTCTGCCCTTCAAAACTGGCTTCAAAACTTGGTTTCAAATCCAAATGTGTGCATGTATTACGTCTTTTCATGGAGCCAGCTGCAAGAGGTATTATATCTGGCATTTCTTAAGTGTGAATATTGATGCTGATGTACCTATTAAAGGTATGGAGCGATTTGCTGTAAGGTTTAACAAAGGCAGCCTGTAATTCTGAGACCCATTTCTAATTTTTCCTTTGTAGTTGAGAAATAGCTAACGTTAGGTCTGCAGTGGTTGTATATAAATATCTGTAAATATCGGCATTTGTTAAACTCTGCTTAAATTTGTACCCTTGGTTGTATAATGAAACATTAGCTGCTTGTTGAGAAGAAAATTTGTACTAATACTGTAGTTCTGTGTGTATGCACTTGACTCCATGGGACTTGACTCTAAGTAAGCACACATTCAATCAAGATGAGTTTGTATTCTTATGCCAATCCTTTTTTTTAACAAACCAGTTTCTAGGCAAGAAGTTGCTCTGCCTCCTACTTACTCCATCTCTCTATTTGTGGGGTTTCTTGTCTAGCTTGCAGTTAAACTTCTGTATTGACAAATAGATTTCAGCGTCTTGCATTCTGATGCAGCTCTTGAGATTAAATGTGGCTAACTAGAAAAAGACACAACATCATGCCGCTTTGGGAAGCATCACACAAGCAAATGTAGTATCCCACTGTTAAGTAGAACACTTTTCCTTCAGCTTTTTTTCTACTTCAGCACCTTTTGTTGCCCCAAGAGACTTTCCCTTGAACTTCTGCCCTCTCCCCCCTTAACAACATCTTCCTGAGAGTTTTATGTTTCTTGACCATTATTATATAGGGCTTGGCTGCACTTGTAAAATTCCAGAGATCACGTCGTTTGCTTGGGGTATGCTATATAGTTGTCAAGGTAAGTTTCTAAAAGCTAATTGAACAGAAGATACATATGTTTGGTGAAATAAACTGATATTCAGTAATGGAATTGATTTTTTAACTTTGCCTTTTTCCTCTGAAGGTGTCATTATTAGTGGTAGTCGAAATTGGCGTTTTCCCCCTCATCTGTGGCTGGTGGCTAGACATATGTTCTCTGGTGAGTGTTCGTTGGGAGACTGTTTTGAACTAATTTTAAAGGGAAAGTCATGCTCAAAGGATTCTGTAGATATTTTGGTTATAGTCATGTGCATACTTTCTTGGGAATAAACTCCACTGAACATTGTGGGACTTGTTTCTGAGTTAAAATGCATAATATTGTAGGCACCTCTGTAAAATGGGAACAATAATGTGTCATTGGGCATAAGGACTTAGCGACTATTAACACTTGTAACGTCTTTTAAGTAAATATTAGTTAAATTTTCTTATGTATAAAGCAATGCATTTTGAGGTTCACATTTTATGATAGAACAGAGTTCAATTCTGTTAGATTGAAAAATAGTACCCAAGTTTTACCTTTTTACCCTTTTCATAGGAAATGTTTGATGCTACTTTGAAGGACAGAGAGTTGAGCTTTCAGTCTGCCCCTGGCACAACAATGTTCCTACACTGGCTAGTAGGAATGGTTTATGTCTTCTACTTTGCATCATTCATCCTTTTGCTTAGAGAGGTAAGTTCTGACTAGGGTCAGAATTCCTGAACACACATTTAGGAAAAGTTAAAAAGTAGATGCTTTCATTTGTATATTTTTGTAAAGCCTTTTTATATTTAAGTTAATTTGAAAATAATGTTTTGGGTTATGCCTGCATCTCCTCAGGAAATAACCAGTGTAGTAAGGCACACTATTGTATTACTTATCTTTACAGAGTGGTGTTAATTAAAAACAGAATAAAGATCAGTGTTTAATGACCAGTTTTATTTTGCTTCTTGCACTCCAACGCCTATATAATTAAAACTGAGTTATGAAATGTTCTGTGCATTTATTTAAGCAACAAATGGAATACTGTAACCTTGTTTGTCAGCAACTGAAGAAAAACATTTGTCTGATGGCACTGCCAGTTGGTTTAATTGTGGTTGTAGAATGATGTGTTCCTCAGTAAAGTACAGAAATGCTATTTTTTTCACAACATAAACCAATTCCTTGTTCAATACTGCACTTTGTAGCAACCTTTATTAGCATATATATGTATGCACCCTTTATGCATCCTTTATGTAGCATCCTTTATTTGATAGCACAAAACTAATATTTGGTGTAACTTTAGCAAAATAAAACATGTCATTAACTTAATCACTGGGCATTATTTTGCTTTTTAATTAATTCCACTCTGAGGGGATGAGTCTGCCATCATAAAAATTTGTAATCTGCATGACCTGATTAACAGATTGATACCACTGCCATGTATTTTTCAATAATGATCCCATGAACTTAGGTTTACTGGCAAAGTAATAGTAATACTTTTCTCTCCTTGTCTTCCACACATCCTTCATGCATATTTGGTGTCTCTAGTTTCATCACTTGAGCAGTTAATAAGTACTGTCGCTCCCTATTCTAACAAAGTATCTCTAGTTGGATTGTAATAATGGCTTATTTGTTTCAAAAATGGTTAATAGGGAATGCTTTAGTTGGCCTGCAGGCCATATTAAAAACCTTTTAATGTGGAGAGTTCTTCTAAACTAAATGTTGATTAAAAAAATAATTTTAAAAACTTTAATCTTTCAAATATCAGCCAGTCTACACTTACTTTCCTTTCAAATTTTAACTTTTCTTCTCAGGTATTGAGACCAGGAGTCCTTTGGTTTCTGAGGAATTTAAATGATCCAGACTTTAACCCAGTTCAAGAAATGATTCACTTGCCCATTTATAGACATCTCAGGAGGTTTATTTTATCAGTGGTAAGATCATCTTCCTAGCATGTCTTTTGAAAATATTCTTATTGTAGTGGATTCTATATTCAGATATTGCAGCTGTGGTCTGTCCATTAAGTGAAGCCATATGGGTTGCATCAGCAGCGGATTGCAAGGCAGCAAGAAGGTAGAGGATTCAGGTTGCCCTTTACCCCAAGTTTATTGCTGCCTCCCTCCATCCTGCCACAGATGCAGTGTGCACTGATCCATTTTCCACCCCCTAAAAGCAAGTGGAAGGTGGATCACCTGCCTCCTTACCATGCACCTGGTGTGGTTTCTTCAAGTGAAGTTTAGGCCTTCCAGTTTGAGTTACAAGGAACATTTGAACAAAGGAGATCTTTTACATTTCTGCAATTGAAGAAACTGCTCTTCGAGCATGGTGTGTCTGCTTTACAAAATGTGCAGAGGTGGCAAACCGAAGACGGCATCGAGCATTGGTCTGAATTGCACCACAGCTGAGATTCTGCCTAGAATGTCAATGCTTTCTTTGTTTCACAAGATGACTTTGCAAACTGTAACTGCTTTGGTGTTTTGAATTCCACAGACACTAATGAATAATCATTCATAAGTGGAGAATGGATAGTCCTGGTGGGCTTGTAAAAGATGACTTTCTGCTTTGAACAGAAGTTATCTGAAGTATGAAGAGCAAACATAAATTTTGCCTCCTATATGGCATGCAGTAGAAATAAGTTATATTAGTAATGAACATAATTGTGCTTCAAGGACTAGAAACAAGCTCTGGGCTCTTGTATGGCATTCATGGTGATAATGGACAGCCCAATCCTAGTTGCCTTGTGTTGGTGCAGTCCGCCTGTACCGGCTCTCAAGTATTGCAAATGTTCTGTATTTGTGCTGACTTGAAAGCTGGTAGTGCCAGCACTAGGATGTGCCCCAGCCTGCCAGCATTGGATCATGCAGTTGTGCTGGCCAACACAGGTGGGATTGGGCCATGTGGCAAAGGTGGTGGGAGGGTGTTCCAGGAGGGGAATGGAACATTTTTGGGTGGCTGAGGGCAGAGGAGGATCAGGCCCAGGGGGGTGGGGTGGGAATGGCTGTTATAGTGCATACTGTATTCTAACCCTGCATCTGGCTCCAGGAAGCCTTAGATGGGCTACTTGGATTTGCACCAGCTAAATCACACAGATCCAAGTAACCCCATAGTCATGGCTGGGGTGTTACATGGGATAAGGGAAAAGACAACCCCTTACCCCTAGGTGACCTTCACCAGCCTCTTATTCCTGCATTGGGTATAGCACAGGCTATGTGGCCTAGCTTTGACAGCACAAATTAGGATTGCATTGTGATATTTAAAAATGGGCATTCTGAGGTCCTTAAACTGGTCACCTCCAAATCCGCAGAGATCACAGGCCCACCTGTACTTGTTTTTAATTGACCATGGCTTTTTCACTCTATAAATGTTTGTTTAGTCATTGCGCTGTGAGTTGTGGCAAACTATAGTTTACTCTCTAACCGAGAACTGTAATTAGCATGAAACAGAAACCACAGTGGTACATATATGAGAACTAAGAAGGGAGTGCCTGAGCCTGCGATCGGCTTTTCCAAACTGGTTTATAGGAATTGTGCTAGTTTTTGAATAGGCCTTAAATTAAAGTTTCATGTACAAAACAGGTTACAATGTTTGTTTCTTGTTGCAGATTGTCTTCGGATCAATTGTCTTGCTCATGCTTTGGCTTCCTATACGAATTATTAAATATCTGCTGCCTAATTTTCTTCCATATAATGTAATGCTCTACAGGTAAGTTAACTTAGATTCTGAAATATCTTTAGTCTTCTGTAGTGTGCTAACTCTGATTATGATAGTATTTTGTATGCGCCTTTGAAATGAACTGCTGGGTGTGTAGTTGTGACCTACTGCTGTGGGCCAGGTAAACAGTATGTTCCGATTTAAAAAAAAAAAAACCTTTTTCAAACTAAGGCTTTTCTCGGTTTTTTTCTTACTTATTATGTATCTACCACATGTGCTATGTATCTATGTCAGTGGTATTCAAACTTTCTTAGACCGGGACCCACTTTAGAATGGCAGTCATGTTGGGACCCACCGGAAGTGATGTCTTTAACCTGAAAGTGTTGTTGTGGGAGGAAGTGACATCATCAAGCAGGAAGTGCTGCCATTGCAATAGAATAAAATGACACTCCTGAGATGTAAATTGGCATTCTTTGACTGCAGCAATTGTATAACTATGAAACAACCCTGGCAGAAAGCAAGCTTAAGACAAAATATTATGTAAAAGCACTGAACTAAAAACAAAATTAGAAAAAACCCTGACTTGAAAATTTGAACTGTTAACACTCACAAAAGGAATATAACAAGCGTAAGATCTGCAGTTTCCAAGATAGTTGCTCCCAGCTTTCCGCAACCTACCTGGCATCAGGTCGCAACCCACCAAATGAGTCCCGACCCACAGTTTGAATAACACTGAACTATGTTGTCTTTGGGAATCTTAATTTTCAAATTTTATTTTTGCAAGAATTATACATTGCATTCAAGAACCACAAAATGATTTAAGGTAAAGGTTTCCCCACGACCGAATGGTCTAGTCATGACCGACTGTAGGGGGCGGTGCTCATCTCTGTTTCAAAGCCTGTAGAGCCGGCATTTTGTCCAAGGACAAGCTTCCATGGTCTTGTGGCCAGCATGACTATACGCCGTAGCGCACGGAATGCCGTTACCTTCCCACCGAAGTGGTCCCTATTTATCTTCTTGCATTTAGGTGCTTTCGAACTGCTAGGTTGGCAGGAGCTGGGATAAGCAACGGGAGCTCACTCCATTGCACAGTTTTGAACTCCCAACCTTCCGGTCAGAAAGCCCAGCAGCAGCGGTTTAACCCGCTGCGCCACCACGTCCCTACAAAATGATTTAGCAGTGTATTAAAAAATCTTAATTTATTAATGTATAATTGCCAAATATAATTCATGTGATAGAGTTGTTGCTTACATTAATTCTACTTTTCATTTATTCCCACAGTGATGCTCCTGTGAGTGAACTTTCCCTAGAACTACTTTTGCTTCAAGTAGTACTGCCGGCTTTGCTGGAACAAGGACATACGAGGCAGTGGTTAAAGGGTCTTGTACGAGCGTGGACTGTTACTGCTGGGTACTTACTGTAAGTGTAAATAACTTTTGCCACCCAATATCTTAGCTTTCTAAATGGGGAGTTAGGTGCTGTCAGTAAATGTTTATAGTAGAATGTAGTGATTATAAATGTTATAAAAGTCAGTCTGTAAATGTCACAATGGCAGGCATAGAAAGCAGCCTTATATCAAGTCATTCCATTGGTCCATCTAGCTCAGTATTGTTGACACAGACTAATAGCCACTCTCCAAGTTTCAGACAGGAATTATTCTCTGCTGTACCTGGAGATGCCAGGGATTGGGACCTCGATGCAGACCATATGCTCTGCCACAAATAGGTGTGCAGCAATACTAATACTTATCTGGGATATGGTTGTGCAGGAAGGAAAATCACGTTAATTAAAAAAGAAATCTGTATTCTTATTGTTCTTTTGTAGTTTTACTATAAAATCTTGAGCTAGTTGAGCCTAATATATTCTCCCAGGTAATTACCATGACTATTAATACTTTAGTATGGCAAAAACAACAACAACAAACCCAAAAAACACCTTACTGCAGGTATTTTGTTCTCGGGAGGCCTGTTTGGTGGATACTCAGAACACGGCCTTCTCGGCAGTGACTCCTATGGAGCTTGGTCTTCTGAGAGACTTGCCAAGGACCTTCACTTTCTTTAAGGCAGTGGTCTTCAACCTTTTTTTTGCCATGACCCCAATATATAAATAAATGAATAGACTGGGGATGCCACTGTCTATCCTGCCCCCTCCCAGGGCCCTATCTGTCCACCCTCACTGCCACCCAGACTCCATCCCTGAACTATAATAATATAATATTTGGTATTTATATACCGCCTTTCTTGGTCATCAGATTGCTCCTTTGACATTAATTCAAGGCGGTTTACATAGGCAGGCATTTTCTAAACCGCAAGGGTTTTTACAAATCACAAACAAAGTTCTAATCTTTCAAGAACAACTACTATACATACAGATGACACTTTTATCGTCCAGTCCTTCTTTCTCGCCGCATGATTGCCTTCCACCGGCTGATAATCTGCTTCTTTGCTCTCACCAAAGAGCAGCTGGCTGTCTAGCACAACTTCCCCTCTCACAGGCAGCTGAGACAGCTCAGATCTAATCAGCCGCATTCTCGAGGTCTGCCGCACACGGAAGCTTCCGGTGGTCTCAAACTAGCAACCTTTGGATCTTATCTTCAGGCAATTACTGCAGCTTTAACCCTCTCGACCAGACCTTCTGCCCTCCCAGCACTATTCGCTGTAAAATATTCTTATTAGAGAGAACAGAAAAAAAGTTTCCATGAAACCTGAAACTACTGGAAGCTATTTCAGCAAAATTCTAAGAACCTGAGTAGAACTGACACATAATCTCCTGATACCTGAAGGGGTATACCATATGCCTCCCCTTCACCAGGTAGTGCCCTAGTCTCGTTGTTTTCAACCTTTTTCATTCCCGTAAGTTGCTGTGACCCCACAACTGAGGCTTTGTGACCCTGTTGGGGTCCCATCCCCAAGGGTTGAAGAACACTACTTTAAAGGGTATAATATACAGGTAGCCCTCATTATCCACAGGGGTTTTATGTTCCTGGAACCCTGCAGATACCAAAATCTGTGAATTTGGGGCCACCCCACACTTTGAACCAGATCAGAGGGTTTTCTGAGGCCCACAGAGGCTGCCCGCAACCACCCATTGCAGGTCTCAGAATGCCTCTTTTGCTCAAGAAAATGCAACTTCTGTTTCCCCTAGAAAACGGGAAGTAACATTTTTGTGCCTTATAAAGCATAAAAAGGCATTCGAAAACCAGAAGTCAATTTTTTTGGGGGGGGAAATAAAAATAACCACCAATGCCTTTCCGGTTTTTTATCGCAATCGATCTTTAAAAAATAATAATTCTGAGGCTTGGGAAGCCCTGTGGAGGCATCTGCAGAGCTCCCTGCACCCCCAGGATAACAGCGCTTGGATTGGTAAATAGATTGAAGCCCCTGTTGCCCTGCCTTCTCTCCTCCCAGCCCCTTAAGGGGACAGGGTCAGAGGTTCTCTGGCTGGGGCATTGTGATGCCCTAGTTTGAAAACCTCTGACTTAATGTATCATTTGCTCATTCTGTGTGAATTCTCCTTCCCATGCTTTAGTTTGTAAATCTCTTTGTTTCTTTTACCTAAAAAAAAAAAAAAGTAATGATGATTTTGCTTTTGTCTGTACCCTGAGGCTTGTGAACTATATTCCTTGAGGCTTGTGAACTATATTCCTTGAGGCATCTAAATCTTATGATTCTGTTTGTTTTGGAGGGAGGTTCCATTCAGTTGAAGTGAGATCTTTTTTTGCCAGGCTATATATGCCTATCAGAACCTGGTGAGAAAGCAAAATAAATGAACATATTCATCTTTGATGGATGGTATATATACAATGAATTATTTATATTAATGCACTCTGTTCCCATGGATTTGTTTATCCACGGGAATGAAGAGTGTAACTTACCTCATGTCATTTGTAGTCTGTTCTTGCCTATCTGAAGCAATCCCAGCAATTGGAAGGTATTAATGCCAACTTGATTTTCTCAATCCCATTGATCCCATAAAATCATTCATTTCATAAACCTTTATTGGCATTTTAAAAGTAATTAAATACACAGAGTAAATATTAAAACATTTGTGCATGATTATAAAACTTATCTTCGCTATCACATCCCAAATAATAATTTATAGGCGACTACTTTTTTTAATAACAGCCGCCAAGAATTCTGCTACCAAGTCGGTAACTACTTCAGAGCTGTCCTCAAGGAAAAAGCCCACACACCCTTCAGAAAGACCAATAAATCTAGGTAAAATTGGCTCTAAAAGGCGTTCACGAAGTTTACTATGAGCAGAACAGTGACACAAAATATGGGCAACTGTATTGGGTTCCAGATGGCAAAATTTACAGGTTCTATGTTCAAAAGGAATATTTTGAAATCTTCCAGAGAGAACTGAGGAAGGAAAAATATTGAACCTTGTAAGCATAAAAGTTCGCTCTTGCTAGAATTCACCAGCTTTTGAAAATAGTTAAGGTCATGACCGAAAGAGGGAGACAAACCAAAATAGCTCTGGGAGCAAGTGGGGTTAAGGTTAAGAGTAAATTACTGGGTTTCTACCTCCCATAGTCTTGACCTTAAGATTAAATATGCTCAATTAAGGTCAGTGTCTGCAAGGGATTCCAAGGAAAGGCCCATATTTTGAAGTTTTAGTTCAAAAAGTCTATGCCAGGTGGAGGTGTAAGGGTCCTTTAAAAGGTCAATCAGCAAGGAATCAGGATGAATATTAAGGTGTAGACACAGCCAAAATTTAAAGGCCAGGGACCATGCCATAGTCAAGGGAAGATGGATACCCAGCTCGAGAATCATGGTCGACAACCTAATCATATTGGGTACACCTAGAATGCATCTTAAAAAGGAAGCCGCCATCTGGTCCAACTCTCTATTAACAGCTTCAATCCAGATTGGGACCCCATATAATAATTGGCTCATAATCTTAGCCTGGAAAATCTGCAATGCTGCAGGAACATATTGGTTATCACTATTATAATGAAAGCGGGCAACTGCGTTAAGGTGAAGTACTGCTGATGATATTGCCAATTTCCTATGTGGGGACCAATTGAGTCAATGATGAAAAGTAGTCCCCAAATATCTGAATGACCTTACTTGTTCAAAAGAATTATTACCAATATTCCAAGGTACAGGTTTCCAAGACTTAGAGAAGACCAATATTTTAGTCTTCCTTGTGTTAATTAACAAGTCATTGGATTCACTGTAAGATTGAAACACTATTGCCATAGCCCTGTTCTAGAAATGGAGAGTAGAACTGAGTCGTCTGCATAGAGCAGAATAGGTAATGGAACACAATTCAGTGTAGGGGCAAATTTTTCACATTGAGACAAATAGGGGTGCAAATCTGCCAAAAAAAAGATTGAATAATAGCGGGGCTAAGATACAGCCCTGGCGCACCCCTTTTATCTTGTCTGAAAGGGAGCTGCTTCGACTAGTCTGTACCTGGCAAAAATTTGAAAAATGAAGTTTACAAATTAAAAAAAGAAACCAGGATCAATCCCCCAAGAAGCTAATTTCTTCCACAAAAGTTCCCTGTTAATTGAATCAAAAGCACCCCGTAAATCAATAAAAGCCGCATAAAGTTTGCCCTTAAAATGGACTGAGTATTTCTCTAAGAAGGCTAATAAAAGCACATGATCTAAAGTAGAAGAGCCTGGGCGGAAACCAATTTGTTCTCTGCCAGGGAGGCACTTTTCCTGAGCCCAATCTATTAGGCGTTTTAACAAATGCCTAACATAGAGTTTCCCGATTGAAGAGAGTAGGCTTAATCGGTCTATAATTTCCCGGGATAGCAGGGTCACTTTTTTGAATATAGGGACTAAAATCGAAGTTAACCAAAAGTCAGGTAAAATCCCAAATTGGTCAATCAGTGTAAAAAGATTGGCCAAAGGTTCCGTCCACCAACTAGGGTTGTTTGTTAAAAACTCACACAAGATACCATCCGACCCCGGGGCTTTCCCGGTCTTCAAGGCACTTATTAATTCTGCTACTTCTTCCTTGGAAACCAGTGTCCAAGATGGAAGATCAGGAGGCAGATGTACAATAGCGGGGGCTGAATCAGGGTCAGTAAATATTTTGGAAAAGTGAGCCATCCAGTCAGTGGGGGAAATTGGAAATGGATCACTTTGGGAAGGGGTCAAATTGGAACGGGAAACCAAATGCCCAAAAAGCTTGCTATTCTTGGAGGAAACAGCTTCAAGCAGCATAAACCATTTGCTCAAAGCAAGGTTGTGTCTTCTTCTCTCAATGAGCTGTTGGCAGTTCTTTCTAGACAAGAAATAGAGGGCCAATAATTCAGGAGATGGGTGAGAACGGAATAGATGTAACAATTGTCGCACCCTATGTTTCATAGTCCAACATTCTGCATCAAACCAGGAGGTTAAGCCTCCGTTACTTTTAAGGGCCTGATCAGAGCTCAGCCTCTCAGTTAGAGCATGGGAGATCGCACAGTAGGCCAGAACAGCAGTTTCTGGGGAATTTGTTGATTGAATAATTTGTCTTAAATGTTCAGTTTCTGGCAAACTGGACCATTGCTCAAAGGCTGCTATAGTTCTGGGCGACCATTTTGGACGTAGAAAGAAGTTTTGAGAAGTTTTGAGAAGTTTTGAAAGAAGTCCCTAAGCACTACCATAGAGGAGGATCGCAGTATTGACAGCAGAACAGGGAGGTGATCAGCACAAAGCCCAATCTCGAAATCAGAAATCTTGGGAATTAGATCAGAGGAGACTAGAATATAGTCAATCACACTCGCCTCCTTAGGGGAAAAAACAGTAAAATCGCCCGCTTTATCGCTTCCAAAGGATCCATTCAGGACGTATAGGCCATAGCTAGTACACAGATCTACCATTTGGGATGCATTGTCATTAATTACCAAGTCTTTAGACTTCCTGTTACAATGAAACCAAGGGGGAATCATCTCTTCCAAGTCCCATTTCATGTATTTTGCAAGAGCAAAATTATTGGCTCCTAATCTTGAGTTAAGATCTCCAGCAATAAGAAGGGAAATTAAAGGGTATGACACTAGTAAATGCTCAACAATGTTCTTCACTTCCATCCAATATTCCAGAGCAAGTATACTAAGGGGAGGGATATACACATTTAACATAAGAATATGAAACTTGCTGCTTTTAAATAAAAAAGCTTGGACATAAAGGGACTTAAAAAAAGGGGGAGTCACAGAAAAACAAGGGGAAGATCTATCCAAACAACACAGGCCTGATCAATAGCAACCCATCATTTTTGCTTTAAAAGCAGCAGGGTGGTAGGAAACAAAGCCAGGAATACTAGGTTCCCATAATGATCTCATATCTGCAGATTTGGTATCTGCTGGGTTTTTCAGGAACCTAACCTCTGCAGATATTGAAAATGGACTGTAGTTTTATGCTCACTATTTATTTCATTTATTTATTTGAAGAATTTATATCCTGCCTTTCCCATACCAAAGCAAATGCCCAAGGTGGCTTACATGGGCAGTCTAGTCTAAATCACAATTTTTTTCCCAAAGGGTGTTTTTTTTTTTTTAAACAAATATACAGTGATTCACTGAACCCTCAGTTCCAGATGTAGCCTTCACAGTGTGGTTCTCGCCTCTGGCTGTGTGCCAGTGAGCTTCAGCAGGCAATTGTAAGTCAAGCCTGGACAGATCCTCAAGGTCATACTCCATTCTTTTGCCTGTGGACCTTCTCACACACTCCCCAGCAACTCTCACTTGCAGTGCCTAATCACCTCATCAGCAACTCTGTCCTGCCTCAGTGGATACAGCAGCTTGTCACAGCCTGACAGTCTGTCTCCCATCCAAAAACAAGGCCACAGATTCTCCTGCTCAGCTTCAGGCAATACTGTCAACCATCAGTCCTCACCTCCTGCCTTGATAATTGTATACATGGATTAAACATTATTTATGCAATGATGATTCCCATCTCAGGCTTATAATGGCTAAAACAATTTTAATGTCTTTTTCCAGGGATCTACATTCTTACTTACTGGGGGATCAGGAGGAAAATGAAAACAATGCAAACCAACAGCCTAATAACCAACCTGCTCGCAATAATAATGCCATTCCAGTTGTTGGAGAAGGTCTTCATGCAGCCCACCAAGCCATACTACAGCAAGGAGGACCTGTTGGTTTCCAGCCTTACCGTAGGCCTTTAAAATTTCCACTCAGGGTAAGTTGTATTAAAATATATCTATAAAGCATATCATAATTCATTAGGATCCTGCTTAATTATTGGTTGTTTCTAGTATCTCTGATAGTTACTAATTTCAAAGGCAATGTTTTGTGAATGTTTAGTAATGTTTTCTTTCTGCTTCCCCATATTCGCATCTATGGTTCATGTTTGCCATGACTTAAAAGGATATTCTCACCAGTCTGGGATATATTGGCATAAAGTGTGTGTGTCTGCGCACCCATGTGCATACGTGCTAGAAGCAACAACCAAAGGCATGTGTGTTTAGGATTCTGGAGATAGGAATATTTACAAACTATGAAGACTTTGGGAAATATGTTATGGAAATAGGCCTTTGTGTAAAAAGGAAAATGTATAAATGTAGGTGTTGGGCATGATCCTTTATTGTGTGGGCACTGCATCCTGGTACAAAAATTGAGCCTTGTTTGCAAATCTCATGCTGCTGCCTTAACTTAGTGTGTGCACATACGCATAGGTAGAGGCAGCACAATGGGCCACTATTGGAAGTAGGATGTCCTCCCCTTTCACTCAGTCAGATTATGCCTGCACAAGGAAAAATCATACTTAAACATTGAAGCCTGAACTTCTTGTGTTAGAAACTGTGCAACTTATCCAAATTCTATATAGGTCCTGCAACAATACAGACAATATTTTGAAGTTGGTCTGTACTTCAAGATGTGTCTGTCTGAGTGGCTTCATGGAAATTGCTATTATTTTTGGGTAAAAAGCTACCTCAGTGGTTCTAAAACTTTTGAGAACCATGGCTTTCTTTAGTGCTGCCTGAGCAACATGTGGCTCCCCAAGTGACTGGTGATGATGTCATTGCCAGTCACTTTGGACTGACCCTCTGGAGCTGTGCCTTCAGAGGCTTTTCTCAGCCCCGCAGAGGCCACACTCTCAATGCCTTTTAAAGGCATAAGAACATCGCTTTCGGTTTCTATTCCCTCAGAAAACTGGAAGTAGTGCGTTTTTTTGCTGATTCTACCATTCTGAGCCCTGCAAAGACCACAGGTGCACAAGTGTGGTGGCTTCTATGGGACTCAGAAAAGCCTCTGGAGGGTTGGGGTTCTGGGACCCATGGAGAAGCAGGGCTTCCCCATGCCGCCTCCCCAAACTGTGCCTCATTACGCCCAAAGACTTAGTGATGCACAGTTTGAGAACCTTTGAGCTAGCTTGATTCTTGCTCGATTCTAGCTCGATTCTTGAAGGCATTTGGACTTTAGAGACAGAGTGCTCATTTATTTATTTATTTATTTATTTATTTATTTATTTATTTATGTATTTATTTGAAGAATTTATACCCCGCCTTTCCCATGCCAAAGCAAATGCCCAGGGCGGCTTACATGAGCAGGCTGGTCTAAACCACCATTTTTTTCAATGGGTTTTTTTTTACAAATCTACAGTTTTATTGTGATCTGCCAATCCTCAGGTATCCACTTTTTAGAACTGAATATAAAAAATTCAGCCTTCAGATAACCAGAAATTTTGATTTCACTTGTTCAGGTATAGAGTCCACTATTTTGTCATAAGACATTTGTGTTTAATGATTTTCAGGCATGTTAGTTGTGTTCCATGAACCCTCCTACATTGAACTGGTTGGACCCCCAAGTATTTAATATTTAAAATATAATAGGGCTTTTCTGGGCATTATCTTGTTAATGCTGGATCTTTTAACATCTGTGAGATGACAAGATGCACCTGGTGAAATTCCCTCTTCTACATAATTGTTAAAGGTCCAGGAGCCCTAAAGTCGAAAGGTTGGCTACCCCTGTGTTAACACATTGTTCTTTGTTAATAGGTTAAACTCTCCTTTTCTCAGTTCCCAACTTTTTGGCATTTATTTCAGATATTTCTGTTGGTCATTTTCATGTGTATAACACTACTCATTGCAAGTCTTATCTGCCTTACACTACCAGGTATGTATTGCACAACAGCAAGTCATTACTGCTTCTTAGAACACCTTGATTTATTTTAATTTAAATTGTTTGAACTGTACAAGATGAAGATTGTGTTGTATCTTTCTGTGTGTGTTGACTTATACATTGCTAGACTCCATTCTTAAATCAGTATCGAATTTTATTGCAGTGGAACACATAATACCCATTTTGATGTTTACACATTCATAGTAATTTGGGTGTGATGGTATATAGCTTACTAAAATACCATTTCGATAAAGCTTTGCAGAATTGCTTTAAAAAGAATATTTGCACATTGCTACACATTGAATTATTGACCCAGGTAATTATTTAATGTTTCAATCCTATATATCAGTGGTATTCAAACTTTTTAAACCGGGACCCACTTTTTAGAATGGTACTCATGTCGGGACCTATCAGAAGTGATATCATTAACCTAGAAGTGATGTTGTGGCACAAAGTGACATCATCATGCAGGAAGTGCTTAATAATAAATATAATAAAATGACACCCCTGAAATGCAAATTGGCATTCTTGGACTGCAGCAATTGTACAACCATGAAACACCCGTGAAAGAAAGCAAGATTAGGACAAAATATTATATAAAAGTACTGAACTAAAAATAATTTTTTTTAAAACCCTCACTTGAAAATTCAAACTGTTCACACTCACAAAAGGAATATAACAAGATTAAGGTCTGCAGTTTCCAAGATAGCTGCTCCCAGCTTTCCATAACCTACCTGACATCAGATCACGACCCACCAAGTGGGTCCTGACCCACAGTTTGAATAGCACTGCTATATATAATTACTTGGAAGTAAGCTTGGGATGTAAAACATCCAAGTGAATTTTTATACAATTAGACTGCATAATTATGTATTGTTGTAAACAGTGGTGTCATCCTACCAGTATGCTGGGCGGGACACCCGGGTGATCAGCAGCCCGCCCATCGTGTACCGCAGCGTTACGCTGTTTGCGTAACGTACGCAAGCGGCGTAACAGGTTACGCAAACGGCGTAATGCTGCGATATGCGACGGGCGGGCTGCCAATCACCCGGATGTCCCGCCCAGCGTACCGGTAGGATGACACCACTGGTTGTAAATCTTGTAATAAATCTAAAAAATAGCCTTTATCTCTCCTGTACCTCTAAACATAGATATGGCTCAAACAAATATCATTATAATTGTTCTGCTTTAAATGAATCCATAGACATTTTCTATCTAAAAATCAGAAGATGCTAAGGAGATCCTATGCAACATTCTAGTTTTAATGCAGCTATGCCAGTGAGGCATGGTGTGGGGGCTTCTCAAGGTAAGGGGATGCTTGTTCCCTTACCTCAGGCCTGCTTTGTTGCTGCATTGGCGTTTGAAAGTTGGATAGGATTGGGCCCTACATCACAAGTGTTGTAACCTGAGAGCCATTTTAAACCTTTGCCTTTCATTTTAATGCTAAATGTACATTAACTGAAAACACTGTCTTTAAGTAGCTCAAGGGTGCAATTTTCATAATCGGATTGTAATGAGCAGAACTAGTTATCTCTCTAATGTTGCTTAGTGATTATGCAGAGAAAAACAGTATTAATAATTTAAACAACATAATTTCTACTATGTTCATATGAACATCGCTGCACGAAAATCCAGAAAAGTAATTTTCTAAATCCCTAAGAATGAAGATTGTGCAGTTACTTTGCCTGGAGAAGCAGTTTTCATTTTTATCATAGCTTTCCTCCAAAGAGCTCACAATGCTGTATGTAGTTCTTTCCCTTCCCCCTTTTTGCTTACAATAACACTGTGAGGCCGGCTGAGACATAGTGGTCAAACACAGAGATGACAACCTTGGTCCAACAAACTTTGAGTAAGCCTTTGCATACTCTGGTTTGATTTCCTGGGATGAATGCAGTGTTTAAAGCTTTTCTGTTTGGATGTCATAAGAAACAGTTTTTAATTAAATGAAAATACTTTCTGAATGTCAGGTGTGTGAGTGGATGTGTACACAGTCAGTGCTCATTCCCAACCCCAGCAAACCACCCAAAGACAATGATTAAACTATACATTGCATTCCAGACATAAAATGCTTTGATTCATGTTTCTTTGTATTTGGTAAAAAGTCATCTGAGGTGGTAGGCAATTTGTGTATAACATACATAGCACTTTACATAGCATGAAAAGATAGCTGCGGTGATTAACATTGAACTTAGATGGGGGAGAACTGAGTTTAAACCCCTAAACCAGAAAGTGTGTGGATGATTTTCAACCAGTGACTGGCTGAATGTTTGATTATGGCTCTTGATGACTATGATGATACAGCAGTGTGTGTTTCATTCAGTATTTGCTTGTCTTTCTGCTTTTAGTGTTTGCTGGTCGCTGGCTGATGTCATTCTGGACAGGGACTGCCAAAATCCATGAACTGTACACAGCCGCTTGTGGGCTCTATGTCTGCTGGCTAACAATTCGGGCAGTGACTGTGCTTGTTGCGTGGATGCCACAAGGCCGCCAAGTGATTTTTCAGAAAGTGAAAGAATGGTCCCTCATGGTAAGTTGTTGGACAACTTAGTGTTCCCAGGCATTGTGGGGTGGTGGAAGCTACTTTGTGTGTTCTAGAACAAAATTACATCTGGGATATCATAGATGTAAATGGTGCCTGAATTGTGGCTGGGTTCAATCCTCACAAAGGTGTTGGCAGTGGGCTCTTCTGGGGCTCCAGCAAGAGTGGCTGCTGACACAAGGCCTGCTTCAAAACAACAAAAGCAAAAAAAATAGTAGTTCTCCCAAGATTTGGTCTGAAGGTCTTCTAAATGTTCACTATATTAGGCAAGAGAAATGGGAGGGATTGAGAGGCCAGAACTCATGGTTAGTTTCTAGAATGAAAATTGCCTGGTTGGAATTCCCGCCATCTTTGCTGTAAGCCAGTAATGGCAAAGATTATGTACTTCATGGTGGACCTCATTTGTTATGTTCTCAGAAGCACACCTTTCTTTATTGTCTCTTTCTCAAATGGAGCTGTGGCATTGAATCTAGATTCCAGATATGAACCCTGGTAAACTCTGGTTCAAATTAAGTTTGAATAGGAATGTGCCAAAAAGAGGGAGGGTATTTTTTCTTAGTCTTTCAATATCCAAAAATATATCAAAAGGTGTTTGGAGGAATCCTGGAACTTTGAGTCAATTCATTCATTTATCTATCTCTAATGTATTTATTTAAATTTTATACTTAAATTCATTTATTTATTTTTCTGATCCTCAACACCATGCCAGATAGTTGATGCGGCCCTCCAGCTAAAAAGTTTGGCGACCCCTGTCTTACAGCATTTAAAAGTACAAATCAAAATTTTTAAAATCGTTTATTCTGACATTGTCAATAAATGAAACTCCCTTTTCCTTTTTTCAGATAATGAAGACCTTGATAGTTGCTGTACTTCTGGCTGGCGTAGTTCCACTTTTGCTTGGACTTTTATTTGAGCTGGTTATTGTTGCCCCTTTGAGAGTCCCCTTGGATCAGACACCTTTATTCTATCCATGGCAGGTCAGCTCAGTACTATTTATTTTATTTCTGTATTAATATACCATTTTCTTTCTCTTTGGATGTCGCTCTTTGGATGTTGCTCAAGGCTGCTGCTGCTGTTGATAATGCTTTTTTTTGGTATTTTCATTGCTAATGTGATTCTTCATGGTTGACTTTTAAGCCAAGGATTGCCTTCTGCAATATATTAACAAATCAATGTGGCCTTATTGCTGTGGACACAGTTGTAAATAAAACATACGTAGTAATGTAAGATTGTATATAGGTGCCTTTAAAGTGAAAATATAAATACACATTTACTACTGTGTTGTGTTCTAAATGATGTCAATTGGCTTAGCCCTATCTGAAGTTACTAGATATTTGAATTGTGAGAATACCGTTGTGCCTTAGCATCAATCAATCAATCAGTCAATCAATCAATCACTAGTATTTATATACCGCTTTTCAACACAAAGTTCACAAAGTGGTTTACAGGCAAATAATAACATTAAAGTTAAATGGCTCCCTGTCCCAAAAGGGCTCACAATCTAAAAGAATGGAGAACACCACCAGCAACAGCCACGAGAAAGACACTGTGCTGGGGTGAAGGGTTCCATTCCTGGAACCTCTGCAGATGCCAAAACCCACGGATAATCAAATCCATGGGTTTGGACACACTAGACCCTTGGAAGGTGACTGGAGTTGTATGATCTCCCCAACCCTCAGGAAGCCTTCTGAGGCTCCAGGAAGGCTGCAAATTGGCACTTCCAATTTTCAACTGAAACCAGAAGTGCCCATTTTTGGCCTTCTGGAGCCCTTGGAATGCTTCCCTGCACACACTCTCCCTGGCCCTCAGAAGCCTCTTGGAAAGTGACCAAGGAGTGCAAAAGAGCACACAGAAGCAGTCCCAAACGTATGCTCACGCACATAAGTGCCCAGACTTTTCCCGTTAAAATCACTCTGTTTCTCCCTCCCCCCCCCCACCAACTGCATTGGTGAAGAGAGATCATGGGGAGATGGGAGATAGCAACCCCCTGCTTTGCAAAGGAGTGCTTGTATTGCAGAATCGATGAGCTGAGAGTTTGAAGTACAGGTACAGCAGGAAGGGGAAAGCAAGAAGGAACCCTGGACTAGTACAGCAAGCTTAGGGAAATGCTTTCCATGTTCCAAAATAGCATCAGTGACCTAATTTGCCAGTGTCAAGATGGCACTCCAGAGCTTTTCAAGACCCACCTGACATCAGGTTGCAACCCACAGTTTCACTAACAGTATTGTAAATAAATGTTTTTCTAGTGATGCCAAGGTACGATACAGTTCTTATTTGGTGTAAAGATTTCCTTTATATCTGTATATTTGATCAAGTTTTCAGTTATATTTGTATATTTATTTTTACTATTTGGGATTCCTTTGAACTAGGACTGGGCACTTGGTGTTCTGCATGCCAAAATAATTGCTGCCATAACTTTAATGGGTCCGCAGTGGTGGTTGAAAACAGTCATTGAACAGGTAAGGCTACCAGACTAACGTTCTCTTCTAAAATGACCATTCTCTCTTTCAAATCTGTATCATCCATAAAAGAAAGCTACTCTGGGTTATTTTGCCTCGAACAAGTGGCATCCAAATGGTTGTATCATTTTGATCTGAAACTTCAAAATGGGTTAAATACTAGCATATTTAATAATTATAATAATTTTCTAATGGATACATAGCAACACCCTTAACCCAGTGTTATACACAATCCCAGCAAGCATTTGCAAGAGCAGCACTTCTGCTCCCACAAGGAACAGTGAGATTTTAGGCTGCCCAATCCATTGCTATTCTCCAGTGCCATACATCACACTATTCTTGGTGGTTCTCTTACCTGAAGGATTTGCTTCTCTGAGAGGCAGTATGGCCTACAGGACAAAAGAGGGGATGGGAAGGCCATGTGGCATGCCACTTGCAGCTCTCTAGAATACCCTCTGGTAGAATTTATTCCCTTAGTTTTAATATACGCTGTAGTGGAAGCATGCATAATATGAAGGAATTACTTTTAATAGCATTACTTGCTAGTGTTTCAAAATAAGTTGCCCAGGGACCTTTTTCTTGTTTGCATATTTTTCACCTACCTCTATTGAAGCAGTCTTCAAAGTCCTACTCGGATGTTGAAGAAGTTGTAAGTGCTGGTGGGGGTGGGGAGGACCCAGCAGTGTGCAGTGATCATGGCACTGTGGACATTTAGGGGCATTTGCCCTATCTGGGGTGTGTGTGTCAAGGGGGATTCAAAAGGGTTGGAGAAGCCCACTGCCACCTCCACAGCCCCCCCTGATACTAAGAATAGCTCTGTGGCCAGATCATGCATAACGAGGAAGCTGTTGTACACAAAACTAGGAATTAAGCTCCGATCTGGCCACGGAGCTATTTTAAGCATTGGGGAGTGGGCCTCCCCAACCCTTTTGTACATCCCCTCGGTCCCCCGAGCTAGAGCAAATGCCCCAAAATGCCCGCAGCACCACAATCACTGTGGTGTGGCCAGGCAGTAATTTCTTGGGCCACTCCCTTTAAGGAGAAATGGCCCTTTTTTGCTATCTATGGTGGGTCAATGCCCACCATTTGAAGAGCACTGCTCTGTTGTAATGGGCTGTGGATTACAATGAAATTAACAATGAATTTTACCTGTGGGATGGGGAATGCCTGCCTAGTTGTTGTGGTTTTTCCTGAGTTTAATATCTGGGTTGAATTTTGTGTTTACGCACAATATCCTTTATTAATATTGGAGGTAAAAATTGAGCTGATTCTTTTTTAACCAGCTCATACAATAAAATAATTTTTAAAAAATCATTTACATCATAATCCAGTTTTCACCTGTGCTAAGAATTAAGTCTCACATTATTGCTTTTTCTTGTGTTCTGCTTAGTATGATTCAGGAGGGAAATCAGATTTCAATGTATTCCATACTTAGCAAATAAATAACATTGGGAAAATGTTTTCACTCTTCTTGATGTATTCATAGCAGAATTTCAAAGAATATTTTGAAAGTTCTTATTTCAGTATTTACCATATTTTTCCTAGGATGATATTGCTACCAACTATGGTTTATAATGCTTCGCTTTTGAAGTGCCAGACCTCTTTTTATGCAGTGAAACGTTTACCGCAGCATTTAACTTTCTCTTAAGGAAAATAATGATGTATAAACAATCCTGGGTTTTGTTTTGTTTCAGGTTTATGCAAATGGAATTCGGAATATTGACTTATACTTTATAATACAAAAGCTTGCAGCACCTGTTATCTCCGTCTTGTTACTTTCTCTTTGTGTACCTTACATCATAGCTTCTGGTGCTGTACCTTTACTAGGTGAGTGCAGATGAGCATTTAGATTTTATTATCTGGGGTCTGAGCATATGGTGAACAGCAGAAATAATGATTGGCAGTTCAATTCTAACCTAGGCTGGAAGAGGCAGGCCGGCAGGCCGACTGACCTGCATTGTATCCAAGCACAGGTAAGGACTGCACTGGAGCTCACCACAGGGCAAGGGGAATGTTTCCCTTGCTCCAGGGTAATCCTCAGCTGGACTGATGGGGTTGCTCGGATCTGTGCCTGCTGTTTAGCCAATGAAAGTCTGAGCACCCTGCCATGGCCTGGATTGGGGCCATGCAGCCAAGGGATGGGGATTTGGATCTGGCCTAGTGGATCTGGCCACCCCGGGCCACCCTGCCTGCAGGAACATCCATCCTCCCACCACCCCAGAAGCTTGTCAGGTATAATGGGAATATGTGCTACATTTGATGGCCACAGATAAAAGATAATTCTGAAAAGAGTGCTTCTGGGTTAACAAAAGCAACTTGTTAAATATGTGGCAAAAGCTGTGCAAACATCGAAGTACATATTATCATGGGGGAAATGATCTAAAAAAAATTAAGTTGTATTACAGTTAAAATTTCTATCATAGCTATTGTGGAAAATGTCAGGAGTCCAATAACACTTTTTAATCCACAATTATTCCAAGGAAAGCACAGCTGCAATGTTCAAGATGGATCAATTGATATACTTTGCATTTGGGATTATTTCAGCTCAGGTGAATATGTATGTCATATATCCCTTGATGATGGGCAACTTTAAAATATGTAAGTTAGTAATTTGTAAGTTGCAATTTGACTGCAACTTTAGTAAGTTGCTGCGACACACCGGAAATTGTTTAAAAGATTTTAATTCCCCTTTTCCTATACCAGAACAAATGCTTATAGTTCAGATTAAAATATACGATATATGAAAACAATAAATAAGGGAACACAACCAGTTGGAGGATGGCAATTGTTTATAACAAGGAATGCTACAGAGGCACAGGGAACATCACACAAACGCAAAATGGAACAAACATGTTTTGAGCCCTCACTGAAAAACCATTAGGGGAGGGGGGCAGTTCTTAATTTTTCAGTAGGGAATTCCATAGTTGTGGCACTACTACAGAGAAGGCTCACCCTATGTTATGTCACCATCCTCCTAACTTGGGATAAAGGTGGCACTTGAAGGAGAGCCTCTTCAGAAGACCCAAGAAAGTCATCCAGAATGTATGGTAGTCCCTCAATTAACCTTGGTTCCAAACCATAAAGGGCTTTAAAGGTCAATACCAGCACTTTCAATTGGGCCCAGAAACAAATGGGCAACCAGTGCAGTCACTGAAGTCCAACAGTGTCAAACTGCCTAGCTCCAGTAACCACCCAGGGTGCTGTGGTCTGCACTAATAGAAGCTTCCCAACTATCTTGTAGGGCAGCCTCACGTAGAGCACATTACAGCAATCCAGTCTTGAAGTCACTAAGACATGGAAAACTGTAGTCATGTTCGATTGACTCCAAGTAAAATCGCATCTGGTGCACCAGCTGACGTTGGGCAAATGCACTTCTGGCCACTACTGCCACTCTCCAAAGAGAGCTGTGAGCCCAGGAGCACGCTCAAACTGCATACCCAGTCCTTCAGGGAAAGTGCAACCCCATTCAGAGTGGGCGAATGACTCAATACCTGCCTCATTTCCTGACCAAGAAGGCCTCTGTCTTTTCTGTATTCAATCTCAACCTATTAGCCCTCATCCAGATCCCACCTCCAGACAGCACTCCAGAACTTCCACAGCCTCCCTGGAATGAGAAGGCAAAAAGAGATGAGAGTTGGGTGTCATCCATCATATTGATGGTGCCAAACTTCAAATCCCCAGATGACCTCCCCCATCGGTTTCATATGCACATTAAAAAGCATGGGTGCAGAATATAACCTTGTGGACCCCCACACTGTAAAGGCTAGATTGCCAAACAGGTGTCACCCAGCATTACCATCTGGGATCTTTCAGCCAACAATGAGTGGAACTACCGCAATGCAGTGCCCCTGATCTCCAACTCAGCCAGCCAACCCAGAAGGATACCATGGTTGGTGATGTTAAAGGCCACTGAAAGGTCCAACAGGACTGGCAGGGATGTACTGCCCTGTCCTCGGTGAAGATCTAGTCCTCAGTGATTATTATACAACAGGGTGACCAAGGCTGTCACTGTCCCAAAGCATGGCCTGAAACCAGATTGAAAAAAGGTCCAGATAATCTGTCTCATCTCGGATCCCCTGAAGCTGAGATGTCACTACCCATTCAAATTCATGTTTGGATATTTAAAACTCAGCAGTTTAATAGTTTAATAAACATCATGTACAGTAAGTAGTGAATTGCTTCTCTTTTAGATCAAGTTAAGCAACATATACCTTCCTTAGAAAGAAACCACAATATTGCTATGGTCTGCCAGTGCAATGTTACAAGTTAAAGAAAAGGTTCATAGAGCAGGGAAAAAATATTTTTGTCTGGGGCTTTCACAGTGGCCTTTTATAATTGCTGTCTTTGGTTTCCTCACTTGTAGGACAACCACATGATGTCATTTGCAAATCACAGCCCAATCCGAACAAAATTTCCCCATACTGATGCAGCTGCTCCAAGGCGCCTTGCACTGCTTCATGTGGAGGAATTTTGCAGGCTGAGTTCTCCTCGAGGCAAGAGTGCACTCATCCTCTTGCTCTGGGGAAGCCCCTGCCACTGTAATGGCTAAATTGCTAACAAAAGTCCAAGTGAATCTGTGTTGGTGGATCTCACCTAGGAAGGGGGATAGGATAGCATGTGCCAGCATTGCTAAGCCAAATCCAATCCTCCCCTGTGCCAGCCCCCTCCCAAGCCAAATCCAATCCTCCCCTGCCTGCCCAGCTATACCCCTCCTCACCACCCACCCACCCACCCCTTTGCTGCTCGGTATGTGCCTTACCTGCTCCAGCACGCATAGTCTTTTCCACTGGCATGGGTGGAATGGCACAGGCTTTCCTGCTAGCACAGTTATCTTCTGCACTGCCACAATGTGCTTTACTGCGTGTGCCAGTGGAGTAGCCATTCTGCTGGCATATGGTGAGGATTGCACTGTCTGTGTATTTTTCTCCCACTCTTCCTATTGATCACCTGTTGAGAATGCTCAACAGAGAATTCATTTACATTGACTTTTTTTGAAAGGAGGAGTAGCGCAAACTTGCTTAGAGAACACTGTTTTCATTCTTGTTGCAGTCAATGTCTTTCCTGGTGTCTCTGGCCCCCATGGGGACACCCCGAGGGGTGCAGCCTCCCACCTGCAGGTGCCACCCTCACCCTGTGACCGTGGATTTCCCGGCCCTCAGAACGCCTTCTGAAGGCTGAAAACAGGATGTGATGTTGGTGTGGGTGGCCCTCAAGATGGCACAGCTGGGGTGGCACAGGGGGTAGATGGCAGTGTCGACCCTGTAGGTGTGCTGCCCAGGGTAGTAATCTCCTTTTAACACACACCCCCAGGTATGCTAGTGCTTGCAGTTGATTCTCAAAAGCCACAGTCTGATTGTGCCTACAGTAGGGAGTGTTGACCAGGAGAATTGCTGTCAATTCTCAATTATTGAGAATATGCTCAATAATTGAGAATTATTGAGCATAAAATACAACATGAGTTTGAACAAGTTCAAATTTTATTAGCTGCAGCTTCTATTAATTTGCATTTACAAAGACAGGGATGCTCTAGGGTTCTCCTAGCCTGACTATTGACATTGGAATCTTCCTCTGCTTGGGAAGTTGTGGGAAGGGACACTGGCGTATAGCAGCAGAAGGTATGAGCTGATTGGGCTGCCCACCACCACCAATCTGAAGATACAGATGGCATGTCAGCCTGCAAATTGGACTGGCCAGTGAGCTCTTACTTCCAAAGCCCTCCCATAGGAATATGCAGGGTGCCAGCTTCCACTCACTCCTTGGCTTTGGCCCCTGCTTGCCACCCAAAAATCTACCTTTGCTGTGACAAATACAAGCATTATACCGAGATGTATAATGGAACTTGAAGTTAAGTGAGTAGGGAATTGAGTGAAAATTTACCAGTTACACTTTAATATTGCTATATTGAATATACCCAACTATTTTGTTGCTTTTAATGTGAAGAACGTGTTTGTCCATTAGCAGTCATGTCCTACTTGCAAGCATTTATTATTTCTTTTTGCAATATATCAACTATGTGACAAAAGAGAAATTGCCATGTAAATCTTTTTTGTTTTCAGAAGAATGTATTAGTGTAATATATCATAGTGGTTCCCATACTGTGGGCTGGGACCCACCAGTGGGTCACAAGCCAATTTCAGGTAGGTTGCGAAGCACCTAGAGTAGTCATATTGAAAATATGGGAAGATGGGCTGCTGGAAAGCGGGAGGGCTGTGTATTTGTTTTGCTTGTGTCAAGGTTGTAAAAAGGCTTTTTTTCTTTCTGATTCACTTTGGGCTATTGGGGAATGGCTTAGAAATAACTCAACTTATTGCTGCAGTCTCAGGAAAGCAGCAGGCTCTGGGGTTTGAATTACAGCACTTCAGGCCATGACATTTATTTATTTTTATTTATTTGAAGAATTTATGCCCCGCCTTTTCCATGCCGAAAGCAAATGCTCAAGGCGGCTTACAGATAACAAAAAAAGTACAATGTAAATTACAATAAGTAAAACACATTAAAAATATTTAAAAATATTAAACATTTAAAATGAACATAGAGTACGTTCAAAAATAAAAGTGAGACCCAATTCTGCGCATCAGGCCCTTTGGAGGGTGGGAAACAATTGACCAGGGGAGTAAACAAACTATGACAGTATTCCAGAAGGACAGAGGGCAGACAGCCAATCATCATCCAAAGGCCAGGTGAAATAGGAATGATTTGAGCCCTTTCCAAAAAGCCACAAAGGAGTGTGTAGTTCTTAATTCTTCCTATAGGGAAATAGGGAATTCCAAATTCCCTTCCAAATAGGGAATTCCTTATTTGTGGAGCTGCTACAGAGAAGGCTCATCCCATAGCTGCGATCCCTTTAACTTGGGATAGAGGGGGTACATCTAGGAGAGCCTCTTTAGATGATCTAAGAGGGCAAACTGGTATGTATGGGACAAGGCGGTCTTTTAGGTAGGCTGGGCCTAAGTCATAAAGGTCCTAGACAGATTGTCATTCTAAAAAGTGGGTCCAGGTACTAAAAGGTTTGAGAACCGCTGATGTGTCATAAAACAACATGGGTCATAATAGCATATACCATAAATAATATTAGCATGAATACAAAGGTAGATCAACTTTTTTTCCTTTTGGGGGTACATTTCCAATACTTTGAGGAGAGAGTAGCTTTTAATAAAATTTACACATTTTAATTCAATTACACTTCAGTATTTGAAATACAAATACTTGATTCTAACATGGAATTTCCTCTTCTGTTTAACAGGTGTCACTCCTGAAATGCAAAACCTAGTGCAGCGTCGGATTTATCCTTTTCTGCTTATGGTGGTTGTTTTGATGGGAATCCTATCCTTCCAGATCCGCCAGTTCAAGCGCCTTTATGAGCATATTAAAAATGACAAGTGAGTACTGCACTTACATCAGTAAGATGCATCAGTGCTGGGATGCATTCTTCCTTCTAGTCTTCTAAAGCCATGTGAAACCAGGCACTGAAAATGATGTACACAATTCATAACCCTCTGGAAGTGCTTGGTGGTTTCTTCTGAAGCATTGAACAAGCCAATGGGTGACAGACTATAGGGTTAAATAGTCGTGGTCTGATCATCTGAAAGATGACAGCTGTCTTCTCACTGCCCCTAAATCACTGAATGCTTTTCTTGGAGATGTTAGAATTTTTGTGAAGAGATGCAGGCAGGAATGATGATGAACAGTGTGTTGTGTTTATGTACAGTGGGCTCTCGATATCTGCAGGGGGGCCATTCCAGAAACCCCTGTAGATAACAAAATCCACGGATTTCAGTCGACTAACCCTGATGGGGTCTGCAGGATTTTCTGAGAGCCAGGGCGGCCACACGCCAGCCCTCAGAGTGCCTGAAATGGGTGGGAAAAATGCAGCTTTAGGTTTCTTCGGAAAACCAGAAATTGCATTTTAATGCCTTTCTAAGGCCTTCTGAGGCCTGGGAAAGCCCCATGCAGCAGATAGCCAACACCCCATGAGTTTGGCACCCACAGTGAGCTAATCCATGGATGCCAAACCTGTGGATAATGCGGGTGCACCTGTACCTATGTCTTGAAATTTGAAAAGAGGACTAGCATGAGATGTTATAAATGTTTTGCTACTGACCAAGCTTTCAACATGCATTTTTTTCTATAGTAGTTTTAAAACATTCACTAAATAGTTGCTATTAGTATCTTAACTACTAAGAATATAAGACGAGCCCCACTGGATCAGGTCAAAGGCCCGCCTAGTCCAGCTTCCTGTATCTCACAGTGGCCCACCAGGTGCCTAAGGGAGTTCAGTAGACAACAGGATGCTTACATCCTGTTGCCACTCCCTTGCACCTGGCATTCTGAAGTAGCCTACTGTTAATGTAAGGAGGTTGCCCAACCCATCATGGCCTATAGCCCATGATGGACTTTTCCTCCAGAAATCCATCCAGTCCCCTTTTAAAGGCATCTATTGACTATCCCTTTCGTGCATAATGTTATATGACTCAATCATGTCCCCCCTCAGGTGCCTTTTTTCTAGACTGAAGAGCCCCAAATGCTCTTACAATTTATATTGTAAAAAAACTTAGCACCAATTAAACATTTATAACAAACTGTTGATTTAATGTTTTCATTTGATCTAGCCACTATATTAAAAGTATGAAATCCATACTAAGGGAGTGATGCTGACTATTTTTTTAATACTATTTGTTAAATCCTAGGTACCTTGTTGGGCAACGACTTGTGAATTATGAACGAAAAACGGGCAAACAAGGGACATCACCACCGCCACCTCAGTCTTCACAAGAATAGAAATGGTCACATGGAATTACTTGATCTTCCCTTGCCTTTGTGTCCTTTTTCATAGACTGGTCTTCATTCTTTGGGTGTCTTTCCCAACAAGCCTCTCAGCAGGGTTTTTATCTTTTAATTTTGGCTTATTTTCTCATCACATTCAGATAGCAGTCAGAGTTGTGCACCTTTTATCTGCATTTTCTGAAGTTATCGTTGCTGAGATCTGTAAATGTGTAAATAGCAATACCCCAATACCCAAAAAACGTTGGATTAAAAATGAATGTTCATTGTACATCTTTAAATGAATATTAATTTATTAAATCTAGTTGTCACTTTATTTTGGACTGCTGTTCTGTTGACAAATGTGCCACAAAGCAATACTGCAAAAAGGCAAGATGCTTACAAAAAAGAAAAGTTTGATTGCATTTTTATGGTGGCAATGCCACTTCTAAAATGTAACTTTAGCAACTCTGGGTGTGTGTGCGTGTGTGTGTGGGTGGGGGGGTGGGGGTGTGTGCGCTCATCAAGGAAATAAAAATGAAATGACCATTTCAGTCAGCAGTGAAGTGGCTGTGGCAAAAATATATAAGCTTCATCTTGATTTTTTTATCATTTTGTATAACATCAAAGTAGTTGTACATTTTCTATTGCCTGATTATTTTTCTGTGTGTATAAGTTTATAATATTGTACAGTAACTGGTCAATCAAGACACTTGTTTCTCCTGCAGACAACTTTGGCATTGCTTGTACAGCTCTGAGGCATTAATTCCTTGGTACTGGAAGACAGGATTTTGGTGAATTTTTCTGCACTTATTCAAAGTTATTTGGAGTGAACTGGCAGGAATACTTAATATCTGCAGATATTTGAAAGGTTTATGAAAGGAATGTGTTTCCAATGCATAAGACAATATTTCCTTTACATATTTTGAAGCTATACAGTTTAAATGCTTATAGGGATTTATTTACTCTAAACAGCAACAGAGAAAGGCAACTGATATGTCTGTTCAAGAGCACAGAGAACATGTGAGGAACATGCAAGGAGAGGAACATGCCACAAAAGACCCTTTTTTCTAAATGACCTGACACTTTCTTACAACCAAAGCTGCAGATTGTACTATAGACTTTATACCATGTTGCATTAAAAATGAACAGCTATAATTCTTAAAATGGTCAGCATTAATTCTGCATGGCAGTAATGCTAGAGGTTTATAATGAATTAGTAAATTGTTTGCGGGGAAAGAACCTATATAGTATTAACAGCAAGAAGAGAGAACCAAAACAGAAAAACCAGTTAATTTTACAGTGATAGCACCAAACACAAGCCCCTGAATAAAGTTCACTGATTTGATATTTTTGTATATAGAATTATTCCCTGCAAGTAGTAATGCATTTTTAATGTCAGTGGTTCTAAGATACAAACACTGCAAACGCTTTAAGTACAGTTCAGTTGTGTGCTTAAAACATGTAATATCCTTTTCAAAATCATGAGATTTTTTTCAGGTTTATTGTGAAGAAACACTAATGCTATGCAGTTGTGCAGCCTCTCAGGACCGTGTCCCTGAACATAATGTGTACTTTAATTATATATGTGTATTGAATAGAATACTATGGAGTTGTCTGGTGTTTTCAGGGTATGTCTTTGTGCATAAAAGAAAAAGCAGAGGAATATTGAGAGGAATTTTGGTTCCACATTTTGTTTTATAATTGTGTGTTTTGAAAAGGAAATTGAAGTCTAGATTCCTGACAATCTACACTCATGCCCAATGCTTGTGTATAACAGAGATGGAACCGGGCTGTCTAGCAAGAGGTCCGTCACTGGTATTTTGCAGCATTACCTCATTTTTGGCATTCTGGGCTATAAATGTGTTGATACTCTTATTTTTGACATAGTTTCCATTTTTAAAAAGCATAGAAATGAGAAGGTGGCCAAAAAACCCTAAGTTTTAACTTGCTGTGTGCAGATTTTAATTTTGAGTCTCATGCCTCAGATTTTTTCGACATGCAAATGTTACACATTTCAATATTTATGATGGTGTACTTTTCTGTATGAGAGCATTTTCCTCCCCAACACTGCATTTTCCAGTACCAAATGTGTTCAGTTGCACAAAAATGCATTCTTGACATTCTTTTTTTTTTTTTTTTAATTCCAACAGTCTTACCACTGGGATATTGCCAGCACTGCGCTGTGCTTCTTCCTGTAGCATTTTGCAGTAATGCAGTATCTTGTAATGTTTATGTTTTTATCCCAGACAACCTGGTCTTCAAAGAATATTAAAGTTTATTAAGAAAAAGCCTTGGCACATGCTTTCTTATTGCTGCTGTTTTAAGGCAACTATGATGGGAAATGTTTAATTATATTTAATTCTAAAGGGAACTGCATATCTGTTGTACCTAGTTCATAGTTCACGTGTGGTAACTCAAGGGTAGGGCTGTATGTATTCTGTACTTATGGATAGAAGTGTTTGTTCCCAGTGAGCAAGATAGAAATACAGCCTAAGTCTTACTGAACACAATGGGATTACTTTTGAGTAAAATAAATAACAGAATGAAGTGTGTGCGCAGAACATTCTAAGCCTTAGTTGTAGTATTAATTTGAGAACATGCAGGCAATGTGATTAGATACGTATATGTTCACTTTATCCGAAGGGGCTTTCCCATTCAGTGGAGGGGCAAATCCATCCTGTTGGGGAGGGTGGCATCTATATATGCGCATATCCCTTTTTATGTATCTCATTTTCCCTTCCATAAAAGCAAATGTTCCTTCTGGGAAGGTAAGTATTGTGACTACATCAAAGAATTCTATACTTTCAGGTACTGGTAATTGCTGTATGGGAAAGTGACTTTTGTAAAAGGTGTCTCCAGAACAACTGTAGCTAGTACCAAAGCACCAAGGGACCTTTAGACTGATTCTTCTCAAACAGTAGCCTCAGAGCAAACTGCTTTTGAAACACTAGAGTCAGCTTGTGCAATGCAGGAGAAAGTTATTAAAATGATACATGGCTTCTGTGAGCCTAAGTAGGTTGTTATAGTGGTGGTGGTTTGATTGTTTTAATGAAGATCCTGACCTGGTGGAGTAACAAAATTAAAACTGAGCAAGAGTTGCACACAGGAGGAATTGAACCTGTGTTTCATAGGTCCAGCTGCACAACACCCTATATAACCTGCTTTGGGTTTACCCTGGCCAGTTGATATCTACTCCTGTATCTACTTGTGAGGCAGGATACAGTGTATAGTATATAGGACTGCTGCTGTTACCATGTTTGCTTAGGAACATGTAGAGGTGGACTTACGTGTATCTAAATAAGCATGTTGATCCTTATGGGGTATTGGTATTTGTCAGAGAAAAGAGAATTCAAAGGATTAAAATATCACTTTTATGTATGATTTCTTATGTTTATTTGTTGTTTAGGGATTGTGTAGAATTTATAAGAGGATCAAAATAAATTTAGTAAAAGATGCAAAGCAATAATGAAATGAGAGGCAAAATGACAATACACAAGCAATCTCACTTAGAACGAACACTCTCTCTTTCTCTGTGCATGCGTACGTGCGTGCATGTGCATACGCATTTCAGTGCAAAGAACTGTCTAAAGCAGCAATCTTCTACCTTTTTCATCTCATGGCACACTGGCAAGGCACTAAAATTGTCACACACAGTTTTTTCACGATTGACAAGGCACACCAGGCTGCTTGTGAGGGGCTCACATCCCTCAGTGACCCTACTAACAAATGATCCTCCCCAAACTCCCATGTGCCGTGGCACACTGGTTGAAAATAGCTGGTCTAAAGGCTGCTTCATTCATTCAGTAGAAGAGAAAGACAAGGAGGTACAGGCTTGATTTCTTTAGAATAGGGAGGTGGGAGATACCAGGTCATACTGAGGGTCGCAATCCTAACCTGTGCTGGAACAGGCAGGCTGGTTGGCCGTGCTGTATCCAGCGCAGATTGTGAGCATGCTGGGGTGCAACTTGGAATAAGGGGATTTTATTTTATCCCATGTAATGCTAATCGGGCTGGGGGTGGAAGATGATCCTTCAGACTCTAACCTAAGAAAGTTGAAAAATATTTTTTAAAGTTACACTGAATGAGGTGCGGGAGAGAGAAAACCAAATAGTCAATGGGTAGGGGAAAGGAAGAAAGTTGCGGAGGGTGAGGCTTCACTGGCCAAGATTACCCATCCCAATCTGCTGAGACAAATTATTATCTGGATGCTGTGGAGTTTTTCTCTGGTTTATTCATCCAAGTAATGCTCTGGGTCAGTGACCAGAAATATTTAAAGGAAGCAAGAGGCTATGCAGACAAAAAGGACTAGCCAAGCATGTTTGAGTTTTGTGTGACTTATTGAGAAAATGGGGGTTCTGTGGGTGCTTCACAAGTGAATTACTTGGTCAGAGGGTGAGAAGAGTAAGGGTTGCAGGAGGTTCTGTCACTGAGTAGTAAGGCCCGGAACTTCAAGGGGGAGAAGAAAGGATTGGGATGTGGAAGAAGAGAGAAGTGAATAAGGGCAGGTAGGGCAGGTGAAGAGGCACTAGTTGCCTTTCCAGCTCTCTGGGTGGGAGCACTCTGTTACAATGTGGAGTGCTGCAACGTAGCACAATAGGGCAATCATAGGATGTGAGATGCAATTCCAAATTGTCTCTGGCCCAATCTTTTACAGGCACTATGGCTTTTACCCATAATAATTTGTAGTAATTTGTTTTCCTGCAACACCTTCTGACTTCCTGTTATCTTTTGAGGTTGGATCTCAGGCTGGATTTCTAGTTTCTTCCCAATTCTTGAGATTTGGGCATGCTGGCAATTCTGGAGATAATTGGGTTAAGTAAGGCAGGAGCAACAATTATTTCTTCATCATAGCAAAAGTCTTTGGGCAATGACATTGTTCAAGGCAAGGGCAAGGCGAATATCAGTTTAGGGGGTTGGTTGAGGATATCATTGGTTTGGACCCATTGTTTTACTTTGGTAACAAATGGCCTTGTGCTTTACTTCTATATGGTTTTTCCCAATATCAAGACTCTAAGTTTGATCTGAAAGTTAAGGGCTGCTTTGGGGATACTAGTACTCAGGATTTACTCAAAAAGGGGGGATATTGAAGACCACAGGGAAAAACATTTTTAGGTTGGCTCGCAGGCTCTGGGTTGACCTAGTCTTGACCAAAGCTGAACTAAGGCCATCCCTCTGCTGTGGGTGCTAGGTGCCAATTCATAAGAGAAGTGACCTATTACAGTATATGCTGCCTACAGATATTAAAAATGACAAATTTAAAAGTCCAAAGGTTTGGTAGAAAACATTCTGATTGTTTCTCAAAGCATGTTTTTGTATATTCTACCTTTATTTTCCGCTAGAAAGAGCTAGTGTCTGCTAGTGCTTGTGCTTAGTTTCATAAATTCGTATGTTAAGAATGTTTGCATTTTGACCACCGTTCCTTGGCAGGTGTTTAAACTTTGTGGTCCTCTTCTACTTTCCACAAGGGCTCCATGGCAATTTTCTTACTTGCTATTTGTTTTAAAGATCCCACTTTAAGATCCCTTTCTAAAACTAACAAAAGTATTCCTTCCAAAATATTCACAGCCCTTATGTTTAAAGCTGATGATTTTAGATTATGCCAAGCCTTACTGATGTTTTACAAACTCTTGTTTTTCACATTTCACTCAGGTTCTGCTTATTGAAAAAATCATCAGAGATGGCAGACCTGGATAGGAAGTGGGCCTGAAGAATTCAGAAAACCTAGCCAAAACGGGAAGGGTGTAGATAAGAATGAATGGGTGGGAATGTAAGTGGAACCACCATGTGATGCGCTCAGGAACTCGCAAGGGGGCAGGAACTTGCTTGTTTGTATAACTCGGTATAAATAATCATGGCCCTGCCCCTTAGGGAACAGAGACTTGCCTGCTTGCTTGCCCACCCATTGTGCAGCTTTGTCTCTCTCTGTCAGCCTTCCAAACTTCAAACCTGTTGCGTTTGTTTGTTTGTTTTGTCACAGCAGGGACAAGACAAGCCCATTAGGAACCTCTAGCAATTCAGCTTATAAATAGACTCGAATGGGGGAGGGGAAAGCCTCCCTTTGCCGGCACCTCTCGTTTTGGCAGGGGACACAAATTCTGGGTTTCCGCCCCAGGGCGGGAGGCTAGAAACTGCAAACCGACCGAATCTGTCATTCTAATCTTCCTAGCGTCAGCGTGGAATCCTGACCGAGGGAGGTGGTCTATTTTTACCAACTGTTCAGCATGCGCGTCACTCCAGTGCTTCTCTCTCTCTCTGCGTGTCTCTCAACGATGCTCGTTGTTGCTAGGAGACGGCGAGGCATGCGCGCGTTGCCATAGAAACCCAGCGGACAAGGCTGCGGCAACTGTGACTGCGCTCCACCACCGGTGCCTCCTTCCAAGGGAGGGCGCAGAGAGAGGCGAGGCAAGGTAACGACCGGGTCCGCCCGCAGAACCCACCCAGCGCCGCTTGTTGCCCCCCTTGGCCATTGTTGCTGGTGGAAGAGCTGGTGCTTGAGGACGTGGGCGGGGCTACGGCTTCTGCCGCGGAGGGTGGGGTAGAATTTGTAGCATAAACTTGACACATCTCCCTCCCTCCCTGTCTCTCTCTCCCTCCCCCGGGGGCTTGCTCAGAGCAGCTTTCCCCCCCCCCCCCCCCACACACACTCCCAAGTACTTTAACCTAACTACAACCGACCATCACGCCCAAGTCTTGTTTTGGCCATGATGTTGCTTGTCTGTCATTGATATACAGCCCTTTGGCCACGACTAGGGGTGTTTTCTGTTGTTAAAAATGCATAAAAACACAAAACACCGCCTGTTATTTGGGGTGTTAAAATGTCCGAATTAAAACAAAACACTGCATTTTTGGTATTTTAAGATATTTTCCAGTAATTTAAATAGACTACCTTTACAATTAAAAATAATACTGCATCTGCAGACACTATATCACCCACCCAGTTCCCTGTATAAAATATTTATAATAAAAATGAGAACTTGGAATGAGAACTTAGAATAAAAGCACGCACCTCTTTCTGCCTTTCAAATCACAAAAATTGCAAAAGAAAAAAGAAAAACACCCACCCCTAACCGCAACCCTTCTGCTGGTTGCATGCTTTTTGTGGTGGCTGGTGGCCTTGAACAATAATGTCGGTCTTTCTTTTCTGCCCAGCCAAGGATGGAATGCTGTGCCTGCCCCCTGGAGACCCACATTTAGCTACGGAGCAGTTTTCGGTAGCCTTGAGAAAATTGCACTCTCTCTGCCTAGCCCACCTTTTAAGGATTATTGAGGGGATAAAAAAGGGGTAGAACCGTATGTAAGCTGGCCTGAGCACTTTGGGGGGAAAATGGGAGACAAATATAGCTAATGTTGCTGATATTCAGAATGCTGCCTGATATGATGGCTTTTCTAATTTTAAGTTCTTTATATGCAGAGAAATCATAAAAAAAAATCCATCTAGAAATAAGTCCTTTTTAGTTTTCTTAGGTTTTTCCATTTGGCCCGTGAAGAATCATGCCTGTTCCAGATGTGATGTTCTGCGCGCAGCAGATTCATGTTCCCCCCGAACTACCAGATATTATGAAACAATTCACCAAGGCTGCTATCAGGACCCAGCCACGGGATGTCCTCCAGTGGTCCTATGGGTGAGTAGAAAATGAAAGCCAGTGGCCAGGGCCTCCCCTAGAAGGGCCTGGGGCAACTCAGCCAGTGCAGGCCCCCTATTATGGCCATATATATCTAAATATATATATATATTGTGGCGAAACTGAAAGTGCCCATTTTTTTTACCATGTTTGGAGGCCCTCCCCAGAACTCATTTTGGGAAGCACTGACCTAAATATGTAGGTCCAAGCAACACTTCACACTCATTTGTGTGTAATGGTAGCCAAACAGTCCCTTGAAATAAAAATAAATAAAAAACCTCTTTTCATAGGGGCAGTTGGAGAGGAGGCGTTGCAGGGGGGAAGGGGATGCATACCTCTTAAACCAATTTTCCCTAGTCCAAATTTCCCCAGAAGCTCTCTTCCCCTAGGCTTTAAAATATGAGTTTCCCTGTGCTAAAATCAACAAGGAGAAAAGGCTGCGATGGGGAAAGGGGTAAGTGTCCCCTGCTTGTTGCCTCTCCTCCCAGTCACCTTGTAGAAAATGGCTCTCCGTCATGGAAAGGGATTATGGGGCTACCTTCATGCACATTTATGTAGTTTGGATTTTTTCAGGTACTGGAAAAGCTTATATTTTGTATATCTTTTATGAGTAATTGCGTATTTTTATATTTGCCGTAGGTATTTCTATGCTTTGTCAAGAGGAGAGCCTCTTCCAGTAAAGGAACGGGTTGAAATACCAGTAGCAACACAAAAAAATGACAGTGGTCTGACACCAGGTCTTCTTAAAATTTTGCATAAACAGGTAAATAGTGCAAAATACGCCTTTGCTATTCCTATGAAGTGTCTTTAAAATTGTTCAAAACAGCTGGAACCTGTAAGAGCAATCTGTTTAAATGCCATCACTATGGAATCTTCGCTATGGAAGATTCAGGGCAGATACCCATGCCTGGCTTGACCGTCTCAGGGAGGAAATCTAAAGATTGGAGTCAGATCCAAGTGGCTAGGGACAACGTTCTTAAATGCAGTGGTGTACCTAGAGGGGGATCACAGCACTCAGTTTTGCAAGCAGTCACTCCTCCTTCTCTTTGGAGCCATTCCCAGTGGCTAGAGCAAACCAGAGGCTACACTGGCTACGAATGGCTCTGAAGTGATCCCCCTCTGGTTACTTCTCTGCTTGAATGTATTGACCAATTAAAAAGTAATGGAACACTGGGTCTGGATGACATCTACCCAAGAGTAGAAGAGTACCCTTAACTTGAGATCATTTATGACTGTTGAAAGGTAAAGTGTTAATTAAGTGCTCCAAAAAGACCTATCCAAAGTGGATAAATGGGCAATGACTTCGAAATTGTGGTTCAGTATAAAGTGAGGCATATTGGAGGCAAAAACATTCCAACTTTGCATATACCAATGGTGGTCCGAGCTGTTATTGATGAACCAGGAAACTGATGAACCTTGATGGACAGTTCAACAAAAAGGTTGACCCCAAATGCAATAACTGTGAAGGAGGCAAATTCCTTGCTAGGAATGATTAAGGAATTGAGAATAATGCTGTTAATGTTATAGCAGTATTTCCAAAACTGTGGGTTGCGATCCACCAGTGGGTTGTGACCTGATCAGTGATGTCATGCAGGGGGAACGCGGGGGAACTCAGTTCCACTAGTTAAAATTAGGGCTGACTCCGCCCACTTCACTCTCCCTCCTCCCCCTCCCAATTCCTCTGCAAAGAGCTTTTCTTCTTGGTTGGCCGGCACTCAGAGAGTTAAAGGGAGCGACTCCGGATTCCTAGGGGGGCAAAGGTAGTAAACTGACAAGCTTATAGCCAGAAAGGAAAATGTATTGAGTTCTACAGAAAGTGAAACTGAGGACCCAATCCTATCCAACTTTCCCTTGCCAATGCAGCCACAATGCAGCTCTGAGGTAAAGGAACTAATGTTCTCTTACTTTGAGGAGGCCTCTGTGACTGCCTCTCCATCTCAGGATGCGGTGCACACTTTGTTGGCATGGGTGCATATGTGCTGGAAAGTTGTATAGGATTTGGCCCTGAGTGCATGTGCACATTTACTTTTGAGTGGGCAAACATGCCTCAGCTCCTGTCAAAGGCCAGGCAAAGGGAAACACACCACCATCAGAATGGTTCTGATCTAAATGAATGCAGGCCCCACAAACACTCAAGAAAGAAGTCTCCCCAGCTGACAAAGAGAATACAGGTGGGGCCTTTTTATTCATGAGGATTCAGTACCTGGAACCCTCATGGATAAAAAAAAAATCAACAGGTACTTCAACCCGCAGGTTTTGCCCCACTTCCGAACCCAAATGGAGCATTGCTCTGATCGGGTCCGGAGGGCTTTCTGAGGCCTGTCAAGACCATGTGCATCCACCTGCAGCCTTGGCTGGTTTCAGAATGGCTGTTTTGGCCAAAAATTGCAACCGGTTTTGCTGAAACTCATGAGGAAACAACCGTGTCTGGGCTCTTGTCAAAAGTCACGCAAAGGGGAACTCAAGGACACTGGAATTGTCCCTATCTAATGATCATGAAGCTCAACAAACACTCCTGAGAATGTCCCTCCTAAAAAAGATAAAAACAGAGATGAGATTAACTGTTTTTAAAGGCTTGTAGAGCTAGATGAGTCCCAATAGTGTGTCATTTCAAAAAGTGGGTCCTGGTGCTAAAATGTTTGGAGCCACCATGCTATAGAAATGCTGCAGCTACATTTGAAATACGGTTGGACCCGGTATCTGCGGATCTGACTCTGGGTGTCAGTGGATACCGAGGTCCAAGTTTAAATAAAATCAGAAAATGCAAAAATCAAGGTTCCTACCTTTTTGCAGCCAAACTGTACAGTTTCCAAGTCTGAGGAGCTTTTTTAACACTGAAAGACCCACTTCTGGGTCACGCTGAGGTTCCGTCCTTCTCCCAGGCTTGCCCCAGAATACATTGCGAAGCATTCTGGGGTGAACCTGGGAGACGGAAGGAACTTCCATGCAATCCACGAGTGGGTCTTTCGGTGCTATAAAAAGCGCCTCAGGCTTGGAAACAGTGTGGTTTGGCTGCAAAAAGCTAGGAACCAGTATTTGCATCTTTTTTTTTTTTTAATGCATTTAAACTTGGACTGCCTTATCTATCAGATTCTGGTATCCACAGGGGTTCTTGCAGATTCCAGGGTCTGACTGTTCTATGTACTGCTGCAGTTGTCACACCTCAATGATGATATTGTAGAACTGGAAATTGTAAAAAAAAAAAAGATGGCAGTCAAGAGTATCCACAGGCTGGAGCAACTACCTTATAGTTGGCTACATTTGCGGCTCTTTGGCATGGAAAAAGGGGACATGAGAGAAACTGATAAAATTGTGAAGGGTGTGGACAGAGACTTTTTTCTCCTCTCACAATATTAGAACCACAGGACAGCATCCAGTGAAACTGATTGGTGGGAGCTTGAGTATAGACAAAAATAAATCTTCACAGTCCATAATTAGTTTGTGAAATTCATTGCCACAAGCTGACTGATGATAGCCACTAGTTTGTGTGGCTTTAAAAGGGGATTGGGCATATCATGGACAGGTCTATCAATGGTTGCTAGTCTTGATGATGGTGTGCCACTTTTAGCAGTATGCTTCTGAGAACCACTTGGAGAGTAATGGAGAGAATATGCCTTTGTTTGCTGCTTCTGAGCTTCCCAGGAGCAGCTGGTGGATCACTATGGGAAACAGGATGCTGGATGGTCCTTTAGCCTGATTTACCAGGGCTTTTCTTGTATTATGTTAAATGACTCAAGCTATCTAAAATGAATGTTCTTTTTGAGATGAGCTAACCCTGTCACGCTTTTCTCTTGTGTTTTCTTGACGATGGGCATGTGTTTTTAAAGCTAAGTGAAAAGGGAATTGTGGAAATGTCAGACCTTCAGAGAAAATGGAAAAACTTGTGCTTGCCCATGGAACAACTGCACAACATTTTGCGACTGGATGAGTTTGTAGAAGGCGTGGATTGGATGAAGTTTTTTGCACTTGCATGTAGTGCTCTTGGTGGGGTATGTAGGCTAGTTAATAAAGCCTTTCATATGCAACATTACATTAATTAAACTGAAACTGAATAGCAGATTAGCATTAAGACCAGGCATACTGGGAGTAATATACTTGTGTTTACAGGTGTACCCGCAGTAACCACAGATCTGGCATCCCTGATTTTGACACATCAGATGCCTGTGGATACTGGGATCCACATGTAAAGCTATTTAAAAACCTAAGATGTGCCAAAACCCTGTTTCCTACCTTTTGTGCGGCCAAACTGTGCAGTTAACAAGACTGTAGAGCTCTTTTTAGACCAATTTTAGGGTTCTGCTGTGGTTCCTTGCTCCACCCAGAATACATCGTGGTGAAACAGGATGCAGCCAGATGAAATAGGCATTGGACTGGGAGCGACATGGTGCGGAGTGATCCAGCCTGCTTGCCACTTCCCCCAACCCCCTGCTCTAAAGCAGTTGCTTCAACTTTTTTGTGTGGGTGGACTGCCCCTAACAGCAACCTTAGTACGCTGTTTTGTTTTGTAATACAGGCAGGCCCCTGTATCTGTGGGGAATCTGTTCCACACACATATATACCCGCAGATTCAGAAACTGCAGATGCCAGGGAACACTATTAACAGCCCCTGTGCCCCCCCACGTGGAAGCATTTCTTGCTTAAATATTCTTGCTTCACTGAAAAACTGAATGTGCAAGCTACGAGTCTACACGCTATAGACTAACCGGAAACAGGAACTGTTCTGCTTCCTTGCCCTCTAGCATGTAAGCTGGTTGCCTGCATATTTAGATATTCAGTGAAGCAAGAAACACTGGCTTCCAGTGCGACTACATGAAAAATAAGGTACTGTAATGGGTGTGGAGTGGGGTGTGGGAAGACTCCCACATCACTGGGGCCTGCATGTATATGCCTGTTCACAGTAGATATTAATGTGCAGTTCTCCCCCTTGTTTCCAATCTTCTTAGTCCTTACTCAGTTCTATGAAGCATGCCTGTCAAATTCTAACAGAAGATCCAGAAGGTGGACCTGCTCGCATTCCATATGACACATTTGCATTTCTCTACTCCTACCTGGCTGGCTTAGATGAGGAAATAACAGAGGAAGCAACAGAATCTTTTCTTAAAGCTGTAAAGGAACAAGTGTAAGTATTACTTAGATACCTGGGTTTAATGTAGTCCAGTTCTGCCACAGGAGCACTCACATTTTTCTAGGGCATTCTTTTTCTGGTTCTCTTGAAATAGTAATTTTACAAGTTTGAGGTTTTTCTTGATGAAGAATTGATCTTACAGTCCTTGAGAGCAGCCAATGCACCTATAACAGTTTTCCTCTAGAGCAGGGATCCTCAAAGTCCTACTCAGATGTTGTAGATACTGTAAGTGCCTGCAGGGGGGGGGGGGAGGACCCAGCGGCTCTGCAACACCATAAGCATTTAATGGCATGTGCCCTACCTGGGGGGGAGGGGGTTTGAGGGTGTATCCAGAAGGGTTGGGGAGGCCTGCTGCCACCTCTGCGGGCCTCCCTGATGCTTAAAATAGCTCTGTGGCCAGATTGGAGCTTACTGCCTAGTTTAATGCAAAACAGTAAAACCCTCCCAACTCTTTTGGATACCCCCTTGCCCCCGCCCAAGTAGGACACATGGCACTAAATGCCTGTGACACTGATTGCTGTGGTGCTGCTGGGCAGTAATCTCTGGGGCCACTGCCCTTAAAGGGAAATGGCTCTTTTTTGCTCTCTATGGTGAGTCATGACCCACCATTTGAAGAGCATTGCTCTATAGTCTTTGCTTACAACTTATTATAATCTAAATTAGCTACCTTATGAACTATCAGGCCCCATGATACAAACATTAACATACTGTCAATTTTGCCTGTTATCTGGGCCCACTGCAGTACCTGCATTAAATAGATCATTTCACCCAAAAACCACCATTCATTTTTTTAAATCTTGTAGTATAGAAAAAAAAACCCTGCAAATATAACTGAGAATATTTGGGGAAATTTCCCTTTGTGTGTGCAAGTGTTTCCCCCACAATTGCAACCACATGGGATAGTCAGAGAACGTACTATGGAATTAAACTGAAATTGTTACTTAAAAGTTAATGTATGCTCTTGTAATTTAGGTCAAGAAAGGAGTATATGGTTGGACTTGCAGATTTCAGCGTTGCAAAAAAGAGTTAAAGAAAAGTACATCAGAGTTTAATAGTGAATATTATACAACATAAAAACAAATTCACTGTAATAATATACAAAGTACAATGTGTGTGTTTTGTTCACAAATAGCTTACTAAGAAATTAGAAAGTAAAGGCTTAACATTTAATTCATTACAGTCTGAACGTGATCCTTTATGGGATATTGGGGGCAAGTTTCTCAGAGATGTCCAAAATAGTTAATACTTTACTCAAGATACAATCTGTTGTTAGAGACCTCTGAGGGTGCAATCCAGAGGACTAGCAGCAGCGTCGGCCCAGGGCTGTGCTGCTTGTGTGCCAGCCGAACTCGGCTTGCACAACAGCAGTTCTGGGCAGAGGGAGGGCGGGTCAGCGGGAGGAACTGGGCAAACTAGGAGGCGTGCAGGCCTGTTTCAAGCAGTGAGGCATCCTTGGCTCTGCACCTCCTATACAGCTGGTGCAGTTCCGAGGAGCACATAGTGGAGGCTGGAGCCTCAGGTGGGGCAAGGGTGTGAATGTGCCCTTGCCCCAGTGAGGCTCCCCAGCACTCTAAAGCTGCACTGGATACAGAGCAAGCCTGCTGGCCTCACTCTTCCGGCTCAGTTTAGGATTATCCTAGCTAAACTTAACCATTCAATTTACAGCACAATCCAGTGCATTGTAGGAGCAGGCTGAAAGTCACCTTGGGATAAGAGGATATTTTCCCCTTACCCAGTGCTGAGCCCCAGCCTGCCCTATGGGGCTGCTTGGATCTGTGCCAGCTAAATAGCTGGCACACATCCGAGAGGCCCCTGCAGTGGCCTAGCTAAGGAGGTCTCTCTCTCTCTCTCTCTCTCTCTGCTTTTGAAAGGCACTCCCAGTTTTTGGTGAATTTATGGGAGCCAGATGCCCTAGCTACACCACTGCCTCCCCAGCCTGAGTCCCTTATCCCTACTTTTCCACACCACATCAAACTTCATGGGGGTAGATATCGAAAACTAGAAGTGAGCTCCAACTGCAAAATGGAGCTCACTGAAGCAAAGGAGAGGATCATGGAGGGCTGCAGGACTCTCCAGAAGGCTTCGCAACTCCTCCAGGTATATTCCTCCAGGTACTCTCCTGTGGCTCCACAATTGCTGCAGTGCCATCAGGGCAACCCCCCCAACCCCAGTTCCCACCCCTGCACACACTTACAGTGGCCTCGTGGGACCACTGCTTTAGGACATTAAATGGTGAAATAGGTGCCAGAGTCCACCTTGCTTGTCATGATGAAACAAATACATCTCAGCTCCTGTTCCTAGCACTGTCCGCATATTTGTATTCTTATTTTCTCCTTTTGTGACTATGATGTCTGTCTTCATCTCTGAAACAAGTCAGAAACACCATTATGAAAGATATTCAGAAGGAAAAACAAGCCTTCAGGTCTCTCAAAAGCCACCTTTTCTATTATGCTTCAGGCTCAATCTTTCAGTCCTCATCTCTGCTACAATGAAATCCAAGTACTCATAGCTGCATTTACACACACTCACCCCCTTAGCAGCATATGCTGCTTTAACCAAGAGTTGAAAGTGGTTTATAGAACCATTTTAACCTTGCATCTACTTCTCAACTGCAAAGTTGGATTGCACTTTTTAGATTATAAAATCTTTGAGGCAAGCACCTGCCTCTTTTAATCTTAGGGCCAGTCCATACATTTAACTGGATTGCACTCCTGTGACTAACATGCTTGGGACACAAAAGGGGATTCAAAACCCTAAACTTTCCCAGTCAAACTCCCCCATACACCACACAATCTGGTGGAGGGTACTATATTACTATATTTTCCCCACACCTTCTGGAATGAACAGTTGGGCTTTGCTTTCCTTAAAAAAAAAAGTCAGCAGGAGATTCCACTGCAGATCTCCTGTAAAAAAAACTTTCGTTTGGACTTCATTAATAATGTTGTTATTCTGTAAAAGTAAGCTCTTCATTCTATATTTCCTGTCTTCCTCCTTTCCTAAAAATTGTTTTCATTAAAAAGAGACCATTAAAAACTGGTAAAGCCAATTTCAAAACCTTGCCTTGACATTTGCACAACTGTTTTGTGCATAGAATTTATGTATGTTTTGTCCTTGGGTTTTTTAAAAGCTTAGCCTATACCTAAGTCCTGGAAAATACATGTACAGGTTACAAAAAAAGGGGGGGGGGGCTTCTGAAGACTAGTGAATAACTTCAGATGCTCCAAACTTAAACCTGCAATGAATTGCCTGCAGACAAGAATGGTAAGCAAGCTCTGCTTGCACCCTGGGTGCCTCTACTGAGCACAGCCAGGCCAGAGCAGGAGAGAAAGCTTGTACACGTAGGAATCATTAGAAAGTCTATCCCTGTATGTACCATGATAACAGGGAAATTTGAAATTCTATTAACATTGATTTTCTCAACAGTATGACTTAACTGGGTACATGTAACCCCAGGATCTTATCAGTAAATCTAGGAGAACTAAAACCAGAGTAACTAAAGGTGCAATCCTGAGTGCTTGTTTGGCCAGTGCGTGTCAGTTGCATCAGCCAAAGAGTGTCTCAAATGTGTCATAAGGCACATCTGCGCTACTGTGGGAGGGAGAAGGGCTGGTGCAGGCAGTTGTGTTGGCCCACGGAGGCTTCTCTGTACTATATACTTCTCTGCACTATGCAGAGAAGCCTGGGCCCCAGCAGGGAGGCAAATTGGGGTGGAGGAAGGGTGCCCCCCCCCCCGGATGGAGTGCAGATCCAGTACTTAGGCTCGATCCTAACCCTTGTTCCTCCTGCCTCCCACACTGCACTGGATACAGCACAGGCCTACCTATTCCAGTGCAGTATAGGACTGGGCTGCCCATGAAAGAAAAACAGTGGCACTGAAAGTGTGTGTTTGGTCCTTTGCATTAGAACAGCAAGTATTTAGTACAGACAAGGCAGCATGCTGCATTATTTCCAGGCCCACAATTCCCTTGCATTTTCACTGAAAGCTTTATAAAGTTGCAACTGAACCTATTCAACCATGTGGAATAACAGCCACCCAGAGTCCAAAAAGCCCAAATTACCTCTCTTTTTTCCTTCGAGAATCCCTATCTCTTTCCCGACTTTTTTTTGGTTTGCCTGGACTTCTGCTGGAATTTCGCCTGCGCCTAGTATGATCAGCATCCTTTGAACTTCCACAAGACTGCCTTGAGTCAGCTGATGCAGATCTTTGCTCTCCCTTTCTAAAGAAATAGAACAACTGCTTTAATCTAAAAACATACCTTTTTTAAAATTACAGAGCACACATTTCATATAAAACACAGGCAGGGGAACAAAACCACACACTGCTGGGATTTAACCTCCACAGCCTGATCCTGTGGAGGTTATTCCTGCTTTGTAACTGTGCTTTGAGTTGCATACCATTCAGAGTTTTGCTGAATTTCCATTCTGTTCCAGATTCTTTGTATGTTAAGAATTCGAGTGTTCTAGTCCTTTATCCAGCTGAAGAAGCTGAATAAACTTCTCCCCTCCCACTCACAGCCTAGTCTTGTCCAACAGCATGTACTTTACAAGAGCTGTTTTGTCATGTTTACAAAGCAAGCAGTTACTTAAATTCATTTTTATTCTGCAGGAAAATGCATGTGAAGTTGTGTGCAAAGATATTCAAGTGAACATTAATAATACTACAAATAACCAAGATTCAAAAGAACAGCGAAGTGATAAGTCAAATGTCTGTCTAAATGAAAAAAAAAGTTTTCAAAGGTCACTTGAAGACTGTTCTAGCACTGACTTGCAAGATATAAGTAGATCTCATGCATTAGTCGAGGATAAAACTGGGCGGGGGGGGGGAATGAAATTCTTTGGAAATGACTTATTAGTAATTGCTCTGAGGCAACAACGTACAGCCAACAAAAAAAATGAAGCCATTTCAATCTTCTTCTGAGGTAGCAAGAAATGGAGCTATTAAGAATGAAGATGCTTATGGGAGTTGTAGGCTTTGTGAGGAAAATAGTACATTACTTCCACAGCAGTAGCCCTTATAACAACTACAATCCCTGTAAGTGCCTTCACCCCTCTGCCTGTTTGGAGAAGACCCCCCCCCACATTGTTAGAAGCTTTATTTACCTTACTGATCCATGTTTTCAGGGTCAGTTTTCAGGCATAATTTTTTTAACTTATACACAAGTATAAACGGTATTTGCAAGTGGGGAGCATTTGGGGTTGTTAATAGGTACCTTCCTGAAGACTTTGCTGAAAAAGAGGATTTCTCATCTTCATATGCCTCTACAGTCCTATTGTCCTCCTGCCAATGAGTGGCAAGTTCTTCCATGTGCACTCCAATAACATCCCGGATCACCTGAGTAGAAAATGCAGGTATTAATAAAGCTTTAAGTAACTTGAGAAGTTGTCTCCCTGCCCCCAGTTGACAAAGAACATGTATTGAGCCCTCTGGAAAGTGTGCTTGAGCCACATGTGCACTTTTACTCACAAGCAGGCAACTGTGCCTCAGCTCCTACTGTAGGGGAATACAAAGCCACCAGAATAGTATTGATTCAATGACTGTGGAGCGCAACAAATGCTCCAGAAGGTGTCGTGTCTTCCATGCCCAATAGTAAAAAGGATAAAAACTGAGGCTTGAGCAGCTGTAAAGTGAAACTTTTTTTTTTTACATCTCAGAAAGCTAGGTGGATCCCAACTGTGTGGTGGGACAAGCTAGATGGGACCAACATTGTAAAAAATGGGTCCAAATGCTAATACTAAAATTAATGCTTGAATTACCTTAAGCAAAACTCCATTTTAAAATAACTGCAAAGAAAATCTTAAGTAATCAAAATTAGAAAAAAAAATGAAAATGACAAGGCCCTAAAATTTAATAGATCATTAAGCTAGCCTTTGTAGACCACTGAATGAACAGCAACTAATTACTAGTGTTGTCCAGGCAGATACCATCTCCACTGCTCCCACAGAACATCAAGTGCCTGTCTCTACTTTGGATTGGCAACAGGAACAGAGCTACACAGACTTCCATGCTAAACAGTGATACAGTACTCACTGTCTCTAAGTATTAGAAGACAGCTAGTGCTTTAAAGCAGCAGGCAGCAAATCCCAGCCCACAGGCTGGATCTGGTGCCCGCCATGATCCTTCCCCCAGATGAATGGAGTTTACTGTTCCACCCAAGGGCCTCTCCACTGCACCACAGATTGCCCCAGCCTTCATGCTGGCCTGCCGCTTCCAGGGTCTACTGCTCTACCAGGCTTTGCAGCCGCATTTCCAGGCATACACAGCAGGCCAGCTTTGGAGGTGATCTGTGACGCAACAGAGAGGCCCCAGGTGGAATGGTAAGCTCCATCCACGTCAGGGATGCCTTTACCAGGTTCGTTTACCACTTTAGAGACCACTGCTTTAAAGATAAGAAGAGAGCACACTACAAATTTGCTTGTATAGTACACAACACTGGGTCAGCATGGGCATACAGATGTACCCTTGCTGGTACAATGGGCAGAACTTTGCCACTCACAGCCAAATCCTAACAAGCTCTGGCACAGTGGGGCCTAATGCTCTCTGCTGTATCTAGTGCTCATCAGAAGCAGGCTGGAAGTCTCCTTGGGGTAAAGGGATTTTTCCCCTTTACCCCAAGTACTGCCCTATGGGGCTACTCGCATCTCCATAAGCTTTTTAACTGGGGGGAAGTCTGAGACGCCCTGTGGAAAGCTGCCAGGCCAGGCCGGAGGATAAGATATGGTGGAGGAGGCCTCCACCTAGTCCTCCCTCCCCCATTCTGAAATATTCCCTCCCTGTGGCCGAACCATCCAGTGCAGCATTACCTGCAGAATGCCAGGATGCAGTGTTAGCAGGGTGGACGCCAGCCTCCCCACCAATGCTTCTTACTCACTGGGTGCGCAAACATACCTTATGGCACGTTTGCAACCTGTTCTGCTGGTGCAGGGACCACTGGGCTGGTGGACTATCCAGTTTGGATTGAGCTCTCAGTTGTTTATTTTGAAGGCAACTGCTGCTTGCTCCAGATGAGTAAGTGGCAAAATGCATTTTAATATTAAAATTTATAATCCATTGAGAAAGGAGAGTTCAAGTTGTCCTACGAATCTGAGTAGACTAACATCAAGAAACTTTATGGTAGCAAAAAGTGCTTTGAGCCCTGCAAGAATTCACAGTATCTTCCAGACTAACCAATACTCACTTCTGTATAGGATTTCTTCGTTATGTGAACATTCTTAGCTCTGTAGGACTGTCGCCGCCTTTTATAATCCCGCATCTCCGCAAGAATTTCAAGATGGGACTTCGGACCTTTCTGACCATCGTCTAAAGCAAAACAAAAATTACTTTATTAAACAAATTAGCTTTACTTCAAATATTAATATACAAACAACTGATATAGTTATATTAATCATAAGATCAGCATTTGGTTGCAGTTTCAACTGCAGAAGTAGAACTGTTTTGCAGATCAAGCTAATGCACAAGTCATTCAGTTCCTGCTCCATTTTCCAAGAACACATAATTTGCAATCTATGTCCTTCACCAGAGTCAAGCCTAGTTCACTGGAAACACCTTCTACTTGCAACTACTGCAGGCTGCAATCTAGCCCAGAAAAGCACCTGTCTGTCTCAATTTTAACAGGATTTGGAATGTATGTGGACTGCAGTCTTTTTGATTATTTTACATCATCATTAAACTCAAGAGTGCCATCTTGCCCAGGAAATACAGGTCTGCTCTCGTTATCTGAAACCCACTGATAATCAAACCCAAAGGTCAGGCAGCCTGTTTCTCTCTGAATGTGACCGGAGGTGTGCTTTGAGCCATTTTTGACCAAGTGACCAAAAATAAAACTATTTTTGGCTGCAAAAGGCATTCTGTGGGCTGGGGAGGCAGCTCGTGGCCATGTGCCGCTTCCCCGCTCCCCCCCTCCAGATGCGACCTCCAGGTTGGCCCAGCCCCACAGGTTTGGTACCCGCGGATGATTAAATCCACTGATGCTGAACCTGTGGATAAGGACTGACCTGTACTGAAGATAAAAAAAAACCCAAATAAGAATAAGAACATCTCAGCAAGAGAACATCAAATCCCACACTGCATGTTTTACCATTTGCAGTTACAGCATATTTTAAGAATATAATAGTAACATTTTCCCCTCAAACCTTGGTTAACTTTTGCTGCCAAGTCTACAAAGAGATCACTGTCATTTTCTGTCAGCTGGGATCTTGACCTCTGATTCTTTGTTTCTGCAAGGACGTGATCATAGATAGCAAGACGGTCTGCTTGGGTCAGATCACAGATATACCGCTTGTGATTTTGTGGAACTTCAACAGGCAGAGAAGAAAAAGCACCTAGAGTATAAACACAAGTCTATTGTTGCAAACAAACTAGTACTGCCAGCCCAAATGGCACAGACCATAGGTAACTTACATATTTCAACTTACCAATGTACTAATAAAAACTTAGATCTTTTCGTCCCACAGGGCAAACAAGATTTTGTACCAGTCAAACTTTACATCTTGTCACTCAAGGCAGACCAACTCTTGGGTTGTTTCAGATACATTTTGCCCAGGATCTAACCAATTGCCATCTGGGATGGGCATATAACGTGTTCTAGATGGGATCACACTTCCTTTGGATAAATCAGGTTAGGAGAAGGGAATGCTTTTGGATCCAGCCTTGCTCCTGGCTGTGCAGAGATGCTTTTGCCCACCTTCACTGGTGAACCAATTGCAGCCCTTCTTTGAAGCTCTAGCTACAGATGTCTTTGTCCACCAGTAGAAGGGGCAATTAAGACCTCTGTGCAAAAGTCACACACACAGCTCACATCTTTGGGAGACCAGCTGGAAAAAGCAACAGCACACCTTACAGTTGCCTGAACAAGGAGTAGGTGAGGGAACTTAAGGAAGAATTGAAGGGCAAGAAAAAACGTTAAGACAGCACCCCATTTATTCTCTCAAGTACCCTCTATGCATTAGCATCTTGTGAGAATCAGGAGGTTGGGAACCCAATGTTGTTTCATTAAGTTCTACCTACTGCTTCTTGCATACCATGGCCTGGTTTACAAGGTTAATCTAAGGGATTGGTTTGCGCTGGTTTGTAGTAGAGATTGTACTAACTGGCTTTCATGTCTCACCAGTATTCTAGAGAAACACAATTTCTATGTGTCAAGAAATCCACAGCGCAGACATTTACACATTACAGCACATTTGTGACAGTGCAGGTCCAGCGCAAGAGTGCTGAAACGGTACAACGCCAGGTTAAGATTGCGCCCACAGATTGTGCCACCCTAGCTCCACACCCTAGGTCCCGCAGGGGGAGGATTTTGAATGATTATTCTTCATATTTCAGGCTCCTTGCACTGAATCAGCCCAGACTTATGTATGAATACACTGTGATGAGAATGATCACAAAAGCTTTATACATTTAAACATGCTGTATGAACGTTTAGCAAAAATAATGGTTTAGAGCTTGGCTCTTCTGCCATGAGGTAGGCTGCTTGAAATAAAAGAGTAAAATTAAATGGAAATCTCAAAGACTCAGGTATTTTTTAAGTTTGTGAGGAAACAAAGGGGAGGGGATTAACAACAAAAAATTGTATAAAAACATTTTCCAGCAAAAAAAGCAACTGCACTAGATGGAAACCATGGATAGAGCTCCACAATTGTCTCCAGCAGAGCACAGTTGTCAGAAAAAAACATTGGCTGTCACAAGCTGCTATGTTCTCTGGCCCAAGCTGGTCAGGCATCTGACCTCTGCTTACCTGGACAATAACTTCCACTTCCTTTTGTGTTGGCTTGTTTAATAATGTGAAACTGTAAGTTCTTGTCTACAATAAAACAAAAAAGAACAACAGTATTAACTTTTGATGTTGAAAGAAAACAGATTATTGAACTCATAATGGCCAACATACACATACGTTTGTTACAGAAGAGGTGTTAGTTGTCATGGTTAACACCAATTCACATTTCAAGTTCCAAATTTTTACATGCTGAGCAAGGTTAAAACAAAAGATTCTCAGAATCCATGGGGCTCATTTTCCTTATGGATGGTCTACAGGCACTGCCCACATCACCATCATTTCATCTACTCCTAGATTCCCTCAAGGAGGAATGATGAGATGCAGACCCAGCCCTATCTGGCATTTTCAGCTCCTGCAGCAGGCTGGAGCATCCTGAGATAGGCCTGGTAGCCGTCCCATTACCACGGTGATGCCATCTCCCCTACTCATTGAGAACGGTCCCTCCCCTTACCTTAAAGGCAGGAGTTATGCAGCCAGGAAGGAAAGAAGCTAGAGGGCCAACAGCTCAGATCAGCTCAACAGCCCCAATGAGGGATGAGCTGCAGAAAGTACCTGGCCAGGAGAAGGAAATGGGTGACAAAATCCTTCTCCAATTTTGAGGCCCAAGAAGGGATGGAGTAAGATAGGGGCTTATAAATCCCTTGGATTGTGGCACCCCAGCCCCCACAGCATCAGGGGGAGGACTTTGAATGATTATTTTTCATATTCCAGGCTCCTTGCACTGAGTCCATTATGTACACTGAATGTGCCCGAGGCTGCAATCTATACGTGCTTCCATTGAAGTAACCCACATTGAACATAATGGGACTTACTTCTGAGCAGACATGCATTGTGCTGTGAATGAATCTTCCTTGGTTTTAACTCAGTAGCAGGTCATGTTAAATCTGCTGCTTCTGTTATATCTATTAGTTCTACATATTGTGTTTTTCACTCAATAGTACAGCATAATCAAGTTATAAATGCAGCCTTGCATGTATCCTTGAGTTGCTTGTCAGATTTCCAGCAATATCTTACAGCTAGTGATGAGGGGATTCAGGAAATGTTTGAGTGGTACAGAACTGTAGATATCTAGAAATTGTGTGAAATGGTAGGCTACAGAAGCCTTTAGCAGTGCTGTGGAAGACTGGTTTACTTATGTAGTTACTGATGTAGAAATTTCCCTGCTGAGTACGGATGTAAAGATCTGTACTTTAGAAAATGCTATCAAAAGGGATGTATTCAAAGAGTATGAAACAAGGCACCTCATGGTGTAAGCAGAAAAAAGATCATTGGCCTTGATAAAGTCAGTAGTAATTCAGACTGTGAGAGTGATCTAGTGAGACTGGAAATATATAAATATGAGCAAAGAAGACAAATCAGCATTTTGGCTGATCCCAAGAGTAACTGGAAAAGAACTCACGATGCAGATGGACATGGAGACTGCAGTGTCTAAATAGAGTATGAAAAAGCTTTTGCAGACATCAAAATGAATCACACATCCCTACTGCTGAAGAAACACACAGGACAAAAGGATAGTGCCCTTGGGAGTGACACAATTGGAACATAATAATAGATGTCTTTTGGAATTGTACGTGGTTGAGGAAGGGTTTATTTGTTTGGAAGATATTTGCTGGAAATTGTATAGAGCCACTCTGCTTGGCACATGTGTATGGAGTGGAAAGCTCTTTGTAAATTATAAATAAGTGCTTGGGTGAGATTTGCCAACATATTTTTCTTCAGTTTTCTGAATTTGTGGATAAAGAGATAACTGCCTCTTTTGTAAAAAGCTCACTGTGCATCTAAGCAATCCTAGCTGTTCAAAGTTGAGAAACAGGAGTTGTTGAAACAAATCTTCCCACAGAACCATGAACACATGAATGAGAGAACTGCACCTGGAGAGCTGCAATCACACCCAGCAACACTATACGAAGACAAAAAAATGTAAAATAAATCAAACCAGGCATAACAAGTGTTTAAAGAAGGCACAGAAGCCTTAATATATGCAAGAGATACGCTGATACTAGTTGCGAATACACAACCCAAGTTTCACAAAGACCTGCTCCTTATAGTATCAATCCAAAAGTGGATGCCGAATTGGATTGCTTAAAGGCATATGATACAGTACTTCACAAGGTAGCTTTTAATGAATCGTTCCAGTTATTAACTATTGTTCCAGTTATTAAAAACAAGGGAGCAGAGAACAGTCAGGCACAGCAGAGATTTCACGGTTACCATAAACTCTGTTTTGAAAGTGGGCAGTTATCCTTTGCCAAATACTGATGACATATTTGCAACACTGTCAGGAGGAAAGTGGTTCAGCAAGATTGATTTGTCACAGGTTATTTGCAGGTAGAAGTAGAAGATCCTAAGGCAGGGGTTCTCAAATTTCCCCCCACCACAACCAACCTACTCTGCGGAGGATGGTACAGCAACCCATCTCCTTTTCCGACTGAAGAGTCCTGGGTTGGGCCCTCTCTTCCACCCTTACGTCTGGTTGACTCCAAATTGGAGCCCTCTGGGCACAATGGAGACTGCACCGAGCCTCCTCTGGAAGCAACTGGAAGTCGCTCTCATGAACCCAAAAGCAAAAATGCACCATCTGCAATTTTTAAAATGCTCTTAGTACTTATCTGAAGGGATGGAATCATTGTTATGTATATCAAAGATTCACAGAGGCACATTTTATTAGGTTTCACTTAATAGCTCTGTTTGCTGTAGCATTTTTACATACTCTTGTTATTAAGTTATGAATTCAGCCTTGCGTTTGCACATGTCCTTGGTGTTTTTTTTTTTAACATTTTCAGAAAATATCTTACCAAGAGGAACATAATGGACAGACCTGAAATCAAACACTCCAGTGTTCGCAATAGTGTGGCTTAAGCTGCCACTTGCAAACCCCTGACTAGCTGTGCTAATTATGCATCAGTTTGGGGGCATTTTAGGTAGGAAGAGAATTTGGGGCACAATCCTAACCTGCACTGGAACAGGCAGGCCTACTTGCCTCTGCTGTATCCAGATCAGGGGCAACTTACCTGTGCCCATCTTTGGTGCAGCGAGGCTGATGCAGCTGCTTGCGTTGGCCCTGAGCCAGTAGGGCTTTACTTGCGACAGTGCTGGGCCAACGCAAGTGGCTTGTGTTAGACCACTGGAGATGGGTGGGGTTGGATTGCCTGTAGGACTTGGGTACTTCTGGAACAACTTGCAAATTACATGTCTCTCACGTGGCTACAAATTTTCAGAATTTACATCAATTAACTTCCACAATTACTTTTACATAGACTCTAAATATTTAAGAGAGACAAATAATAGATCTGGTCTTTGAAATGAAATTAGAATACACAAACACAATGTCACTGTGTTCCATCCACACATGGATACTACCTTCAAGCTGCCATCAAGGCACGCAGTTGGAACTAGATGCCTTGGCAATTAAAGCAAAGCCAACATCTGCTCCTGAAACACAGTTTTGCAGAATGAAGGTAGAAATCTATATGATCAGAACTTTGTTCTAAATCTCTCTATGATGAAGGTAATGCATTCTCTCTCTTTTGCAGGAATGATCAAGATACTAAGAAAAGCTGATGTTTCCGCATAGTACTGTATATGTTTTTCCATCATCACAATCTTACTCACCCATAAGAACACTAGGTATCTTTGCTTTTTCATAGAAAAAAGTAGAATCATACATTTCAGCCTAGAAGACAAAATACTGTACATCAAAATCAAAGCCATAGAACCAGATGCTCTCCCTACCTCAAACACATAAGTTGCCCTGTAAATACTCAGTCAGCTGTACAGGAACTCTGAGGACATAAGACCATAAGGCTAATCCAATTCATACTTGGCATATCTCTGTGATTGTATGAACCGAAAATCATTTAGAAGCAGCACAGATTTAGTTAAATCATTTAAAACCATGAGAACATAAGACCAATTTAAACTTTGATTTAAAGTAAGCTTCCAATTTTTAAATGTATGTTTTTCCTGAGCAAGCATGCAATACTACTGGTTTGTCAAGACTGAGAAACAGCTAAATAGAACTTTTTGTAAACCGGGAAGCATAATTCAAATCTTAGGCACAGTTGTTTGTAAGTAATCCCACTAAATCACATGACTTGCTTACAAAATAAAAATGAGTATTTATTTAAAATACTTAAAAGTCCACCTTTCCCAATCCTATTGGCAAGTGTTCCAGACAGTTTAGAGCCCAATCCTATGCCGAGGCAGTGCTGGCAATCCACATGCTGTCCCAGCAAAGGCTGTCAAGCAAGTGCCATAAGGTGGGGAAGCACACAGTGCTGCTGGAGAGGCAAGCGCCACTCAGTACTCTGTGAAGGCAAGACACTGAAGAGGACCACTGGCCAGTGACTGTCCCCACCAAGCAGCAAGAAGGCTTTTCCTGTAAGGGGAAGGAGGGGAGGGGGCAGAAGTGGGCGGAGGGGGGAGGGGCAGTTTGGGCCCAGGGGGTGGGCAGGGAAGCAGCAGAGGCTGCTGCCAAATTCTATCCCAACTCTGGAGCCTGACTTGGGTCTCCTCAATTCCCAGCACGGATTCAAGTAGACCCATTGGGGCCGCCAGAATTCTACATGGGGTAAGGGAACCAATGCTCCCTTGGTCTGAGTAGTCCTTGGGTCGCTGCTCTGGCCTTGTGGTATACAACAGTGGCCATTTTGGCACCACTGTACTGCACGGCACCAGGGTAGCAAGGATTGGGCTGCCTCAGTATTTGTTTCCTACGTATTTAGTAGAATACAAAAGTTAAAGGAAGGCCTCTCTAGCGTCTTCTTCCCTGCTTCAAAGAGCAGTTGGTATTTCTTGGTGTGTGTGTGTGTGTGTGTGTGTGTGTGTGTGTGTGTGTGTGTGTGTCACATCTTAAATAGGATCAGGTTCCAAATATCTAAAAATTCTCAAAAGTGAAATAGCTAATGGGAAAAATAGTCTCTCTTAATGCGATGGAAAATAAGTCCATGCTATTTGGTTGGTAGAATCATAAATATTCATAAAACAAAAACACTGCAGTGCTTGGGGGCATAACATAAGGAGTAAAATATCTCTCAGGTGGGCTTAGTAAATTATCCTGGCGAGAGAAAGGATGGCATCTCCTGGATCATAGTGCCTGTATAGATATTTGAGTCTAGTAAGAAGTCGAACACTCACAGATCCAGCATGTCCAAATGTTATCTTGAGAAGTTGGATAGTCTCTCCCATAGTTCTCTTTTACATAACAAAATAGCTTCTAATTCAATGTACCTGATGGTTGATCACAATTCAGTTTTAAAAGATTACAAGCCATGATAAGGATTTAATGTTTGTCTTAACCCACATTAAGATACACCAAAGTGGATTCAATTTGATTTTTTTAAAATCCAAACTTCATTTCCCCCCAGAACATAAACATATGTTTAGAAGAACACAACTTTGAGGTACCTTTGACAAGCATAAAGCAGAATAAGTGAAAACATTCTCCTCCTGTCTTCACAATATGAATAACCGTAGAGGGAATATACAAAAACATTACCTCCTCATCTCTGGAATAATCTAGTTTCCTCAGCCTACACGACTTTATGTGTTTCTCCAGGGAAGATTTAGGCATTTGATGGTTAGCATCATATGGACATGACACTTTATCACACTGCAGATAAAGCACAAGAAACTTTCAGTGCAAAAACACAGCAACAACACTCCTTCAGAATAATAATAATAATATAATAATAATACATTTATTTATATACCGCCTTTCTTAATATCACTAGATTTCTCTAATGATTGAACTCAAGGCGGTTTACATAGGCAGACTTTCTCACAAACCCGAAGGTTTTTACAAATTACAGAATGTTCTATCTTCCAAGAACAACACTCCTACAGATCTTTCTTTCTGGATTTAGCCTTCTTTCTTTAGCCACCCGTCTGTCGTCTGCTGGCTGATGAGGCTTCCCTGCTGCCACCAGAGATGCAGCTGATTTCAGCACACTCCTCCTCCCACGAGGCAGCTGAAACTCAGCTTTTAATCAGCCACAGTTTCCAAGGTCTGCTGCTCACAGAGACTTCCGGCAGTCCCGAGCTCACGACCTTGAGATCTTCAGGTGTTATCTTCGGGCAAATGGAGGCATTAACCCTCTCGGCTAAATCTTCTGCCCATAGAATAGAGGAAATACAATACAAAAAGGTCCCAAAGGTGGTTCTCCTTTCTCTCCCATCACCACCATATTAAAGCTTGTAGACAATTGAAGTCACCCGTTGACTCCAAGAAAGCAAAGGGGTATTCCAAATCCAGCAAATTTAAGGGGAAAGGGACTATTAGATTCTCTACTAAGATCACTCAGCCCCAAGACATATTTTTATCTTCCTTTCACAGAGAGAATGAAGCAAAATAGTCACAAATGGATTTGAATATTATCTACAGGAATGCCCCAGTATCCACTGATTTGGTATGCATGGTTTCAGTTATCCACGGATACAATCGATACGGACTCCTATTAAAAACATAAAGGAACATAAAACAATTTTTTTAAACCTTGTTTCAGGAAAACCACTGGTGTTCCCCTATCTTTAAAAAGGCATTCCCAGTATCCAGTGTCAGGTATTCATAGTGGGGTGCAGACAGAACCCCAGCAGATATGGGGGCATACCTCTACAGCCAGCCCAGCCAGGTTTGCTGCCTGATGCAGCCCCTAACTCACCACTAGCACTAGGACAAGTGGATGGATCCTTGCTCACTTGTAGTGAACAAGGCACAGATACATCCGGCTCACATCTGGTCAACTTGGGGTAAAGGACACCCCGAAACTCTGGCTCGCCATCACATCCATTGCTTCATGCAAGCCACCGCTTCCCCCATGCCGCTCTCTGAGGCACTGGAAGAGTTCCTTAAATGCTCTCCGAAAGCGTTAGTATAGAACGTTAGAATGCTTTCGGACCGAAGTGGAGCATCGCTAAAGGCTCCGCAAGCTGGGGGGGGGGGCGCAGCGGCAGTCTGCGGATTTGGCCGCTGGGTGGCTAAGGGTCCAGGGACGCGACCGCGGTACTGTACTTTTATTCCTCCCCAAGGAAAAACCAAATGAGATCCAGGGAAAGGAAGATACGCGGGCTTACATAACTTTGCAGTGCCTGCTTCCAAGGGCTTCTATACCATTAACAGTTACATAGAAGAGGAAATATGGGCAGGTGAGCTTGTCAAAGCGTGATAAAAGCTACACTTACTGAATTACGCTCGCCCACTTCAAAAACAGTGATGCTTCCTCTCCCTCGACCCCTCCCGCCCCCATGGGAGACTTACGGGGATGCTTCCAAACCACACAGCCGAAGAAAGACCCTGACTTCTCAAGGGAGTCTCCGCGCCGGCAGCCATCCTTAGAAAGGGCAACTTCAACTTCCGTGGTTCCGAACTCGGTGGGCTTCTATAAAGGACGCCATCTTTGTTCCTGGCAAAACCACTTCCTACTCTTTATCTAGCTCGTTTAATCCCTGCAGTCTTGACACGGCAATGTAGCGAGAACCAGTAAATGTTACGTAGGTATCAAATTAACTTGGCAGCCGCTACAACTCATGAAGTCAGCTGGCCCTTTTTTTGCAAGTCAACGGTGGGCTATGAATACACGCTGACGCAAAGTACTGAGATACCCCCCCCCCAACTGCCTTCCTTTAGTAGACTCTGTGTGTGTGCGTGCGCGCGCAGCGAGGCAGAGACCGTGGTCGCAGCTGAAAGAGCAACCTCTGTTGGCGAAATGGGGCTACTGCGCATATGCAGCAATATATATAACTCATCCAGACACGGTCCGAATGGCTCATGCAAAAAACAAAAGGAGGAAAAATAAGAGAAAAGAAAAACGAAGACGCTGTGTTGTTAGTTTAGTGTCTTCTTTGCGGCTACTAGGATTAGAAACCGGCCACTCCCAGGACAAAGCTTTGTTCTCTACAGGACCAATTTTAAAGCTGTTTTTCTTGATTGCTGAGACAAGAAGGATTGAGCCACTTTTGTGTGCAGTAGCGCCAACTTCGTGGTGGCCAAGGGGCCAGTGGCCATCCCAATATTGCCTGGGTGTGGCTCTACCCCACCAATATCTGGCCCCCCACGCCACCCTGCAAACAGCGTAGCCAGCCGTGCCCCCCCTGCAAAGAGAGTAGCTGGCCGCCGTGCCCCCCCGCAAAGAGAGTAGCTGGCCGCGAGCATGCGTAGTGGCCGTGACGCGAGGCAGCCACTACGCATGCTCGGGCTCTCGGGGATCACAAGCATGCGCAGTGGTTGCCTCGTGTCGCGACCACTGAGCATGTTTGCCCCAGAAGCAGTGAGAGCCAATGGGATGCGGGCAGTGGTGTCATCCAAATGATTTAGGAACAGGTACTCACTTTTGATTGTCGGGGTCCGCCCACCAGAAGTGACATCATAAGCTGGAAGTGATGTCATGGCAGGAAGCGCCAGGCCGGCCGGCAAGGAGCAGGAGGAGGGGGAACAGGCGCCCACTGGGCCACGCGACCATGTGGGCGCCCGACCGAGGTCGTGCGGCCCGACGGGCGCCTGACCGAGTGCTGGGCCAGCCAGCAAGGAGCAGAAGGGGGAACAGGCGACAAAAAAATGACCGTGTGGGGGCTGGGGCTGGGGGGAGGCTGTAGGAGGAACCGGGAAGCTGGATCTGCGTGGCTGGAGGGAGCAGGAGCCCCAGGCAGCCTACCTTCTCACACTTGCTGCCTTATTCCCGGGTCTCCCTTGCTGCTGCTGCTGCTGCTGCCTCCGGTCCTCTCGCTCCGCTGCTTCCGCCACCACCACACTGCCTGCCTGCCTCCTCACAGAAAGTGCAGGCAACGGCTGCGGGCATGCAGTACGCATGCGCAGCTGCTGAGCCAACCAGCCGACGGGGCCAGCTTCGAGTGGGCAGGGCCAGCTCAACTTCTAGGAACTGGTACTCACATAGTGGGTGCATGACATTACTGGATGTGGGTGTATCCCAATGGTTCCTCCCCTCCGGCACTCTGATTAGCCGGCTGGCCGCAACAACCCTTCCTGAAGCCGGAATGTACGATGGCAGTGGTGACCGCGCGCCCTGGCCTTGGGAGAAGCAGCTGTCAGGCTGCAGCGGCTGCCTCTGAGCCTGGGGTGGGCATTTGCCACGGCAAACGCCCACTCTGAGCTTAGGAGAAGCCGTCAGGCTGCAGCGCATGAGCGTTCGCCTGGGCGAACACCCGCTCCGAGCTTGGGAGAAGCCATGGTCAGGCCGCAGCCGCTGCTTCTGACCCTGGGGCGGGCATTCGCTGCTCCGAGCTCGGGAGAAGCTGCTGTCAGGTTGCAGCGACTGTTTCTGAGCTCGGGGCAGGCCTTTGCTGCGGCTAACGCCCACCCCAAGTTTGGGAGAAGCCGCTGTCAGGCCGGCAGACCCTTTCTCGAGGTTGGGACGCGCAATGGCAGCGACGACTGCGCACCCCGGCCTTGGGAGAGGAAGCTGTTGGGCCAGCAAACCCCTTCCCGAGGCCTCAGGGAGATGACAGGGGGCATGGCCACATCAACATTGGCCACATCAACCCCTCCCCCCGAAGTTAGGTGGAAGTCGGCACCACTGTTTGTGTGCATACATACAGAGGCATTCCTGGTGGGGGTGCATGGGGGTACACTTCCAGGGGGGTGCCCCCACCTGCAGGGGTCGCCATGTCCCACCCAGCAACTTTTGACAGCTACCAAGTGGCGCCCGCCCTTCTGAGAATCAAAGGGCCGGGAACTGCTTAGTAGCCTTGCGAAGCTGCTCCGGGAAGCAGCTTTGCGTGGCTAACAAGTGGTGCCCACCTCTCTGAGAATTGTCACAAATGGACTTAAATATTATCTACAGCCACCCCAGCCAGGTTTGCTGCCTGATGCAGCCCCTAACTCACCACTGGCAGCGCTAGGACGAACATATGATCCATGTTCATTTTCAGCGAACAAGGCACACATACATGCAGTTCACTGAGAGGTCTAAAGGACCAACAGTGATTGGGCCTGGGAGGGAAGTAGGATCAGCAGCGCTTGCATGTGCCATATCTTATATCTTCCAGGCCTGATCTGCCAACATGGATCACTCAAACTTGTGTGAATTAACAGGCATATATTCGAGTACAGCTGTTGCAGAAACTGGAGCTTTCCCAGGTGCAAAAGGACAAACGTCCTCTTTCCTCAAGACCTCCAGACTGCTAAATTTTCCCCACAGGATACAGTGCAAGCCACACTGACCCCACTGAATTGGTGCAGGGGAATTTAAATAGGATCAGGCTCTCCACTTGAAATCAGTTGGATTTAAACTTTGGCTGGATTATGTCCATGATCATTAGCCTGCAGGTCTTCTTGTAGCCAGTTTAGGAATAGTTGAAGATTCTTACTTCTACTGCGGAAGTTGTAAAGTGAGCAAATACTCTGTGTGTGAGAGAGAGGGAGGGAAATTTAAAGAAGAAAGTGAAAAAAATGCCTACAGCACAACAAACACAGACTTAATATGCTTTTATTTTCTATTCAATGTTCAGACTAAAAATCACAATTTGAAGTTGGTTTGCAGGCAAAGATTTGGAGATAGTTTGCCATGGAAACTTGCACATGAACCTACTGTGGCCCTTCTGATTGCCAATCCATCGTTTGGTGCTTTGTCTGAATTGAGCCTCTGTGTTGGTACTTACAGAGTAACCTTTTATTAACTTTGATTTGGCACCTAGTGGAGCTACATATTTCAAACAGATGGATATTTCTTTTGCATGTACATGCTAGTTTATCTAAATTATGTGATTTTAGATAAGATCTTAAAACAAAGAAGATTGTCTCACAGAATTGCCCAAGTTTAAATGGTGTCATTTAGTGAGCCTTATAAGACCAATACATTTTAAATTACCATATAGATGAGGTATCTTTGAGGAATTTTTAAGGTTAAAAAAAGAATGCAGCAACATTTGACTGAAGAAAAATCTTCGGCCTTACTTTTGAAAACAAATTCAGTATTGAAGTGTTAGCAATAATACATGCATATATCCAGTAGTGTCATTCAATAATGAACAAACGGAACACTGGGCAGGACTTACCGCCTGATTGGCTGCGCGTTGCTGATGCAGCACTGCCTTTCCGAGCGCCGCGCGGGCACCCCTGGCTTCGGAGGGGGTGCCCGCTTGCCTGGGGGGCGCACTGGGTGCTGCGGAGAGCTGCGGAGGGGTGCGCCACCCGGAAGAAGCCCCCGCGGCGGAATGGCAGGCGGCGTCGCGGGCTCCCTGTCAATCAAGGGGTAAGTCCCGCCTAGCGTTCCGCTTCCTCATTACTGAATGACACTACTGCATATATCTATTACAGGGAATGACCGAGTATGATAAAAATAATGCACCGGGTGCCATTTTTGGGCTGGTCATAATAAAGCCATGAACTACTGCTGAAAGGCAGTAAAGTTTGGTACGGATCCTCTTGCTTTCCTCATGTACTTCCCTGGACTAATGAGATATTTGTCTGTGTAGTCCTGGTGGATCCACTACAGGCCAGTCACCTCCCTGGCCCATTTTCCACCTGGGGAAAAAGAAAAAAAAATACACATTTACTCAGCAGTAATAGTGCAATCCTTATGCATGTCTACAGGAACAAATTAAATGTTTAAACTGCCTCAAGAGCTGTTGATTCAGTTTTATAGAGGAATCATTGAATCTGTTCTTTCTAATTCTATAATGGTCTGGTTTGGTTCAGTGACTAAACAGGATACGAATAGACTCCAAAGGACAGTCAAAACTGCAGAAAGAATAATAGGAGTCAGCTTGCCCTCTATGGATGATTTATATACTGCTCGGATGAGGAAAAGAGCAAAGAGGATTGTGGCAGATTGCTCTCACCTTGCCTGCAATCTCTTTGAACTTCTTCCCTCTGGACGCTGTTATAGGACATGCTATCATAAAATTCTATTCTATTCACCAAATTAAACTGTGAACCCCTTAGCACTGTGCTACAAAAACAAACATGGTTATACTGAATTTAGTAAATGTTCACCAAATGTAGTAAATGTTCACCAAATGTATAACACTGACTTTACGCAGCAATACTATTCTTTTGCTTGCATCAGAGGCGTTTCTACAGGGATGGCAAAGCTCTAAGTTTTGCAAGAAGCCTTACCCTGTCATGTAAATCCCTCCTCTCCCTTGCTGCTGTAGCCAGTAAGCAATGCCAAGATTGGCTAAAACGGTGCAGGAGAGGAGTGATTTCCACTGAAAGGTAGGGCTTCTTGCAAAACTTAGAGCTTTGCCATCCCTGTAGAAACGCCACTGGCTTGCATAGTTATAAGCCCTGCCCCCAAACATGGGGTTAGGGTTGAGGTTATATCGTGAACATTTAGTAATTTTGGGAGACAAAACCATTTTTTAACTGTCAAATACTTTGAGAAAATGATGAGAACTCAATATGTGGTTATCACTTTAGGATTTTTATGTGGTCTAAAATTTGGTGAACATTTACTATTTTTGGGAAACGAGAATATTTTCTATGCCTTTTTCCATTAAATTTGGTGATCAGATAAACATGAGCCCATGTCTACTCAGAAATAAGTCTGATTTATGTAAATAAGATTTGCTCCCAAGTAACTGCATATAGGATTGTAGCCCACAGACCCAATCCTATACAACTTTCCAGTGCTGATGCAGCTACAGTGCAGCTCTGTGAAAAGGGAACAAATATTTCCTTATCTTGAGGAGGCCTCTGTGACTGTTCCACCACCACAGCTGCATTGCACAGCTGTATCAGTGCTGGAAAGTTGAATAGAATTGGGCCCCAAGCAGCGGCGGCATTCAGCCGGTATGCTGGGCGGGAGGAACGGGTGAGC
>JAJKFI010000037.1:7759569-7803639 GCA_029204185.1 Lerista edwardsae
CAGGAAGCAACAGTTAGAACTGGACATGGAACAACCGACTGGTTTCAAATTGGGAAAGGAGTACGACAAGGCTGTATCCTGTCACCCTGCTTATTTAACTTATATGCAGAGTACATCATGAGGAAGGCAGGGCTGGATGATTCACAAGCTGGAATCAAGATCGCTGGGAGAAATATCAACAACCTCAGATATGCAGACGACACCACTCTAATGGCAGAAAGTGAGGAAGACTTAAAGAACCTGCTGATGAGGGTGAAAGAGGAAAGTGCCAAAATTGGCTTGAAGCTCAACATTAAAAAAACTAAGATCATGGCCACCACTCCCATCACTTCCTGGCAAATAGAAGGGGAAGAAATGGAAGCAGTGACAGACTTTATCTTCCTGGGCTCCAAGATCACCGCAGATGGTGACTGCAGCCATGAAATTAAAAGACGTTTACTTCTTGGGAGGAAAGCTATGGCGAACTTAGACAACTTAATCAAAAGCCGAGACATCACCCTGCCAACAAAGGTTCGCATAGTCAAAGCTATGGTTTTCCCAGTAGCTATGTATGGCTGTGAGAGCTGGACCATAAGAAAGGCAGAGCGCCGAAGAATAGATGCTTTCGAATTATGGTGCTGGAGAAGACTCTTGAGAGTCCCCTGGACTGCAAAGAGGTCCAATCAGTCCATCCTACAGGAAGTCAAGCCTGATTGCTCCCTGGAAGGACAAATCCTGAAGCTGAAGCTCCAATACTTTGGCCACCTCATGAGAAGAGAGGACTCTTTAGAAAAGACCCTCATGCTGGGAAAGATTGAAGGCAAAAGGAGAAGGGGGCGGCAGAGGATGAGATGGTTAGATAGTGTCACCGGAGCGATGAACATGAAATTGGGTGAACTCCGGAAGCTAGTGGAGGACAGGGAGGCCTGGCGTGCTGTGGTCCATGGGGTCGCGAAGAGTCGGACACGACTTAGCGACTGAACAACAACAACAACATTCTTTGAAAAGTGCCACCACTGCTGTGATCATGCAAACACAACCCACAGCTTTGAGGAGCTGAAGCCCATGGGTGGTAAGTGTTTGCAGAATAATACCCACTGCAGCAGCAGTGGAGACACTTTTCAAAGAACTGCAGTAGGGCAATTCTGCCTCACCTGCCACACCCTTACTGCACATCACTGATATCAGAAAAGCATGTGAATAGGCACAGGGCATATACAGTATTTCTACTGTCTACTCAGTAATAAGACAGTATTACTCCTCAGTAATAAGGAGACTCTTGAGAGTCTCCTGGACTGCAAGGAGATCCAATCAGTCAATCACCCGGAAGTCCCGCCCAGCATTCCCCTGAGTCATTAGCTGATCCCATCACTGCTCACTGAAAATGCTAACATTCCATCTTTGACAACATAACAAGAACAGTCACTATTGAGAAGCTGCTTCTGTTTCAATGCATCAGGGGCTTTATCTTTAAGTGTGCTTCCTTTAAGAGTGCTTCTCTGAAAATTCCAGAAGGAAAATCTGATTCCCTTCAACAGAGCAATGAGGAAAAACACAAAAAACTGCAAAAACACAGTTTTAAGTACTGAGTGATTATAACAAGGATGCACTCCTGAAGAATGTAAAGATTGTGTGTTTCAATTTGCTTGCCTCTCTCTAACTTACAAGAAGAGGAGGGGGGGGAGACACCTTACCTGAGTGGCTGTGAGAGCTGACAGCTTTCTTTGCTGGCTATACTGAAATTTAAACTGTCCACTCAACAGAATGAGAGCAGAATAATATCAGTTCCATCAGGACTACAACTTTAAGCCAATTGAACCAATTGTTCCCAATTGGGCCTCATGCCTAAGGGCCCCCCAAGGGTAATCTTCTCTAGCCTTATATGCAATTTTATATTAAAATGTGCATTTGTCCATTACCTCACCTGTACTTTTAAAGCACACATTTTGATTGATTTTCATTTTACCACAGAGATAGGAAGTCTATAATAAATTTAATTTATATCTCCAAGATTCTACAGACCTTGGCTGTCAACCTGGGGCCCAGAAAAAGATGTTTCCAATTGGCAATTGGTCCTGTGGCTCTAAGGCCAGCCCTAATCTGAATATAGGAGAAAAGTAATACACATGGAAACAACATTCATAAACACAGTACAAGAATGATGGTGTAGATAAAAAATTTAAGTTCAACTTGAAAATTCTATTTTCTCCTTATCATACGTATATGTTATCTTTCATATCTTATGATCCCATCATCATACCAAAAATTTTTTTGGGTATAGTTAGACACTCTGTCCCCAGGCTGCGTGGCCTCGATTATACAGCAGGCGCAGAACCAAGGAACCCATAGGGGAGGTCAGCCTCGCTATTCCAGGGCAGTTTAGGATTGCACTCTAAGTGAAGCAAAGTATAATTAGCATTACAATATAATTTTCATGAATGATAGGCACAACAAAAGCCGTATGTTTCACTGGTTGTTGACTATATGAGGTGCAATCCTAACCTGGCCCAGGAGTGTTGCAAACACACTATAAAGTGCACTTGGACCACTCTCGGAGTTAATCACATCCGTGTGCCAGCCTCCCTGGCTCCAAGAGTGTTACAAACACATTTTACAGTGCAGTTGCAAAATTCCTGGGCCAGTAGAAGTGACTTGAACCCGCCTAATTCCAAGTTAGGATTGCATCCTGAATACAGACATGCCCTGGGTCTGTTCCAGACCCCACTGTGGATACCTCAAACCATGGATACTGGGGGTGGCTTTTTAAAGATAGGGGAACATCAGTGGATTTGCTGCAAAAAGGTTTTTAAAAATATTTGTTTTATGTTCCCCTATCTTTTTAATAGGCACCCCAGTATCCATGATATCAGTAGATACCTGAAACTGGATACTGAATCAGTGGATACTGGGACACGCCTGTATTATGCCATTGACTGTTCAGACCAGTTTTACAGGGAAATTTTTTTAAAAGTTTATAGAAGTGGTTGAATGTTCATTAAATAAACAGATTCCACAGTAATGTTTAAAACTAATGTTAGACTTTGTCTTACTGCTGAGTACATCCAAGATGGCATTTCCGGGGCACATTTTTGCCACACTGTCTTGGACTGAAAGACAAATGCTCTGGGGTCGATTTTTAAAAATGTGCAGATAATGAACTTGGACAGCTCCATTTATATTATATGTTTTCTGTATAAATCTAATCTATGTATTGTCTGATAGTACAACTGAGCAAGGGAGTAACAGGTCCCCATCAATGAGAGATGGGATTCATTCTTCCAAGAACACATACTCTGTATCCATTGCATGTCTGGTCCTTTGCAGGACTGAGATGGAAAGTAAACCATTTCTACTAATTCTATTCTAATTATTACTGCTTTTGCTTTTGCTATCCTCATGGACTTTTCCCAACGGAGTTGAGGGACATATCTATAGCCACAGATGGTATGCCATGAGATGCGGTTTAAAGTACATGTTTAAGATGCCCTCCAAATAACAATAAACCAGTATATAAAATACACACTATTAACATTACTGTTAGGCCATGGATGTTTGACTGGCCTAGGGACTTTTGCACCTGGAAAACTGCAGGGCTGGAATGCCATGCTGAAGAGTAATTAGAAGCACCTGTGTGGGGATGCCACATGACAGGTAGTATGTAAGTTAGACCATGACTCAGTACCCCTGATGATTGGTGGACAGCAGTATTAAGAAGGACCACCATTGTTGTAAGAGGGAGGAGGGGTGCTGCCGGTGTGAGTTTTGAATTATTAGTCTGTACTACCTCTGTCTTGCCTGTGTACCTCAACCTGGACCAGATCCTGACTACTCTGTATGCTTGTCCTTTGAAGATAAATAACAAGTCATCTAACTTTAAGTTATTCTTGTCTGGTGCCTTATTTTGCTTTCTACTCTGCTGGGCGAGTAGCAGCTCTGGAATATTGCTTCATTAGACTCTCTGATCACTTCGGAGTCTGCAAAGATCCTAACAATTACCCAATAAGTGCTAGAAGTATCTAAAAGGAAAGAAAAAAGCTTTACCCAACTCAAACTTCAGCTGCTTACGTAGATGCACACACCTATGACTAAGACACCAGGACCATTCAACTGGTTACTCAACTCAACGTCTCATATTTTTTCTCCATGTGACACAAAATATCTGAACCTGTGACTACGTTCCCTTGTGGCTTCATTAAAATGCATCGTTACTGGATAAATGCCTACTTATCATGGCCTCTTCCAATGTTATGTTGCCACAATATATTTTTCATGTCTTTTCACAACTGCCTTCTGGGTCTACCTCGCACTCTATGCCCTTCTCTTTTTATACATATCTTATAAGGTATAGAATCCCATGACATTCTCTCCAGGTGACCAAACCACTTCATAGAATATACTTGGAACCCACTTTAGAATAGGTAATAGGCATTTAAAACTATAATCCTATTAAATAAATGTTCTTTAAATTACCTTGAACCAAACAAAACCAGCCTTTACTTGGATGTACTGTATTTTTTACATTGCTCTGTTTGAGGAAGATTCCGTATGCTTATAGCTCCCTCACTTCTGTATCGCTTTGGCCAATCAGAAGGCAGGCAGAATCGATGCCAACTTCTCTAGTGACCAATTACTGTGTTTCAGCTCTATGTGCTGATTTAAATGGGTGTATTAATTTAAAAGCAAGTATTTTAATTCTGATCTGCAGACTTTGCATTAATATTAAACACATTTTTCATTCCTAAAATGCATACATTGTTTTTAATAAATCAATGAAAATGTATATACCTGTAATGTGTATACATACACTGTACATATATTTATATGTACTTGCAAAGATGTTAACTAGTACTTATTAAAAGTTCCACTGTGCAGGACTGGAAAAAGATTTAGTTTAGTAACTCAATTTGCATTTAATCCTTCCTGGGTTTTTCACACTAGTCATCCAGGAAATAAATGTTCATGATGATTTGGAGGAGCACTGGAAGAATGTGTGTATATGAGTGTGTGTGAGCACGTGTGTGCAAAATATAATCAAATCCATAAATGTCGGCAAGCTACTGTACAGCTGAGAAGAACAGAAGAAAGCCTAAGAGGAGGAAAATAAATTGAAAATGCTCAAGGGATTCAAATTACTCACCTGTCAATGGTAATTTCTTTTCTGGTGCATAAAAACCAACATGGACAGCTGCATGTAAATCGCTTTGCAAATGTGTCCCTGATGTCAACATGCTAAGCTGGAGCCTCAATCTTCTGGTGATCGGATTATGAGTCGATGCCAGTAGTTTTCTAAACGTGGCAGTCGCGCTGCCCCTCCTCCTCGCAGCCTTTTCTATACCACAATATGGAAAAGGATCGATCGCTGACAACCTTCGTATTCTGGAAGCGCCCCCGCTCTCTTTTTTTCCTTCCAGAGTGTCAACGGGTTGCAAAGCAAAGGGTGACCTTCTGGACACGGGCAACGCTGTAGATTTTTACTTCGTTCCTCTGATCGCTCCCATTCAGCTGCAAACGAGGAAGGTGTTTGGAATCCTCCAGCAGGATCGGACTTTATCTGCTCCCAGTTTGGCGTGTCTGTGTGGTGGAGGGAAACCAAACAAGCTGGTTTCTCTTTCTGGCGGGAAAAGCATGTGACCCAACCTCCTGACAACGAAGTCAGGGGAAGAAAGCGTGAAGTTTAGGAATGCCCCAAACCCGGGAAATCGGATAGCGTGAGACGCTGGTTTTTCTCGGAAAAAGGGAGCGTCCCCAAAACCGAAGAGCTTGCTGCTGCTTATGTGTCTGTCACCAAATCGCTTGCTTGGGCGTTTTTCAACTCTCGGGAAGAAGCGGATTTGGAGTTCCCCCTCCTCTCCCTCGATTTCAAAAGCACGCTGGACGGGAGTTTCCTCTTGTGTTTCCCTAAACTTCCCAGTCTCCACTAACATGCAGCGAGCAGATATGACAGAAAACGAAGAGGTGGGGTGACAGTGAAACCACCGCTGCCCTGCTTACTGCTGGAGCAATGCCGCATGACACTCGTTTGCAAACTCTAGCGAGCCTTGACTTACATACGCCAGGCTTCCAGGAAATGCAGGAAGCCGCCACCTCCTATATTTATTTGAATAGGAGTCCGTTACATGAGGAAGGATGCGCGGTGCTTTTGGTATTCTTACCCATTTGGGTGGGTAAGAAGGGTCTCTGCAAGCTGGAGTAGTTTATGCGTTGGGAATATATGAATCTTGATTTATGACTTCTTTGACCTGTCGGTGTAATTGGAACGGAGGCGCAAATTTTCTGAGTAGATTTAGGATAATCAGTTCCCTCACTCTCCTGTACTTCTGAAGTGACTTCTGTTGGGTGTCAGTACATTGGAAGCCCCCTTTCTTCCCCAGATTTTTGCATGCATTTTGAGTAGGGGGGGGGATTCGGCTGCCCTGTGGGCTGCAGGACCCTCGTCTTCAGCTTTGAGCTACGCTGTTTGGGTCTGCTTAAACTGAGACGGCTTTTCTCCTCTAGTGCTCAACTGGCTTAAGTGGGCGTGATTGTATTAAACTCGGGGACCCTCGTTTATATCTCTAAGGTGTTTCTGATGTTTTGTTGTGGAGATACTTATATCGGAGATACTATTTCTAAGTCCTGTTTCAGCTGAGTTGTGTGTCTCACAATTGTTGAGGGTTGTTCCCCACCTTTTTTTAATCCACAGTTGAGTTTTGTGAGTCGCAAATTACTTTATTTTGGAGGCCGGGGCGCCTTTCAACTACACATTTAAGGTGGTTGTATCTGCAACAGGTTTTCCCCGGGATTGTGGCGGGGCTTGCACGTGTACGTCTCTGGGCGGGAAGCCCGCGGCTGCCTCAGAGGCGCCCTTTTGCTGGCTGAGGTAAAGCCGCGCTGCAGCCTGAGCTGGGAAAAGCGCGGTCCGCGTGTAAGCGCCTCGCCGCTCCCTCGCCAGGGAGGCGACGATGGTGCTCCTGACCGGGGACGGGAAAGGGAGCGGGGAATGCCGGGGCCCCACGGTGGGGAAGCTGCTGCATTTGCCTCCGTCCTCGGAGTCAGGAGCGCAGCCTGGGGGTCCAGGAGTCGAAGCAAAGAGGGATCCCGTCGCACTGGACGAGCGGGTGGGAGGAGACGGAAACGGAGCTGGTACGGGCGACGACGACGACTATGAGGAGTACGAGGACTTCTCGGTGCTGCCGGAGACGCACAGCATCGCTTCGGGCGACTCCTTTTACCCCCCACAGAGTGACGACGACGAGGGCGACGACTGGTCGCTGGGGGAGTCGGATCCCTCTGACAGCCCGGAGCCGCCGCTCACGCTCTTCCGAGCCTGCTGCACCAACAACGTCCTCGTCCTGCGGACGCTCATCCGCCAAGGGCTTGAGGAGGAGGCCGTGAGGGAGACGGACCGCAACAAGCGGGTGAGAGGAAAATGCCTCGCCCACCAGGCAGGGTGGGCAGGCGGGAAAATGGGACAGGCAGGCAGTGGCATCTCTATAGGGAGGGCAGAGCTCTAAGTTTTGCAAGAAGCCTTACCTTGCAGTGGAAATCACTCCTCTCCTGCACCGTTTTAGCCAATCCTCACAGGGAAAAGTAACATCTTGGCGTTGCTTACTGGCTACAGCAGCAAGGGAGAGGAGGGGTTTACATGACAGGGTAAGGCTCCTTGCAAAACTTAGAGCTCTGCCCTCCCTGTAGAGACGCCACTGCAGGCAGGTGGCTGAGCGCTTTCAGAGGGCGCCTTATAGTGACAGCCAGTCACTACAGCCCTTGCAATCCGATCGCAATCGCAGGTTCCACTTGCAATCGCAGATGGAATGGCCAAGTTCCTTCCATGCTGCAGTTGTTTTGGGGTGCTTGCATCGCTCTGTGTCCACACTAGCGGGCGATAAATAGCGACTAAGGCTGCAATCCTGTCCATACTTTCTTGGGAGTAAGCCCAATTTCACACAATTGGGGTTTCCTTCTGAATAGACATGCATAGGATCACAGACGTAATAAGGGTGGAGCCTGAGGGGCACCTGCTCCAGGGCGCTATACCAAAGTGGGTGCAATTTTCCTGTGGACCTACTTTAAAAATATTAAAAGGACCCCCCCCCTATAGCTTCCCCTACTGTTGTGCAGCAAAAGCACTGAATTTGGAGCGCTCTCCAGGCAGTTTTCTGAGGTCTCTGCTATCTCTTCTGGGTTGCATGAAGGCCCCTCCCTTTGCCCAGGGGCGCCACATATACTTCCTTGCCCCAGGTGCTTTTTTGTCAAGTTATGCATAGGATTGTGCTGTTACTGGCCTCTATCTCAAAATGAAAGAAGGAAAGATGGAACAGGAGCGCTAACAGATTATCCCATGTATGGTCACTATGCTGCTCAAAAGTGGATTTTCTAATAAATGCAGTGATTTAAGTACAGGGAAAGTGCCAGTTAAACCCTGTAAATAGTGAATGGACGAGGTGTGACAACCCAGACTAATCACTGTGTCTGGAAATGCCCTATTTGCTGCTCCTGGAGGACCGAACCTATCCCTGCTGTTATTAGCCAAGTCCTACTGCCCCATTTCAGGGTTTATTTATATACACAGAGTCAGGTGTCACATGGCCAGTAGTCTGCCCATCAATCCAGAATCCATCATGGTAAAAGTGTGACAGAATAGGGATTGGGTATTAGAGCTGGAACAAACATGCAGTTATTGTGTGGAAATGTCCCTACTTGGGATTTGTTCTCTCTCTCTCTTTTTTTTACTTGAAAATGCAATCAAACAATCAGAGAATGGAATTGTTCTCCCTTGGGAAATCTCAGTTCCATTCACCATCGGTGTTGGTCATCTCGTGATGGTATTCAGGTCTGAACAAACACACAAAACACTTTACCATGTAAATTCCCAATTGACACTTGTACTGTGGGTGAAAAGACAGAAATATCTCTGTGTGTGGGGGGGGGGCTGTCAACTGCATGGAAAAACAAACCACATGTGTGAAAATATCCATGTGGAATTGCAATCAGACAACTGTAAATCCCACATGAAAACATCAAACCCAGCATCAAAAAGTAGCATTTATTCTGCCTCTTAGTCAAAATGTAAATTGTGAAAAAGTGTTTAAAGTTCTTTGTGCGGTAAAATAGTTACTGTGAGTAGTGCAAACATAGGTTGTGCACGATATTTACTATCATTCAGGTGCAATCCACACTGTCCTTTTTTACTAGAAGTGTTCAGCCAAGGACCTGGGTGATTTGCTGCTTAATATACAGCTTTTTAACAAAAAGTTCACATGTGAAATGTAGACTGACCAGCCACCCACTTTTTGGCTTGTTGCCCTTTAGGATTGCCAGATCATAGTGCTGCAGTGACAATAGAAATCACAACTGGAAGAATTTCCTTGCCAGGGTCTAGACCAGGGTTGTCAAACATACAAATTTGACAAGCTATTTATCCATCCCCCATGGTGACTGACAAATCTCTAATTGATTATGTTTGCCAGCTTGCAGTGGCATAGCTCGGTCATTTGACACCCAGAGCCCATAAATTTTTGACACCCCTTATACAACAATATTTATATTTTTACATTTTATGCCATCCTTCCTCCAAGGAGCTCAGTGTGGTATGCATGTTTCCTCCTCTTCTTTTGTCCTTACAACAACCCTGTGAAGTAGGTGAGGCTGAGAGATAACAGTCATGACATGAAATCAATATTCATAATGGCCATAATATAAATGCAGAGAATATTTCCCTACAAGTAATGGATGAATGTCAGTATCCTTCTTTGCTATTGCTCCTTGCATATAGTACAGTCATCCGCTAGGGTTAGGTTCCTGGAAAACCTCAGAGATAGTGAATTTGCAGATAACAAATAATTGATCCTATGTGATAATGGGGTTACCTTATATGCCATCAGAAGATTCCAGCAGAGACCCTCAGGAAGCCAGCAGAGTGCAGTAGTAAAGATCTCTGAATGCTGTAGAGACTTTGGAATGCAGGGTTCTTTGGATTGGTACCTTTGATCAGCATGGACCCTTAATATGGCTGGTGGGTGTGTCTACTGGCCATTTTAAAGGGGTCAGTGCTGGTCGCAGGTGCCATTCTGAAAGTCCCTGCAGCCTTTGGAAGGTCTCTGCATAGTGGATGACAAGGACAGATAATAAAAATAATAATGCTCGTATTTATATACCGCCTTTCTTAGGTCGTTAGATTGCTCCTCTGACTTTAACTCAAGGCGGTTTACATAGGCAGGCTTTATTCATAAACACAAGGTTTTTACAAATTACAAGAAAGTTCTATCTTTCAAGAACATACAACATACAGATGGTACTTTCATGGTGTAGTCTTCTTTCTGGCCACACAGTTTGCCTTCCTGCTGGCTGATACGCAGCTTCTGTTCCCAACAAGAAGTGGCTGGCTTCAGATAATGTTATCCTTGGTGGATAATGAGGACAGATAATGAGGAAAGTAGCAATTCTGCCCCTCGCAGATAAGCGAGGTCGCATATAGAGAGTACTCAATGACTTACTGCCCCTGCATGTGGAAGTTCAATGTAGCCATCATACATGTAACAAGACAACTGTATTTTCCTTTTTTTAAGCTATAGCGTTTGATAGAATGAAGATGTTACAGTCCAGTTTTTTTATTTAATTTCTCATGAAATTCTGCATCAAATGGTATATACCATGATGGTATTATTCCTTAAAACCGTGATTTGAGCAATTTTGGTCCCTAGTGGTGACACCTGGGTGCCCCGCCCCTGCCCCATAAATAGCTACACTACTGCCAGCTTGACTGCTGCATACTTGGACTGCCCCCCTTGCATCCTTCACTTTCTTGGTTCACCTTCCCAGCCAGCAGCAGCGGCTTCCTCTGTTTGCATGCAATGACTGCAGTACAGAGCAGCTTCTACCTTGCTTGTTCCGCACCTTTCTTTGTGCCTGGCAGCTGCTGGCAGCTTCACCTCCTCCCCCTCCCGCCTTCTTGCTGGCTCTCTCTGCCAGCCACATGGCCAATGGGAAGCAACCAGCTTCAGCTCAGCCCTTGCCCAGGCCAGCTAACTGCCCACAGCAAAAAAGCTGGGTTTTTGCTGCTGTGCTTGCAGCCAGAGAAGAGATGCACAAACGAGACAGTGGGGTGATGGTTGGCTCCTCAGGATTGTTGGCTCCTTGAGGCAGGCAGAGTGTGTCTGGACTGTCATAAGGAACACATTAGCACAGTGTGCTTGTGAGAGGACTGGGTGGTGGTGGTAAAGAAGAAAAAGACCAGATAACAGAGAACACTTTTGCTATTTTATTTTGGGTTGAGATCTTTTCGCTAATTTGAGAAAAGCTTATATAAGAAGGAACCCTGCAAAGCTCTGTGACTCTAGGGAACATTGTTCTAGCTCCTGTTGTCTGAGGCATGGTGCAGTGAGCCACCTGCTAGGAAAAGAAGCTTAGCTGTTTTGGCTTTTGTTTTTAAAAAACAGGCGGCTGGTCTGGCTTTTGTTTTTACTTCTCTCCCACCCTCACTGAAGATTCAAGAATTTGACAAGCCAGGCAGTTAGGAAGTTTCAAGTCCCTGCAATTATGTAGGGGTGTGTGTTTTGCTGACATTTTTTCCAAAATTTCTTGATTAAAATACCAAATTGTGGTGTAACGTGTTTTTGTTCTACATTCTCAATCCCTCATTTTTATTAATTTTAAATCCTTTAAAAGTGTATTAGGTAGACAGTACAGGTGATATAGTGTCATCAGATGGTAGCCACAGTATTTCTGATTAGAAAAGTAGTCTATTTTAATTTCTGGAAAATATCTTAAACACCAATATGCAGTGTTTTTATACAGATATTTCAACCGCCAAAAGGCAGTTTTCAACAAAAAAAACCACACACCCCTAATTATTGGGTTCATAGGCCTGTCGTCTCCTGCCACTCCCCCCTTCCCACAATTGGTAGATTATGGGCATGCAGGCCATCACAGGTTATGAATGCTAAATGCCCATTGATTTCGGTGGCTGAACTCTCTGTGGACTGTGCCCATAGTCCCCAAAGCACCCTCTCCAGAATATTCCTATTTGTGTCATATTTCTGCCTCTCGTTAACTTTTCCCACTTCCCTTACTACCTCTTCATCACTTTTTCTAACACTCATATCTCCCTTCTCCTAGCATATTCTGAGTCATACAGGTTTTTTCAGACCCTCCTCTCTCTGATTATGCCTTGTCTCAATTTGCCAACTTCTCTGTGCCTTTCCTTCAGCCTCATTCTCCACAGATCGTTTCTTCAGCTTTCTGTGCCTGTTGTTCCTTCATTTTTACATTTCCTTCAGTTTCGTTGTCTTTGGAACATGAATTCAAAATTATGAATTAGGAAACAAATTGAAAGTAAAATGACAGCAGAATGTCATTTTGTAAATCTGAGGCACATCCAAATTTAGGATACCGTCTATACAGGGCTTCTCAAGAAAATGTACATGTGCTTTATAGAGGCATATTTATTATGCTATAATTTACGCATATACTGCATATGGTGTACACAGAAGCAATCGCTTGACCCAGTTAATTTATCTGTTATTGGAGAGACCAAGTGCTCAAAAAGTTCCCTATTGGCCTCTGTACATCAACTTAGTTGACAAAAGGGTCTGCAGACAATCATCAACATGCGTACTGGGATGATTCCACACATCTCTTCAATTGCTTCTCTTAGAACAGGGGTTCCCAAATGGTGTGTTGCAACGTCTTAGGATGTTGCAGCACACTCACAAGGGTGTCCCCTTTTCTTCTTCATTTAAACTGTCCCTCTTTTTTCTAAGAAAACACACAAAACCCAAAACAGAAAAGAAAAAGGAATGAAGCTTTAAGTCTTCCAAAACTACACACCCCAGACCAATCCCCTAGTACACAAAGCAGAGCAAACACAACTTCACCGCAAGCCCCCTTCCAAAAAAGCTGCTGCTGATTGTATTAGGGAGAAAGATGTATGTTAGTAGTCATTGCCCATGCCTAGTTACGGGAGTGTTGGGTCAAATCTCTGAGGTGGCTTTTTAATATTCAATATTAAATAATATTCAATAATGAAATCAATATTATCAACTATAGTTAAAAGCAAACAATCCATGACAGCTGATGTTTTCCTCAAAAAGTGCAGCAGGCCTCCATGCACCTGACCTGCAGATTGCACCACTTGCCTTATGGACTTCTATGTTATCTGTTATGAATGCTTATCTGAGAAATCAATGATTTCCCACTCATATAAGCAAAGCCCCACTTAGAAATCTGGTTGCCCTACTAGCAGAGAAAAACTGGCTTCAGCCTTTCTTATAATGCTTACTGTTTTGGGTGATGATTGAATTAGCATCTTAATTCTCTTAAACGGAAGTGTTCTTTAAAAAACATAGTACTGTATAGCCTTGTTTTTGAAAAACAAATTAACTGAATTACATGAGCTGTCTTGAAAAGGGGGCACAAATTAATTTCACTGTGACTCTGTAATACGTAGCATTCATATTGAGCTTTCAGGAATTGAAAGCACTTCACATATATTGTCTCAGTAATCATTACATTAATCCTGTAAGGTAGGCCATTTTATTACAGTATTATCCTTTGCTTAATGTGAATGTTCTGAAGTTTGAATATACTGATCATACTTATATGAATGAAAATGTCTATCATATCAGTGCAATGTTGCTGTTGTACTGGTAACATGGTTTGTGATGTTGTGCAGTTATAATCCTAAATACTTAGGAATGGGTCCAGATATATAGATGAATACTGCAGCACATCCAGAGTATTGCATGCAATGTGACGTTTGCCAGAAGAATCCCCTACCCAGAATGCTATTTTGAGTAAATCTGGGTGTGGTGCTATGCCAACTTTATTTATCCTAGTAGCTGCTTCATCCACCAGCATACCATATTGCACTGTACAATACTGCTAGCCTCCCAATACTTGCTGAAGCAGTGCACAGCATTGCTGTATCTACATATATAAAGAACGTATATATGTGTGTGTGTATGTGTGTGTGTATGTACGTATGTTCCCTACAGGCTCCGCAACGCCTGGAGCAACGCGCACCAAACTCAGCACGCACATGCCTTGTGGCCTGGTGACAACCACTGCGGGGGTCAGCCACCCCTAGCGCCCCCGGGGGTGGGAGTATGCGGGGGCCCCGTGTAAAAAAAGTCAAAAGTGGCCGAAATTAGCGTCGAATCTGTAGTTTCCGGGGTTGCCGGGACGAGCGGCAATTCTCCTGATGCCGTTGGAGTCCGGGTTTGGCCCCCTCTTGGCGTGGGGGCAAGAAGGGGTGCAAAACAAAATGTCCGCCATCCCCTGCTGGAATGCCTGGAGCGATGCGCACCACACTCGGCACGGACATGCCTTGCGGCCTGGCAACAACCACTGCAGGGGTCAGCACCCCCTAGCGCCCGCGGGGGTGGGAGTACGCAGCCTCTTCATAAAAATGGTCAAAAGTGGCAGAAATCGGCGTCGAATCTGTAGTTTCTAGGGTCGCCGGGATGAGTGGCGACACTCCCGACGCCGTTGGAGTCTGGGTTCGGCCCCCCTCAGCATGGGGGGTAAGAAGAGGTGCAAAACAAAATGTCCGAAATGACCGACATTACTGTCAAATCCACAGTTTTTGGGGTCGCTAAGCTGATTGGTGACACTCGCAATGACATTTGGTACCCGGGCAACACCGGGTACCAAAAAGCTAGTAGAGGGATAAAAAAGCTGCTTTCATGGTGTGATTTGGATTGACATTGGGATCCTAGAATTCAATCGTATGTACAGTTACTGAAAGAAACTAGCTTTACAAATTTGTGCAAATAAAAGCATTTTTGCATCATAACCATAAAGATAGTTCTTTACTAGTCTACAGTATTTGTGTGAATTTCTTCTAAATGACATGTGTCCTGTTGGGTTATGGAATCTGTTGCAGTCTCTCAGACTGTCTGTGCCATCCTGGGAGCTGAGATGTACAAGGAAAGTTCCAAAGCTGTATATAGTACATATTCAGAGAGAATGGCAACATTGCATTGAACTTGCTTTTATGATTGGATCATCTAGGTTATTAATAGTTTTATTCAGAGGTTCCACCCACATCATTAGAGCTTTTGATCAGCATTATTGGGTAGCCCAATCCTAAGGTCTGGGGCTGCAATGAGGAACAGCAGTGCCTAAATGGCCACTGCTGTTTCCTGCAGAACCAGACCAGCTACTGAAGGCCTTCAGGGGACTTGTTCCCTTACTCCAGATAAAGCTCTGCGGTTGGCAATGGGTGTCCTCAGACCTGTGCCAGCTATTTAGTGGGTGCAGAGCCAAGGCAGTAGTTGTTGGGTGGAGCAGCTTGGGAGGGGATACAGGATTCAGTGGAAGCCTCGGCCCCCCCCCCCGCCCCACGCTGATCCTCCCTCTGACCCACCCACTCCCTCCCAGTTCAGCCTTTCTTTGGCCCCAAAAAGCCTTTCTGCCAGCCAGCAGGAACACTTACTGCTGGCTCCTCTAATCGGGCATCTTCCTGGCACTGAGGCTCAGCATCAACTTGTGGTAGCCTCTCCACTGGCACAGAGTGCCCTACAGAACTTTTACTACACCCAGTGGTACAAGTATACTGCTGGTGTGGGCTCAATAATATTGGGCCCATAGAGGAACGCTGCTGTCGTCTTATATAACAAACCTTTTTGTGGCTGCTTTGTATTTGCACCAACGTAATGTATTTTTAAAATAGCTCATCCATTTTTAATTTTGTATGTTTGAAAAGCTGACCTATTTTGGTGGCATATTCTAGAGCTGTGTTTCTCAAACTGTGGGTCAGGAACCACTTGGTGGGTTGCGACCTAATGTCAGGTGGATTGTGGAAACAGGAGCAGCCATCTTGGAAGTTGCAGACCTTATTCTTGCTATATTCCTTTTGTGAGCGTTATGAGTTTGAATTTTCAAGTATGTTTTTTTAAAAAAAATTATTCTTAGTTCAGTGCTTTTACATACTCTTTTGTCCTAATTTTGCTTTCTGTCAGGGATGTTTCATGGTTGTGCAATTATTGCAAACCAAGAATGCCTATTTACATTCCAGGAGTGTCATTTTTATGTCACAATGATTGCCCTTCTTGCCTAATTATGTTAATTCCAGAATGACATCACTTGTTAGTGGGTCCTGACATAAGTACCATTCTAAAAAGTGGGTTCTGGGCTAATATGTTTGAGAACCACTGTTCTAGAGATCATTTCCATGTTCTTTGTTCTGGAAGTTTTGTATCTGAAAAAAATCTTCCTTTTATTATGCAATGTGAATTCAGACTTCTAAATTTAAATTGATACTGTCTTTAAAAAGCAAGCTGTTCACTACAAGTCACAGAAATAAGAGAACCATTCAAAACCATGCAACCATATGAAAATTAAAGTTATATACTCCACACCTGCATATCTGGGGGTACATTAGTAAGTATACTGCTTACTAATGGGTGGGTCCCTTTGACCCACTGTCCAATACATCAAATTGTTAGGAGTGTTTGATCCCCCTGACCCAACACCCCTGTACCAAATACCACACAGACAGAGAAACCAGCTTGAATTTCTTTATTGCAGTAAAGGGAGGGACAGGACCGAAGTCCAAGACCACCTCTTCGAACAATACATAACTACAAATTATATAGACCCTATTCCGTGCGCAGCCCCTCCTCGTTTTTACCATTGGCTAAGTTACTTCCGAGGTTACAGCCTTCCCGTCCGCCTACTACATGTTTCCCCTTGATATGTACCCCCACTCCTGCACATATCACATGTGCATTTAAATCAGCTTTTGTGTTCCAAGAGGCGTACAAGTTAATATTCCTTAATTTTTTACGCATGAGCAATTTGTTACAATCTTCTGTAAGATATCTGAGAGCCCCCAGTTCCAATTCATAAGCTTTCAGTTCCATCTTAGTACTTTTATTATTTTTGTCCCAACCCAAATCACATATGTTGTGATTTCTGCCCCAAATGCTTATTCCTTACAATATCAATTGTTAAAAACAAAATGTGGAAAAAATACAATTTTTCAAGTTTATTGATTTTGTTTATTTCTCATGGGGAACAATCCAGAACAATTATATGAAAATAAGATGGGCAGCCCAGTCTTCACCTGTGTTGGAACAGGCAGGTCAATGGGCCTGCACTGTATCCAGTGCAGGTTAGGAGGTGGCTGGCACTAAGGGTAAGGGGGAATTTTTCCCATTACCCCGTGTCAAGTCCCAGCCCTATGGGGCTATTTGAATCTCACCAATGATTTCTCTGGTGCAAATCCAAGGAGCTCAGTGTAAGGCTGCTTGGGCCAGGGATGGGAGTTAGAATTTGATACGGGCTGTCATGGCCAGTTCCACCCCTCTCCTGGGCCCAATCTGCCTACCAGACTGCCCTCCCCTACCCCAAAACACTCCTCCCTGCTTCCTATGCCCACCACTTTCTCCCACCCCCTTTGCTGACCTGCCTGGGCCCGTGTGAACCTACCTACTTCTGCCAGCTTGGAGGTGGGATCTGGCCTCTGGAAGCCAGTGAAGGTCTCCACTCCTGCCTAGCTGACTCCTGAGTTGGAGGGTGTGTTAGAGGAAGGAATAACGGCTGCTCAAGGCCAGTGTGCACATAAATAACAAGACTATTACAAGACAAATCAACTACGAACATTACCAAGCATAAAACACAGGAGCACCTCTGGATCCCAGAGGTGTCTCCAGGCACCCATAATTACAAGCAGGCACCCTGCCCCAGGCAACACAGCCTTTGTTCAGCAGACTCTGGGGGAGTGTTCAGGCGACCCTCCGGACAACGCAGCCTGCTACCTCTTACAAGGTCCGGGGGCATGTGAAGACCCCAAAGCAAGGCATTTATTGGCCAAAATGCCAGCTGAATGGCCAGAAGTTAATTAGCTGGCCAATCCCACACAGACGCTTGTTAACCTACACCGTTGATGATCATTTGCATGGCAAGATTAGGAGCAGCTGGGGCTCTTAGTTTGTGTCCAAATTCTCCTAGATGCTTCCCCTGGGAAAAACCGCCACAAGGACTCACAGATACCAGGAGACACCCAGATGATATTTTGGGGCTGGCACCGGCCATTACAGAGGGAATGTTTGCAAAACTTGGGAGCCAGTGCAGGAGGTCTGTGCTGGCCTGCTCCAGGTCTGGATTGCTCTGTTATTCAATTTTCTGGGTATATTCACATTCTTATTCCCTAACGTCTTCAAAGTTTATGTAATTTTTATTATGGAATCAAAAAGTGTATCATGTTCATACCTAATATGCACTGTAGATAAACCTTGATTGTGACGTTCTTGGCTGTTTTGTTTACATAGCATACAATACCTTCTGTCTAATTATACCCAGTAGTCGTTTCTGTGGTTTCCATGTGATTGGAAAGCTGAAACCAGTTCATGAGAGAGCTAAGTATCTTGAGGGATTCAAGATATATATGAGTAAAGTTTGTTTGTTGAAATCAGTAGGAATTATGTGTGTGTAGAATTTGGCCTTTAATGTTCAGTTTGAAGTAGGATTGCAGTTAAGTACCTCAGTATGAATCAATTACCATATATACTTGCGTATAAGTTGAAAAATGTATGCCTGAAAATTGACCCTGAAAATAAGGATCAACATATACAATATGGTAAATAAAGCTTCTAACAGCAGCTGGGAGGAAGGCTGGGCTAAGAAGCAGAGTGCCAGGGTTAGAAAAAAATTAAATGGAGCAATTTTACTTAGCAGTAATTGTTCTCAGGCACCACTGCAAGCAAGTAGGAAAGAAATAAAATGGTAGTCATTTTGCCTTCTTTTCCAAACAGGTAGAGAAGTAAGGGAGCTTATGGGAATTGTTAGGATTGGCTGCCCATGATATTGTATTTCCCCTGATATAACAAAACAACATATTTTAGGAATAAGAGGTCCAGTGCGCACATTTAATTTTTTTAAGAGTGCAGTCCTAACCTGGAGTTAGCAGCCATGCTAACAATTCAATATATATTTCTGATTTAGATAATCCAACAAGTCATGAACATGGTAGGGATGAACATCAGTCCATGCAGTTCCCTTTCCTTCTCACCCTTTATTTAAAGATATCTTGATTAGTTAACAATCTGTTTTCATATCCTAGTTCAATGGTTCTCAAACTTTTTAGCACCAGGACCCATTTTTTAGAATGACAATCTGTCCGAGAGATTGTCATGGCCGGAAGTGCCATCATTGTGATGCCAGAACCTGCTGCTTTCCTGAGAATCCAGCAATAAATTGGGTTATTCTCAGCCACTTTCCAATTAAATAGCAAAGTGAATCAGAAAGAAAAAAGCCTATTTACAACCTTGACCCAAACAAAACAACCACACAGCTCCCACTTCCAGCATCCTATCTTCCCATATTTTCAATATGGTTGCCCTTTTTCGCTGTTCTCTTTATCATCTTCTATTTAAGATTATAGATTAGAGCGAAACTAATCAAAATATGATAGACTATTCCACTTGTTGGATAGACCTCCTCAGACTGCAGGAGGGGATTACAGTTGTGGATGCTGGTTAAAGCAGGTCTGCCTTATGGCTGACCCTAGAACTAACCCTAAGTTCTATTTGGCTGACCAACACATGGAATATACAGGACTTGCTTAAATATAAATAATGAAAACTGTAGAAAGGGCATGGCTTGGGGATGTATGATTTTGCTGCCTTATTTGCTGCCTGATGCAGAGATCAGAAACAGCCTGAAAATATCAGTGTACTAGACTATTGGGCCCATTAAATAGTAAATTCAAGCATTCTTATCAAAATGCTCTTTTTATTACTTGTGATAATAAACATATTTAAAATATTTCTAGTCCTGCTATTGAAAATAAAAAGGGGATGTGTTATGGCTGAGATACAATATGCAATATAACATTATTTGGGCAGCCTAATCCTGAACTGTCCACGCCCATGGTTCCAGTGGTGCCAAAATGGTAGCCACTGGATCCTGTGAGCACCCAGATACCGCCAGAGTTCTCCTCAGGGGAAAGCAGCATTTGCTCCTTACCCCAGAGAGACTGTAGCTGGCGGCCGTGTTTGAATGGGCACAGAATCGAGAAGGCCCATGTTGGGCTGCCCAGCTCGGCTGAAGAGTTCAGGATTCATCAGCCGAGACTGCCGCCATCTCTGCTCCTCTCCCGGACTCAAACGTCTCCTCACCCAGTTCTGCTCCCTCCTTGCCTCCCTTCCGCCCTGAATAGCCTTGCTGCTGGCACTGCGGCCCAGGGCTGACTGGTGCTGAGGTAGCACCAGCACTCCCCTCCTCCTTTACAGCACATTTGCGACACTTAGAGCCAGCAGTACATGCATACTGCCAATGAGATTTGCTTCAGCATTGGGCTTCAGGATTATGAGCAGTATATAATCATAATGGGTCAAATCTGTCATGATCACCCTAGGAAAACTACTATGAAACTATTCAAGGGTAATCCTTTGTATTCAAGGCAAAACAATCCTCAAGGGTAGCTCAGCAACTGTTACAATGATGAATTCCCTTAACTTAAATGAGCTTGCACAAGTAAACGTCACACACAGAAGATAGACTAGATATACCTTTCAGTTCTAAAAAACATGTCTTCAATTGAAATCGTATAATTCTAGAGTAATTCAGAAAAAATGAAGAAATTACAGAAAAAAATGAAGAAATTACAGAAAAAATACAAAATGCTGATGTGCATTATTACCTGATTTGTGGGGACTGGAATTTTCTTACATAAATCAACAACAGCAATATGTGCTGATGGCTTGTAATCCTATTGTACGATCAGTTTTACTGATTAGGTTGGTAGATGAGATAAAGAAGTTATCCAGACAGCCCATTCTATGACATTCTGTTAACTTGCATAGAGCATTGATTTCAAGAATGAAAGTATATTCATAAAAAAGCCTGAAACAAACTTTGCTTATTCACATTTACACTATAAACTGAATTTAAAAGAATGAAAAGCTAATGAAAAAAGTTAGTGAACAATAATGCAAAAATATGGGTGCCTAAATGAAGATGTTTATACCACCAATGAAAGTGAGACAGATGCAAGAAGGGATATTTCACTGTGGAGTGCAATGGGTGTGTACAACCTTGCGGTTCTGTATAATGCAAAACAGAATGTTCAACAGGAATGCATCATTTACACCCCAGTCCTTGACTAAGAAAGTCACTCAAATATTTTTCCAGTTCTAAGCATGATATTTAATTCTCACTTTTTAAAAAATGAATGAATGGGCTGCATTTGATCCTTATGTATTCTTGTTGCACTCCCCTCATAGGTTAGTGGGTCTGCACAGGTGTAACTAAAGCTAGATTTTGGCCTGTGTGCTGTCTCTGCTAAAATCTCTTACTTAATCCACTGTAATCTAAATCTACCATGATCTTTACTAAAAATAGACTATAGAACACCATTTTTTCCCTAGGCTTAGTAAAGCTTATATTTCATTGTGAATAGAGCAGTGGTTGCTTGAGAAAATAAGGAAGATGACCAAAAATGTAATCTGCTACAAAAGCTAATATAGTAATTAGCTTTGGTTTTCACATACTGTACATTTATATTATTCCTACAGAAGTCTATTCAAGAACACACAGGAATGGGAAATAAGTTTAGCAGAAGCTTTTGGTTTACAAAATCAATTAGCCTATTCCTGAGAATACACTTTAAAAAAATTATGTAGAAGGACAGGTTCATTTTTATATTTAGTAAAAAAATGTTAGCATAAAAAAAGCTGCTCAAGAAGCAGCAGAAAACGTTTCATCAGTTATGGCCAGGTGACTTAAGGCCCAAACCTAAGGCTTAAGGCCCAAACCAACCAGTTATATCCATGTATGTTGGCACAACGACAGCTTTGCTAACGTAGAAGCTCATTCTCCAATGGACACACCACAGACACTGGTGCAATCTTGGAAAATGTGCAAATCTTGTTCATATCCAACATACAAAGAGCCCAAATATCATGCTGGGAGAGTCCAGATAAATGGCTCCCAGAGGTCATATTCAGCCCACAGGCCTTACGTTTGACACCCTGCCTTAGGGGGTTACCTATGCCAGTTCTGTCTTCGGCATAGCATTTTTCCAGCATCAGGAGTATGTCCATTGTTTGAAGATGGGTTAAGACCAAGAAGGTTTTAATAACAGGAGGCGGCATCCCTTAAGAACTAATGCTGGTGAAGTGAAGCCAGTGGGCGGGCTTAGCCGCCATGTTAGGTGACTCAAAACAATCCTCATTCCAAGAATTTCAGATTGCTTTGCTCGTACTGTTTAGGATTGAATAGTTTATTCCTTAAATAAAAACTTATGAAAATAAAAACATGTGATCGTGTAGACACATTATTGGTAACCTTATTATGATTTAATATGCAATTACAAGGTTAAATTCCTCATAATTATATTACTGAACATACCTGACGAAATGCTACTCGCTGTCTATTTAAACTCAGATTGCACTATTTTGACAGACTTATTTTTTGAAATCTACACAAGCAAAAATAAAACGGTCATGCCCCATAAAAAAAAATTCTGATAATGTTCAGAATTTCATAAATATTACAGTAGAAAATGAAAGGCGGAAAAATAAAGTGTGAATGGGAAGGAAAGAAAAAGGGGGGAGGGTGGGCAAAAATTAGATAAATATATAGGAAAATTTCATTAAAATCTCTTCATAACGTAAGTTGTTGTCAATATGAGAGTAATTCTTTTTTACTTCTAGAAAGAGTTTTTTTTTTAAACTTCTACACCCCCCCCCCAAAAAAAAATTCTGTTAATGTTCAGAATTTTGAGAATATTACAGTAGAAAATGGAAGGTGGGAAAAAAAGTGTAAACGGGAAGGGGGAAAAAAGGAGGGGGGGAAATATATATTTTTTCCTTCTAGACCATTAACAGTGGGTGTCAGAAAATGGTGAATAAGACTGCTAGGAACAACAAGAAATTACACAGCTTCAAAAATAATGCACTCACTGTTTCAGTGAACTGTAGTTTTATTGAACCGATGTAATGTGAATACATGAATCTTTCCGTGGAAATTAAATCCCATTTTTCGTTCAGCGATTCGCACACCCGTATGCAGAACACACAGGCATGATTAAAGAGGTTGATATTAACTTTTACACACGTGCAGGGAGATTTTGATTCGTGAATTCGCGGCAATCCTCCTTGGCGGCAATGATCTGAGTCAACCATATTGGTTGACCCCGATGTGGCTTCAAGAAAATGACGTCATGCCGCCTCCAGTTATCTAACCTTCTTGGTTAAGACAGAGATTTTCAACCTTTTTCATTTGGTGGCACACAGGCAAGCAGCTAAAATTGTCAAGGTACATCATCAGTTTTTTAACGATATACAGTATTTTTGCTCTCTGTGTTGGCACAGAGTGGAGAAAGTCCTTTACTTCCCTGATTAGCCCCAAACAAAGCTCAAAAGCTCTGGGGCTTTTGATGCTCTTGAAATATTTTTCTGCTGATAGAAAGCCACAAGAATGAAACAACACTATGGTGACCCAGCAGAGTGAAAAGCAACAGGAGCAACAAAAGGATCTTCACCACAGGGAACTGGAAGGAAGGGGCTGTTTAGAAGAAACTTCCTTGAGTGATAGACTCCTGCAAACTCCACATCCAGGGCATGCGAAGGAGGACAAGCAGGTGAAGCTCTCATTCATAAGGGGATGCCTCTTCAATTTCTGCTGTTGCACTAAGCGCAATGCCGCTGCTTAGGGCTCCTGTTTGGCTGCGTTCCACCTTGGGGGGGGTGCGGAAAGTGAAGAAGAGGCAGAGCAGTTGCATGAAGTGAAAAGCTCTGCTTTTTTGTTGTGTAATGTGCAAAATGGACCTTACAGTAGCTTAGATGGTGGGGAGGGTTGCATTTGTATTGGCTGCATTTTACATTTTATGAATTACAATTTGCACTTGTGTTAGTTGGAGTTGGAGAGTTAGTTGTGTTAGTTGTGAATACAGTTCTATTATGTACTGTATTAGCGCTCTTTTACCCACTAGTTCTGCATTTTCAAAATGCAACATCTTACTCTTTCAAAGACTCAGTGTCTCTCTCCGTGTCCAAAATCAGGGCTATCGCACCTGCACGAATACTGTATGTTGGAGCGGAAGGACTGTGAAATAAACTTGCCATATACTTCATTCATTCTGGATCTTAAATGCAGAACAATAAATTCCAGTGCCAAGAACAATGCAAAAATGAATAAGAAATACACAAGTGAGTTTAGGCAATTCTAGAGGACTTTTTCAGCTTTAATCCACCAATTGAAAAAAAACGAACCACCACCCTTCATCCACTTGCCTACTATATTAGATAACTTCAGGCAAACCTTAAATTTACTGTTCTTGCGCAAGATGCTAAAGTACATAGTGGTGGCACAATTCCAGGGACTTTTTGGAACAAAGTATTTTGATCCTTTTAGTTTGTTAGCAGGCCTGGTTTAGACATAGAATCAGCTTTGCTTGCTTGCCAACCCTGAGCAACACCGGGAGCTAGATAAAGGGAATGTGCTCTTCTTGGTGCTGCTGGACCTCTGACAGCCCAATCCTAATCAGGGCAGGAATAGGCAGGCTGGCTGGCCTGCGCCATATCCAGCCCCGGTTAGGAGGCTAGCAGCTGTGGCAGAACACAGAGTTCGTCACCTTAGCAAAAGTAAAGCCCCAGCCCCTATGTAATGGGGCTACGTGGATCTGCGCCAGCAAAATCATTGTTGCAGATCGCTTTCACCTTGGCTGTAATCTGTTTGAACGTCTTTCCTCTTGACATAGTTATAGGACATCGAACATCAGAACAACCAGGCACAATAGTTTTTTTCCTTGTCTATTGGTTTACTGAATATCTGAATGTGTGGTATTGATTATGTGTGGTATTGATGTTGATGATCTGATTTGGATTAATTTAGAGTTAGTGTGGCCTTGTTATTGTGACTGTATGTTGTATTATTAATTAGTAGTTTTAAGGTACTTTGAGACAGCTTTGGAGCCAGAGTAAAATTCCATGTATGGTGAAATTCTATGTATGGCCAATAAATTTCTATCTAATCTAAATTCAAGCGGCCTGTGCCGGGCTGACTGGGCCAGGGGTTAGGATCCTGCCTAACTGCTGGCTCCTGGCTCCACCCCACTCCCTAGGCTGGTCTGCCTACAAGCCCTCTCTCCCCCGCCTTCCCTCTGCCCTGTTCCACCTTTCCTTTGCTCTCCCTGTGCTGGCCTCCGTAGGCCAGCTTTTACAGCTGCTGGGGCTGGCACAGGGAAGTCAGCACATGTCTGTGTGCTGGCCCCCCTGTCTCTGAGAGTGGCGCAAATGCACTTTATGGTGTGTTTGCAAAACTCATAGGCTGGCACAAGGGACTTGTGGGAGTTAGGATTGCTTTTGGTATCATGTGTCATACCATCCGTCTGGACTGCCTAGCCGGGTAGGAATTAGGAGCATTGTGGTTTTCCAGTCCTTTTTGGAGGGAAGGAGCCAAAAGGGGCACTTCTATTCAATGTCATAGCTTTTGGATTATGATGTTACTCAGGAGTTGATCCAGCCCCTCACTCTATTCGACATCTACCTGAAACCACTGGGAGAAATCATCTTAGACTTTGTTTATTTATAATATGGCTTTTCACTTGTTTTAATTGGTGTGTGTGGCTTTATAAGAGACAAAAATAATGTATTATAAATACATAAATAAATACACTCTTAATAATTGCACCTAATATTATTCAATTTTGGAATTATTCACATGTATGGGTTGGGCTGACTGGTCTGTAACTTCCACTACAGGATAGAATTAACTTTTTTAAAAGTTGCCTAATATGGTTATCTGTGTTGTGCAAAATTGATTGGAAGTTGATATACAACACAAATGATCCATAACATCAAAGTAATAATATTACTAAGTGCAGTTATTAAAAATATTTAAAAGTGCAGTGTACCAATTGTCTCTCTCCATTGTTGCATGAGGGGAGGGACTAGATTACCCCTCAAAATATTTAATTGCTATGGTCTAAGTACAAAATTCAGAAGTGGCATTGTGTTCAGCATGGTATAAACTCATACTTTATTACAGTTTGGATACAAATCATTTTTATGCAGCATATTTGATACATTATGTTGTATAGCAACTTTGCATTTTTCTACTGTATGATGTGCTTCATTATATGAATAAAAGCATTTCATTTGCCTTATTTCTGAAATATTTGGATTTAAGACATAAACATGTTACTTTATTCACAAGTTTGCTTTAATCCTAAAATTGGCCATTCTGGTATTATGCAAACATTTTTCATTATGCAAACATTATTTTTTGACAGATTATTGTTTTATGAATACTCTTAATCCTACATTGCTGTACAGAATGAGGACACCACTTCTTTTGGATCACTGTTGTTTAATTTCTGAGTGAGCAGCAATCTGCTGGGAATGATTAGAATTTCACGTCTTAAAAAGATTAAGTTTTCAATAATGAGAAACCATAGTGCTTAGCTAAACTACCATAAATTACTAACTGTGCTAACTCATAAATGGTATCTAATGGGCACTGTGGATTAAATGTCCCATATCAATTAAAACTTATGGCTGCATATTTAAGCATTCTTGAGAGATTTATACAAATCAGTATATTTAGTGTTTAGTACAAATGCAGATAATCAGGTGGAACAGAACGGAAATGTCACATAATTAGAATACAACTCTTCACTTTTATGACTGACTGCTATCTCCTTGTTTTGCTTGTACATGATAGGTCTGACGGGGCAGGGTAGTGGATTCTGCTCCCTCTATGTGAGGGAAGTATATAAGCAGATCGTCCTTTGTTTGGAAGAGAACAGGACTACAGTGAACTACTACGGTTGCATATTTCATCCATAATCTGTGGGGAATCGTATTATTATGCCCCATTCATTTCAGTAGGGATCATGTGGGAGGCTTTCTCTTTGGTTTTGTCCATCTCATCTGATGGCTGCCTAAGACTCTGAACTCACTAGGGTTGCAATAATATACATGTACAAACAGTAGTACAATCCTATGCATGTCTACTCAGAAATAAATCTGATTGATTTCAGTGGGACTCACTCCCAGGTAATTATGTACAGTATTGGATTGCAGCCTTACTTATCTTATGGGACTCATTAGGATTTAATTCTGAGTAGACATGTGTACAATCGTACTGTAAATGGCCTTAGATAAGCCGCTGTTGTTTCAGCATTAACTCCAATTTACAATACAGGGATAATTCTGATCTAGTTTAAAAAACTATAAAAGTAAAAAAAGTGTAAAAAAAACTCTAGTAAAAAACTCCAATTTACAATACAGGGATAATTCTGATCTAGTTTAAAGAGGTATTAAAAGGTTTGTTTATTTATTTAAAGCTTTTTTTACCACACAAGGTGGCATATTGTTTATAACAAAACAACACATATAAAGTGCTTTGGACACTAAAGCATTAAAGGATGGTTACGGTATGTCCAGGCCTCAAGAAATGGGCACAACATTTTCTGGACCTGGGGAAATGCTACAACTCTTTCAAAACAACTCTCAGATTCAAACCCATTCAACCAGCTTTGGTGCAATTCCCAGAGCTGCAGTGCAGTCGGGGTTTTGTGAATATTTAAATGTAGCAGCACTACAATTGTGAAGCTCTCTTCCAGCCACAGCATTATTTAGAAACAGAATAAAATTTTCATGATTACAGTATTAATATTATTACGACTATTTAGATAAGCTTTCCTGAGCTAATTACTTATCGATCAGTCTCCTGATGTTGCTTTCTGGTGCCCTTTGTTGAGTCAGTGTTTTGTTTCATTCTATATTCTTGTATGGTTTGCTTATTTGTTTCTGTACAGTTCTTTTATTAAATTGATTTTATAATTGTGTATTCTTTTTAGTTGTTTTGGATTTCTGTAAAGTTGAATAGTCAGATTTTTTTAGAAATAAATGATAAATAATTAAAAAAAATTCTGATTGGCACTTCTACTTGGGTCCATTGCTAGCTGTTGCTTTTATTAATTCCCTATTGAAAAATAATGTAAACTGAAAATTGATGTGAGGTACAGTGTTCTTGAATTTGCTTCCCTATAACCATCGTCTTATTTTTTATTTACAGACTGGCCTTATTGTTGCATGTTACCAAGGTTTTGTGGATATTGTAATAGCCTTAGCACAGTGCCCTCATATTGATGTTAACTGGCAGGACAACGAAGGAAACACAGCTCTAATTACAGCTGCTCAGGCAGGTAAGGAGGTTTAATCCTCATTTCATCTTAATATCCAACAGTATATATATTTGCAGTGGTCAATATATTGTGGTTATTATTGCGATGAACCAGTGAACGTCAGGGGCTTTTCTCAATGTTAGACTAAGGGCCAATTCCTATCCAATTTTCCAGTATGTAACCATCCCAATGGGGTGTGTGCTGCATTCTGTGGTGGTGGGGAAGTCATAGAGGCCTCCTCTAAGTAAGGGGACATTTGTTCAGTTACCTTGGGGCTGCATTGCAGCTGCATCAGCACTAGAAAGTTGGATAGGATTGGCCCTCAGGCTCTAGTCCACCAAATATTTCTTACTTTACCCCCTTCCATTCATTTCAGAGAATCTTGCCCAGCAGCAAGGCTAACATGAATGTGATGTACACTATACTCTATCTTCTGGATTAGATCTACTGAAAATAACTCCCAATCCTATTGGGTCTCAGTGCAGATTCGAAAAACCCCATGGTGGAGGCTGGGGCTTTATTCAATGGAACATGTTCCACCAGCATAGACTCCCTTGGCAGTTGCAAACAGCTGTCTGGCAATATTATGAAGACCTACCAAAACAGGTAGGACGGAGCAGGCAACAAGGTTGGGGGAGAGCGGAAGGGGGTTGCAAAGGGGGCAGGTTCAGCAGCAGCAGTGGTGGCCACCAAATCAAAACCTCCTTCCCCGACCCAATCCAGCAGCACAGGTCCATGCAGACCTGCACCAGCCATTTTCCTGGCACAAGTTTGAGTATATACTCATCTGCGTTTCACAGGCTTACCCAGAAGAGAGGTTGCAGAGGCTCCCCCCCCCCGAGGATGCAGTGGTAGTCCTTTTGGTGTTGCTACATTAGCAAGGGGGAAGCATAGGAAGCCCTTGATGCTTCCTAATGATAAGCATCATGTTACACTTTTATCATATTGAGTATATATTTCAATTTCAACACATGGGCAGTACACAACACTGGAAAAATGCTTTGAAATGATAAGCACTGTGATAGTTAATTCTAACTGTATGATTTAAGACCAGTAATGAGACTTTAGCATGATAAATATAAAAAAATTTGCACAGCGCAAGTATCACCTAAATCAGGGTTCTCCAGACCCCAGCCCAAGGGCCAGATGTAGCCCTTGGAGGGCCTCTAACTGCAAGCCTCTGGCCCACTTGATCTTACTGGCATGGGCTGTACCATCCAAGCTGTGCTCTGGCTGTGTGCAGAGGGTCTTCTGTCTCCCAAGCCCTCAGAATGACTTCGGAAGGCTGAAAATAGTCACTTCCTGGTTTTCCCAAAGACCCAGAAGTGATTATTTTAGGCCCTCTAAAGGCCTTTAGATGGCTTTCTGAGAGTCAGGAAGGCCTCACTGGCCCTCAGAACATGCTCTGGGTGTTTCCTGTAATCTGGTTCTGAGATATTTACTCCAGCACATTTAAGTAAACTGCTTGTGGGTTGGGGGAATGGAAATCCATTACAGTGTGTGCTGTATTTCTGTGGTATCTGTTGGTGCTTGGAGGAATCCTGGAACGCTGAAAGCTTCATTCATTCATTCATTCATTCATTCATTCATCCATTCATTCATTCATTCATTCAAGTTCCATCTCTAAAGTATTTATTTAAATTTTATGTTTACATGTATTTATTTATCCCGGCCCTTGAAGCCGTGCCAGATATTGGATGTGGCCCCCTGGCTAAAAGGTTTGGAGACCCCTGGCCTATATTATTAAACCAATGACAAGAGGTCTGAGATGATGCACTATCTTTCATGATTGACCATGCACAGGCTAGATAATAGATACGTTCAGACAAGGTAAACTGGAAAAAGTAACTTCTTTCTCAAAATAACTGAATATTGTTATAGAAAATACAAGAGTTGATGCACTCTACATTTTCCAGCAGCCCCTGCAGAATCCTAGGCCTGATCTGCCATCACAGGTCAATATGGACATATGTCAGCTGCGGAGCTTGCACAGGTCTGAATTGACCCATGGCAGCTGCTGGAGCTTACCCTGGTACAAGGGAACAAATGTTCCATTACCCTGAGGAAGCCTCAACATGCCAAAATCCAGCAGCAGTTGCATTGGTGCTACTGCATCACTGCACAGGGAGTTAGGATACAGATGCCCATCTAATAATTTTATTTTATATAATTTTGAAGAATGAATACTCTAAGATTATAATTCCTTTCTGTCAATATATTTGTTTTCATGACTACTATCATAAAAATAGCTATTTAACAAGAACTAAGTAGTGTTGGATACTTAGTTACCTGCTTTGATTGTGTCCACCCAGTGTATGTATCTGGATAGTAAAAGGATTACATTTAAGCCTGGCTCTTTTTGACCTTATACTTAATTATCATGAGCTCAGCATTAATCCACAGCACTGACATTGACTTGATACCACCTGCCAATATTTGATATTGATCCCCAAAGGAACTAAGGTTTACTTTACAGAAATATACATAATTTTTTTTTTCATTTTAATGGGATGCTATTTTTTTCTTTTGTAAATACGATTGATAGTGTTGACAGCCTTTATTTCATTCAGGATCTTGTTAAATTATTTTTGTGTAAGGGCCCAATCCTATCCAACTTTCCAGCCCTGATGCAGTCATGTCAATGGGGCATGTGCTGCATCCTGGGGTGCTTGGAGAATTAAATCAGCCTCTCAAGGTACTGAAATGTTTGTTCCCTTAACTCAGCCTGCATTGCGGCTGCATCACCGCTGGAAAGTTGGATACGATTGAGCCCATAGACTATTGTAGGAGTGGAATTATTGTTTCAAATCTGCGAAGCATTTACTTAAAAATTAATAGAAATACACTAGAAACAGCTTTACATGGGATTTATATGCATTTTAATTAAAAGTTCATTATAGATTTTGATGGTCCTGGTTCCTTTTCAATGCAAAACTTTTTGTTCCAATAATGTCCTTGAAATAATAATTCCATTGTTATTAAGCTGACTTAAGAACCAAAGTTCATTGATTTCATGGTTGGTGACACAGTTGAAATTATAACAGTTAAAAAACAAAACAATAATAAATCTGAAACAGGTGGCTCAGAAGAATGTAATTGTACACAATTTTGGTCCAGGTAATCTTTCAGTTAGGTCAAATCCTAGATCTAGCCCTCTACTTCTCATCTCTTGATGAGTTACGAATGCATAAAGGGACTCATCATTTTATCTCATTTTTACTGTGCTTGTCTCGCTTGCTTTTGGCAGTTTTCAAAGCACCTTCAACTACTCCCAAACTGTGAAAGCAACTGTAATTTAAGCTTTATTATGGGATATTAGCATTTCATTCATATAAGCATTATGAATTATTAATTGTGCATTCTATTGGCAATATTTTTTCATAGCCTTGATAACTTATGTTTACAATAGCTCATAAAACCAGAGGTACTGATTAGCATCTTGCCTTTCTCTGGCTATTTCAACTGTGAGCAGCTATTAAGGCTACATTTTAATATTAGAGCTTTTAAATTGAGTTACTTAATTGATTGTCATTAACATGAATTATCAACTACACCTAAATATTGCAAGTATTTATGCCTGGATTCAGACTGCAGACCAGTGTATACAAATATGCTCATCAGCTTAAATGAGCTGATGCAAAAAAGAGACTTGTGGCACCTTGATTATTTACCAGCTGATTTATTATGGATCTTTCGTCTCTTATCCAGCTTGTTAATCTTTCTTTCTATCTAGGTGCTTCCCTTCTTTAAAACAGCTCAGTGTTTCCTCTATTCTTAAACAAACGTCACCTTGTTTCCCACACTGGCTAAGCTGATGACTCTGGGAAGCCTACTAGTAGGACCAGAAGGCAACAGACATCTCCTGCTGTGGCTTCCCACTAACCATTGTTCAGTGGCACGCTATCTTTTCAACAAGGAAGTTCCATATCGCCATCGTGGCTAATAGACATTGATAAGTCTTTCCTATCTTATCCCCCTTTAAAACTACTTTAAAAAGTAGTGGTTATTTCCATATCATGTGGCAGTGGATTCCTTTAATTTTCTGTAGTGTGAACAACTATTGTTTTTGCTTTGTCCCTACTATCCTGCCAATCAATGTCATTGAATGATTCCAAGTTCTAGCATTGAGAAAGTGAGAAAAATTGTATTTCCTTCACATCATACATTATTTTATACATCTCATTCATGTCCCCCTGCTCTTTGGTGCTTTTCTGCCAAACTAAGAACCCAATCCTATTTTCTCCTATTTTTCCCTTGCTGGCAGTAAGCACCTTAGTTGCCCTGTGCCAAATTTCAGGAAGATTGAATGGAGGGTTCAGATTTTATTACTAATAGAATATTCACAGCTTATACTGGTAGAATGCTATTGTTCTGTATGCCACATAGTTGTTATGTAAAAGGCATAGAAGTTTATTCAGAAAAATTAAGATGCTTGAGAAGTGAGTTGTAATGGTATGTGTGGTGGCTTTCTGATTTGTTGCCTTGGTTTCACTCATTGTGTTGTGGCTAGGCTCAGCTGTTTGAGTAATTTGCTTGGCATAGATTTTGAATTCTGTTAATTATTTCCTTTATGTGGAAAAAATGAGGCTTTTGTTTTCCTCAGGTCCCTAAATTTGAAAAACGTGAACCAGTGAGACTTGATTCATACCATAAACTTCAAATTGTACTTGTTAAAATCTGTGGTCTTCCAGGTGAACTTCGTGACCCATGGTTTAGATTAGAATACCGAATCCGAGGAGACAAAAGGGAGCATGTTGGGAGGCTCTGAACAAGATAGCATTCCGTTGCCAGTCACTTGTGCCAGGATATACGCCCTTCCACCTCTAACACGCCTCTTTCCCTCTCCTGATCTACCCCATTCTGCACAATCCCCACTCACCCTGCCAACTTACTGACATTGGCGGGGACTTCTCCTGGCTGCCATGTGCATGGGGTGTTCCTTGGCATCTGCATCTGCATCTGCATCTGCCCAAAGGCATGCATCTACAGATGCTTCTGTAATAGCACTCCTTAGGCCATAAAGTGTGCTCTGATGCCAGAACAGTCTTTCCCTAGCATAGGATTGGACTATAAGATCATGAAGATCTGAGTTCAAAATCATATTCAGCATAAGCTCTCTAGTTAGGTCAGTCACTATTCTATTTAACCTACTTCATCAGGCTGTTATAATGATAAATGGAAAGGGTAAAGAGCTATATATACCTTCCTAGGATCAAGAGTCTTTTGGAGCCTGAGGGCACTTATGGTATCTTGGGAAGAGGGTGACAGGATCAGAAGCGTAACTAGACAAAAAAGTGCCTGGGGCAAGGAAGTATATGCAGCACCCCTGGGCAAAGGGAGGGGCCTCCATGCAACCCAGAAGAGGCAGCAGGAAGTTCAGAAAACTGCCTGGAGAGCTCTCCAAATTCTATGGTTTTGCTGTGCAACAGTAGGTGAAGCTATCTGGGGCTTTTTCTTTCCTTTTTAACATTTTTAAAGTGACTCTACAAGAAAATGGCGCCCTCCCTTTGGTGTAGCACCCTGGGGTGGCTGCCCCTCAGGCTCCACCCTTGTTATATCTCTGGACAGGACTTATGACAAAATGGCTTAAAGGGACTGGGCAGTCATAAATAGATTTAAACAGTTAACATACTCTTTGCTGAAAGGCCATGCAGGATGGCATTAAATAATTGTAACCTATTCTCATTTGCATCCATTATTAGGGTTACCAGTTACAAACTGAGACAGTGCCTACAGTACAGCTTTAACCATTATAAAGATGGGGGAATTGGGTAGGTGCAGCTCATCACGGAAGGGTTTCAAAAGCTGCACGTGTCCAAATTCCCTCTTCTATTCAATGGTTAAATGTATAGGCACTCTGCCCCAGTTTGTATCTGGCAACACTATCCACTATCAGGTTGTGCCTGTGGACTTCTAAAAGGCTGTTGTTTGAAGCGTGATATTGAACTAGATAGGATGTCTGTCCGACCTAGGAAAGCACTATAGCAGTAGTTCTCAAACTAGGTCCATAGCCCACCAATGGTCACGACCCAATTTTTGATGGTTTGTGAAACTGACAGGGTAGATTAGGCTATGTGCACCAAGGGTTAAACAACCTGCTGCTTGGGGGGGAGGCACTGCTGCCCAATCACCATTATAGCCACAGAGGCTTGAGTGGCTGGTAAAGTGAAACTTTATTTTAGGTGGGTCCTAAATTTGGAATAATGGCAGAAAGTGAGGAAGACCTAAAGAACCTTCTGATAAGGGTGAAAGAGGAAAGTGCCAAAATTGGCTTGAAGCTCAACATTAAAAAAACTAAGATCATGGCAACCATTCCCATCACTTCCTGGCAAATAGAAGGGAAAGAAATGGAAGCAGTGACAGACTTTATTTTCCTGGGCTCCAAGATCACCGCAGATGGTGACTGCAGCCATGAAATTAAAAGACGTTTACTTCTTGGGAGGAAAGCTATGGCGAACCTAGACAACTTAATAAAAAGCCGAGACATCACCCTGCCAACAAAGGTTCGCATGGTCAAAGCGATGGTTTCCCCAGTAGCAATGTATGGCTGTGAGAGCTGGACCATAAGAAAGGCAGAGCGCCGAAGAATAGATGCTTTTGAATTATTGGTGTTGGAGGAGAATCTTGGGAGTCCCCTGGACTGCAAGGAGATCTAATCAGTCAATCCTACAGGAAGTCAAGCCTGATTGCTCCCCGGAAGGACAAATCCTGAAGCTGAAGCTCAAATACTTTGGCCACCTCATGAGACGAGAGGACTCTTTAGAAAAGACCCTCATGCTGGGAAAGATGGAATGCAAAAGGAGAAGGGGGCAGCAGAGGATGAGATGGTTAGAGAGTGTCACCGAAGCGATGAACCTGAAATTGGGCGAACTCTGGAAGCTAGTGGAGGACAGGGAGGCCTGGCGTGCTGTGGTCCATGGGGTCGCGAAGAGTCGGACACAACTTAGTGACTGAACAACAAATGTTTGGAAACCAATGCACTATGGTATTCTTATTAACAGTTGTACTTAGGAATGCTCAGGGGCAGTGTACTTATAGGAAATGTTGGGGACCAAAGTTATTAAGTGAATTATCTTCTCTGTAGTTTTTTGTGACGTTGCGGGGTGACTATTTCTTGGTTTGTTTTATACTGTATTATTTTCTAATACCTGTGTATTTCTCAGATGGGATAGGAAAGAATACCATGAGGGATCTGAAGTTATTTATGTGAGACAGTGTGAAGTTGAATGGGATGTTTTTGAAAACCACTCACTGTACAGTGGAAGATTTGGCATGACTGGTTGCAGGAGTCATGCCAAATCTTTTTGCAGATGTTTTCCACAATTTGTGGATCTCCCTGTTGAACGTGAGTAGAAAAAAAACAGTTGAGCAAAGGATCCTTCTGTGTCTGGCAAGCAAGATAATGATCTCTAGCAATTTGGGACAATTGCTGATAAATTCTGAAAGACAAGAGCACATGGCAGGAACTGAGAGGAACTGAGCCTTACTTCACAAGTCTAAGCTTATTTACTTGAAAGTAAGTTCCACTGAATTCAGTGGAACCTACTCCCTATTGACAGGCTAATCCTAGGCATGTCTACTCATAAGTAAGCCCCACTAAGTTTAATGGGACTTACTCCCAGGTAAGTGTGATGTCAGTCTTAGTAAGGTTCAAATCAGGGATGTCCCTGAAAATGAAGCAATCATACTTGATTTGAATGCCTGACATTTATACTCTCATTTTTTTTGAAACCTCATTAATCCCCTGCAGAAATTAGGTTGCTTTGTTAGTTCTTAGGCATAGGTATTGTGGGAATGGACTGCAAAAAACCCACAGCTGTCCATACAATACCTGAGCATAGTCAAAGCTTTTTGCCTTCCAGAAAGTGGGTTTGTTTGGGTGCCATGAAGCCACTGATCATTAAAGCTGCACCAGATGTTCTGTTATAGATTTTGTTTAATTGCTCATATGAAACTTCTTCATAAACAGTCTTGGATAAATTTAACTGACTGATATGTATTGCAGAATATCTGGACTGCAAAGTAAGATGAGAAACATTTTTTGCAGCTTACAGTAATTAAGTTGTTGTTATAGCTGGCTGACAGACTGCATTATTACACAAACCATCAACCTATCATACAACAAATGACAAATGGGAGAAAACTGTTTTGAATGAGTAATAATAGCACTAGATGTTTGTCTTGTTCTGTCAGTCCAATTACAAGGGCTTGATGGTTTAATTGGTCTTCAGACTGTTAGCTCTCTAATCTATAATTTTAGCCTGTGATAGATTTTCTCCATTCTGCATATTTCAGTGATGCTAGTATACAAAGGAGAACAAACAAGAGGGAACTCAATTTATTGGAGATTATGCCTGATATAGTCTGCTCAAATCATTTCTAAGAATAAATATATTGAGTGTCTTTAAATATATTTGAGTGTCTTATTCAGTTATTAAAATTTCTTCTCTGTCTTAAATTCAGGATGGTAGATGCTTCTAAAGCAGTCTTATTAGTAGTTACTGGAAAGTGAGCTCTGTATGATCAGCAAGACAGTGGAAGAACAGTGGTATGACTGGAATTTGCATCACCTGGTGCGGGAGGTCAGCGCATCACCCCTCCCCCCATGATGGACCTCCTTCTGTACCAAACCATACAGAATAAATTACAATATCATATGCACAACCAAAATGCAGTGCTATAACTACAGTTGGTGTCACCCCATTAATGCGATCTATTGTTCGTACAGGTCATCCAGCAAATCAGTAACCAACAAAAAACCAATGGCCAATTTGATGACATTTACACAATTAAATAAGAGTATTAGCTCTGATACATGGAAATGAGAACTGATTCATTCTAATGAGAGCTGAACATTATTGGTTCCCTGCTGTGTCATAATAACACCTCCTTGGTAGAGTGGTTTTATTCTAAAATGGTTTTATTTTTTCAGAGATTTTGATGTTATCCAAATATTAAAAACTGGTGAAATTTGTCATGTGTTCTTATTCAAAAATTACGTCTGAATCAATATTAATTCATTTTTATCAATTGCAGTTGCTTTAAATACAGGCAGAGCAGGAATCATGTAAGGTTTGCATGCTGTTGCACAACCACATTATGATGAAATTTGCTCTTAAAGTAATACAGAAAAAGCCAAAGTGGTTCAATTAGCCAAATGCTTCCAGGCACCAAATCCATCAAGGGAGCAGGGCAGGGCGGTGTTACTATAGCCACAGGACCCAGGAGGGTAGCTAGGTCGTTTGATACCCTGGGCCCATAAATTTTTGACACCCCCAATATGGCAAATTTATTTATTTATTTATTTATTTATTTATTTATATTTTTCACATTTTATATACACCCTTCCTCCAAGGAGCTCAGGATGATATGCATGGTTCCTCTCTTTCTTTTGTCCTCACAATAACCCTGTGAGGTAGATGAGAATAAGAGATTGTAATAGTCACGACATGAAATAAATAATAATGGCCAGAAAATAAATGCAGTGAATATTTCCTTACAAGCAATGGATGAATGTCAGTGCCCTCTTGCACCTAGTACTCAGTGACATGCTGCCACTGCATCTGGAGGATCATTGTAGCCACATACATAATGTTATATAAGACAGTTGTATTTTTTTGCCTTTTTTGTTTTTTGAACATAACTTTTGATAGAATGAAGATACTACACTCTGTTTTCACTGAATTCACTGAATTTTTTTCACTGCACTGAACAGTATATAACATGATGGTATTATTCCTTAAAACTGCAATTTTAGCTATTTTTGTCCCTAGTGATGTCCTACATACCCCTGTGTGCGTCTCCTGGTGTGGCCCAACCCCCCCCCCCCATGACACCACTGTGGAATAATAAAAAGAAAGGGCTGATTAACAGCATTTAAATATTTGTTTAGTTTACTATGTAACACACCAAATTACTGTCAGAACGCAATTCTAACTTGGGCAGGAGCAGGTAGGCCGACTGGCCTGCGCTGCATCCTAACCAAGTTAGGAGGTAGTGGCAGCTCAGCACAGGACAAGGTCTCCTTGCCCCATGGTAAGGCACAGGGCAGCCAGATAGGGCTTCTTGGATCTGTGCCTGCAAAATTGCAGGCGCAAAACTGAGCATCTCACAGTGGACGCAAGTGCTTGCATCGGACCAGCGTCTCTTTGGCTGGCACGGACGTGCTTTACGGCATGTTTGCTACAGCCTTGAGCCGATGCAAGGCACGCACGTCAATCCAATGGGCACCTTGGATTGCGCCCTTAGATCACAATCTTAACCTGGAGTTAGGTTAGCATAGTTAGACCATGGCTGGCACAAGGACCAACGTTAAGCACATTTGGACCACTCTCAGAACGCAATTCTAAACTGGAGTTCGGCCAGCATAAACTAAGCCAGCAAAGTTTGGCCAGCACAAAGGCCACCATAAAGTGTTTTGGGATTACTCTTGGTGTCAGGGAAGATGGCTCACATCTGTGCGCTGACCTCTCTGACTCCAAGAGTGGTCCAAACATACTTTATGGTGTCCCTTGTGCCGGCCAAATTTTGCTGCCTTAGCTTATGCCATTATGCTTATGCTGAGTTAGCTAACTCAGTTTAGGATTGCACCCTCAGTCTCAGGAAGGATGGTGCACCATCCTTGTGTTGGCTCCTCTGACTCTGAGTGTGGTCCAAACATACTTCGTAAAGTGTGCCTTGTGCCGGCCAAGCTTTGCTGGTCTAACTATGCCGGCCTAACTCCAGGTTAGGATTGTATTCTAAGGGCGCAATCCAAGGTGCCCATTGGGTTAAAGCATGTATCTTGCATTGACCCAAGGCTATGGCAAATGTGCCGTAAAGCACATCTGTTCTAACTGAAGAGGCACTGGTCTGATCCAAGCACTTGGAAATTGTACTTGATGGAAGAGAGTAGCAGGGAGGACATTTTATTCATATTCCAGTGTTGCTAATGGCCTATTATAGTTTTCTAAGCATCTTCATGATGCAACTTTTAATCTATTAGGTCATTGGTTCCCAAACTGTGAGCTCCTCAGGGAGCCATGGAAACCAGCCAGGGTAGCTGTGGAACCCTTGTGAAAAACCCACTGCCCTATACTATGTATAGGATTTCAGCCCTAGCAACGAGCCATGGCTAGTGGCCCAGAACATCAAAGCCCCAGTCAAAAAGTTTGTGAATCACTGTATTAGATACTTAATGGCATAAATATACCTTTGAACCCACTTTTTCCTTTAATTTGCATCATGATGGAACTGCTGCTGAAAATATCTTTTTGTTCAGAGGCAGACAATTGGTGGTTCATAAGCCAAAGCAATTTATGGCATAATCCAAGGAATGCCCTAAGGCTGACGCAAGCGAATTGCATTGGCCCGGCACACGCAGCGCTGGTGCGAGGGCACCGTCCATGATCCCTGAACCAACGCTGCGTCCACAGGGCTAACACTTGCCGCAGCGTCAGCCCTGCGGCGCCGGCAGTACCTGGTTCAGCCGAACTGGTGCAGCAAACATGTGGAGTGTCTTTCATCTTGTCATTGCCTCCTTCCTGTCCATTGCCAGGAGTGATGGAACCACTCCAGTTTGCTTCCCTACTCACCGACTTTGTTCCTTTTTTGTGCATTCTCTTTAAACAAAACAAAGTGTGAAACATTCTGGAAACAGATTTGTTTAAAGGGATTGTTTAAAGGAAAGGCCAAGGTAAGGGGAAATGGATCACCACTTCAGAGTCCACGCGCCAATCATATGAAAGGCAACAAACTACTCATTACTCTTTCCCTCATGTGGTCCATTTAAATAAATCAGTAAGTACAGAATATGATGGCAACACTCCCAGAGTATATCACTTCTTGTTTAAATAAACAAGATCCTTTAAATAAATGTGAGAAAGGGGTGATGTAAGGAGATAGGTAGCTGGATTGCTACTGTCTGTTCAGTTTTTGGTTTTGGAGGGGGAGTACATATTTGCACCTGTTTCAAGTGATGCACACAGGCTTGGGCTGGTCCTTCTTGGCAAAATATAATTGTAAACATTTTAAAGGGTGTTAGAATAATTTTTTGTTTGCTTCTGACTTTTAATGGCCATGGCTAAGTTTATATACAGAAATAATAATTGGAGTTTATAATACATAATTTTGTAATTTAGTGGGTTTTTAAGACATCCTGAGACTTGAAGACAGTTAATTGAAAAACAAAAACAGCTCAGAGTCATCAGCATAAAACGCCCACTAAACTACAAAAATAATAATATTGATTTGCATCATATTGATTTGCATCATATTGATTTGCAACTAATATTCTTTTGTATTTATAACTTTCACATTTTTGTAGGTCATATTACTATCACTCAGTATTTACTCAACTATTATCCTGGCCTTGATAGTGAGAAAAGGAATGTCTTTGGATTTACTGCACTGATGAAGTCTGCAATGCAAGGTCGAACTGAATGTGTCAGAGCCTTAATCCTGGCAGGTATACAAAGTTCTCTATTGTATTATCCTCAGTCACTGAATTATTGTAAAGACTAATCTTCAATAGAGAGCTGCTCTTCTTAGTATTTGCCCTTTTGGTGTAGTGTAATAGCAAATATCATAAGAGCGAAGCATTGTGTTTTCTATTACTGAATTATTATATATGGGTCTCCTTCAGAAAATTAAATCCACTAAAATAATTATAAGGGCAACACTTTTGTACTGTAAGCATTCTGTCAAAGAATTTAAATACCCATTTTAAGTGTGAGTAAAGGCATGATCCACTAAACATATCTACCACTGCATAAAAATATACTGGGGGCAAGTGTATATGTTTGTGTATGTGTGCATTGGCATCGTTTATGTTGCCATAGAAATAATGGTGCAGTCTTTCTGGGATTGGAGCAACCTCTGTGTACTGAAGAACTTGATGAACACTTACTACTGAGCCCATTTACCACTACTAAAAATAATGGGATTCCCCTGGAATAAAAAGATTCAGAATTCAAGGAATCAAAGCCATACCCACTTGTAATTTAACTTCTGTCTGATCCTCAGAAATAACAGTTAAATTAATGATAAATCATTGCTGTGACTGGGGATTGAGGGGTGTGTCAGGAGGTGGGACATACTCTTTATTTCGTTAAAACAGATTATTCGAGAAACATACCCTCACAAAATTATAATGGTCACTGCAAGACAGGGCGTATTTGTAAAGCTAAAGTGCAGCTATGGCCTGTAAGGACCTACAATTGATAAAGCTTTTGTGGTGATGGGAACTTACGGATTTTATTCACAGTTTTATTGCAATACTCTTATAGGCCAGAGCATTTTCGGTGCATTTCAGGTCACCACAGAACCCAGGTTAATGTCAGAGATGTGGAGATGGGTCATTAGTACTGCTCATTTTAGGAAAGCTGTAGGATGAGAGTTGCTGGCTGGATATTATATTTAGAAATAATTCATGGATTAAGGGATGTTCAGCAAGTGCTAGAAATAATGGAGTTTCTAGTGTACTAAAGAGGATGAAGCAGGGATTTATTACTGAAAGGTTCAGAAGTAAAAAGAACTAAGCTCTTGTGGCCTTATTTTGAGAGATGTGAGAATAACCCTAACCCAGCCCAAATATTTTCAATGTTTTAGCACACATACAGTATGCAGACACATGAGCATATATACAATAAGATAGCGACATCTTTCATTCCGCTACCCAGAAGCTCCTGCTCATGAAAAATGCTTAAGACATGAACACAATGTAAAATTTATAATTTAAAAGATCTAAAGACAACTCCATGAATATTCCTGAACACAAACATTTATATACTTTTTTAAAAAAAGTATCAACATAATATCAATAGTGTCCATAATTCATAGGTGAATTTTTTTTTAAATCTTGTAACATATTCCAATAAACATACTTTGGCCAAGACAAAAAAAATCTAATTATAATAAAAGAAAAATATGGAAACACATAGGCATAATGCTTACAAAAACAACCTTAACTCCTTTCTACTCTATGTATTTTTATACCCTGCTTATAGAGGCATTCTTTGGTGCTCATATATTTGAGCTTCCATGGCTACTATGGACCAGAAGTCCATTCTGTGCTAAACCATTGGGAACAAAAGGCATGCCCATGCCTTGCAAGATCAGACTAGTAGTCCCTTTGTGGTACAGCTGCTCCATATAGGAGCCCAGGGAAAGAACTTGCCAATGTGACAGGAGAGACTGGAACATATTTTGAAGTCTGGAATAGGTCTAATTGTCTAATTTCCAACAGCACATTTTATCCAAGCTGGCGGGATCTCACAAAACAGATTTTTTTTTTTTCGTTAACAAGAAGTGAGATATTTTGATTGTCATAGATACCTTTTGATGCTTTTTCTGGAAATCCAGCTAACATTTCAAACATGTAATGTTTGCAAATAAATTTGCAGGATATATAGATTAATTAAACGTAATATTCTGAACTGACTATCTTGCTCACTTTAGTTATTCCGGGGAGGGGAAAATTGTAGCATTATATTTATCTTAGGAAAATCATTTCTAAGTGCAAAGAAACCTGTTTCTTAGAAAATGGCTCACAGACTTACAGCCCAATCCTATGTTTTTCCCTACCATAGGAAGTAGCCATGGAAAAACAAGCTGCACTACATGCTATGGTGCTGGTGGTGGTGCGATTAGAAGGCTTAGGAGGGAAAGGGAAAAGATTTTCCCTACCTCTCCATAAGCCCCTCAGTGGTCAATAGGTCTTTTTGGCCTTGCACCAGATCTTTAGGTGGTGCAAGTCTGAGTAGACAAAGGGGATGTGTCAGCTTGCTCCAGAGGGAATAGCATCTGGTGCAAGTTAACTATGCTGGTTGCCACCCCTTTCACTTCTGACAAACCTCTGGCCCCTCCCTATTACTCCCATTCCCCCCATTACTCCCACCTATTACGCAAACCTACCAAAGTTGGCAGGCCTTCTTCATGCATGGAGTCTCTGTGTTTTTTTTTCAAACTCTGTTTTTAGGGTTTTTTAAAACTCTTAGTTGTTGGCTTACTTGAGCATCTATTTGTTTTTTAATTTTCATTTAATTAGTTTTTTTTTCTTCTCTGTGTGTTTCAATTATATCACCATTGCTCACCACCAGATATGTTATGTTTAATAGTCACCCAAATGTGAGATTACAGAGAGATCATTAAGAAGAAACGCAAGTTGCGTGTCTACCTGGTGTTTTTTATATGGTCTTCTATGCAGTCATACAGCTATCCACTATTGCTATTGTGTGTATTAGTTGGAACTATTTGGTAAGTGGGGTGAGGGGAGAAGAACTAAATGTAAAGTTGTCTGACCCACCCTCAGAACAATTGTGAACACCCAGTCCCATCTTCCTGATGGGAGAGTCAGATGTATCAACCTCCAAATTAGAGCCCTCAAAGATTCTGAAGAAGCTCTGCACAATGACAAAACCCATACACAGATGGGTCCCTCAAAGTACACCAGTTGTAGAGAAACATCCTATCTAGTTTTGGTGTTTCTGAACTACAAACTAGAATAGAAAATGCAAGCAATTTCTGTAATTTGGCTCAACATAAATCAGCACAAAATAACATGAAAAGGACGAAATACAGGATAATATATTTTCTCCAGGTTTAAAAACACAAAACACCTAAGCAAACATCTTGAATTTAGCAGAGGATAAAGCAGTGTTCCTTTCTGCAAAGTTTTGCCACTATATACAAGGCAGAAAGATGAGGAGAGAAAAGTGAGCTGCCAATCATCCTTCTTCTTCCTGCTTGACTGGTATGGGTTTGTTTCAAATATGAGATGGTTTCACTCACTATTTCAGTCAGATATAGTCTTATATTCTTATATTATAGATAATAATAAATATTATAGATTATAATCTTATATTATAGATTATAAATTATATTATAGATTATAGATTCAATCTCTTAAGAATCTATTAGATCAGGGGTCAGGGAACTTTTTTACCTTTTACCCCAAAATATATTTAGATATGCCGACATTACCCCCCTTGACG
>JAJKFI010000037.1:7803739-7836375 GCA_029204185.1 Lerista edwardsae
CCCCCCCCCCCCCAGCAACAGCAGTTCTGATTTTCGCCTTGCCTCGTTGCCTCCCGCCTCTCTTTGTGTCCCTGACTCCCTGCGCAGGTGCAGGCACCCCAGCCCTCCCTCTGCTCACCCCCCGCCCCACTCCTTGGGACAGCAAGACAACCCAAACCCAGGGAGAGCCCTAGCTGCTCACAAGCAAAGAGTCACGTCCACAGAAGTCCTCTCAACACACACACACACACACACACACACACACACACACACACACACGTACGCGCCTGCGCGCACATGCGCACACAAACACACCTCAGCCGCTCACCAGAGCCTCCCCCATGCCTGCACGTCTTGTGTCCCTGCCGGGCTCCTGGGTGGCAGCGATGGCGGCAGCTCCTCGGCCTCCCCACCCGGAGCTGGTTCGCGCTCTTCCCTGGCATCGAGCACCGCCGACTCCATGGCTGCCTGAGTGCCAGCCAGGAGCGGGTCTGCGCCGGCCTTGCTGCCCGGAATAGGCTTGGCCTTGCCGGCTCCATCACCCGGCACTGCTGCAGTTGCAGTCACGGCCGCCATTTTCTCTGCTGTTGCTTCCTTCTCCTTCTGCCAGCAGCAGGATCGATAACCACAGCCTTCTTCGCCGCCTGGGAAGGGAGGGGGACGATGCCTATTGGGGGCCAAGTACCTTGCCACTTCTAATCTCCTATTGGAAGCAAGGGAAATCCATCAACCGTGAGAGGAACTTCCCACTGGTCAGAAGAGAGAACGTTGGTCATTAAGGATGAGGGAAAAGGGGGGTGGGGCGTACTCCTATCTGTCCATTACCCCCAGGATTTTCATTTTTACCCCATTTGGGGTAATTTACCCCTGTTCCCTGACCACTGATCTATATGCATGCCTGGCTGTGTCTTGGCAGAGCGACCGTCCATTACCCCCGTTCCGGTTCCGTTGCTGGCTGGCTGGCTGGCTCCATTTTGTTTTGTTTTGTTTTGCTCCGCCCACTTTCGCTGGCCGGCAAAATGCGCCCCAGACTGCTCTGCGCCTGCTCTGCTTTTCACACCACAGCAGTTTTGAGCACATGGACACAGCGAGGAGAGCGGCAGAGCGGCGGCGCGTTGGACCTGAGCAGCAGCGGAGCAGGGCGGCAGTGAAGAGGCAAGCCAGGGACGGCCGGGCATCGGAGGTGAGGGAAGGCACGTGTCTTTCCCCCCCGCCTCCGTTGCCCTGCCGGGCACACGTCTTCCCCCCCCCCGTTGCCCTGCGGGGGGAACTGCGCACCCCTCGCTCAGGCTTCTTGCAGAACATGCAGCCCCATCATTTTGATCGCTGCCCAAGGCCAGATGCGGCGCTTCTTTAATGTCCGGAAGTGTCCGTGTGTGATGGAAGGTGTCTCCTAAGGCTGAGTGCTGTTGCCAGGGGAGGGGCTGAAAACCTCCGTTCCATTTTTAAAAATTGATTGCCTAAGAGTGCAAGTCTAGGAATGTCTACTCAGAAGTAAATCCCATTATAGTAAATGGCACTTACTCCCGGGTAAGTATTAATAGGATTGCACCCCATCTTAATTAAAACTGCAGTCCATATACACACTGCCCCAGGAGTAAAGCACATTGAATTCAATCTGACTTAACTTCTGAGCAAACAGAAGTTGACAGACGCCGGCTGGCCACTGAACGTAAGGAGCATGCAGGCTGGGGCAAACACGACTGGCTGCAGAGTAACAGTCTGAACCGACACCAGACTGTTCTCCTCCCCCTCAACTTGTAGCCCAGTGCAAGGATCCTCCGATCCGGACTGGGGCTCAGCATGTTGTGGGGTGTGTGGGGCACGTGCACGTGCGCAGGACACCAAAGAGAGGCGCCAGGCAAGCATACAGCGTGAGGCGAGGCGAGAGGGAAAACGAGCTGCAGGAGACAAAATGTAGGAACGCTTGCTGCATTTCTGTATTAGTACTATTTGCCTTCTCCAGAATGGAAAAGCAGATACTGTGCTGCTAAGTAGCATAGCCCCCTTTGTATTAGCACACATTAGGAATGGCCCTTGCCTTCTCCACAGCTATGTTTCTGTGAAGTGGGGAGGGGAGGGGGGTGTCAAACTAATCGGGCAACAGATGTATTTGTTTTGCTCCCATTCATCCCGTTAATATTTAAAGTGGAGAGGATCTAATTTTTTACATTAAGAGATGTTTGTATGAGGCGAGCTGAATCTCCTTACCTACATGCACACTCCTTGTGATGTAAAAATGAGGTATACCCTGTATCAAGTGCATGAAACAGATATCTGCATTAAAAAATGGCTACTGCTATCATTTTTTGGTTTGATCCAGAGTTGCAAACAAATCTTTTAAATTCTGAAATAAGTCTTTGGAGGCTGCCCCTTCATCTTACTTTCTGACCTTAAAAGTGTTTTTCTTTAATCCAGTACAATGGCTCTCAAACTTTTTACCACCGGGGCCCAAAGGAAGTGATGTCATCAAGCAAGAATATTTTAACACCCCATATGACAAAATCAAATCTAACTAAGCAGGTTAGATATTTACAATAAGAGTAAGATTAAAAAAATATTTAAAGAACTTTCCTAACTCTCCAAACCCTTTACAACTTCATATTTATATAGCATTAATTAAGCTTATTAATTAATCAAATAAAAAGGTTCCAATATGTAATTTTTTTCTTGTGTTCTGGGGGGGGGATAACGTCGGCGTATCTAAATATATTTTGGGGTAAAAGGTAAAAAAGTTCCCTGACCCCTGATATAGATTCATATGCATGCCTGGCTGTGTCTCAGCAGCGCAACCATCCATTACCCCCAGGAATTTCATTTTTACCCCATTTGGGGTAATTTACCCCTGTTCCCAGACCACTGGGTTAGATAGTTAATAGACTTAGCTTAATGTGGTATTGCTTGCCCATCTGCTGACTCTCAGTACAATTCTGTGCTGACCATTAAATCTTTAAATATTTGGTGTTGCTCAAAATCTGTGTAATATAGGGCTATCTTATCATTAATTCAAACAGAGCTCATATTGCAGGGTTTGGTAACTCAGCATCTTAGAAAATTTACTTAGGATGTTACTCGGCTTTACAAATAAGGTCCTGTGCGCTCTTTTTAAGAGTAACTTGTTCTTTACAGGTGCAAATGTTCATGCAACAGACCCAGGCCGTGGGTTCACTCCTTGGGAATGGGCATGTTTTACAGGAAGAATAGAAGCTGCCTATTTAATGCAGAGACTAATGGACAACCCATGTGCTGAGCAATTTTGTGATCACTATAACCTAGAATGGCCAAAGATGAAGGAACTTCTTACCAAGGCCTCAGAACCAAAAAGCTGTTTGCAGAGGATCTCAGAAAGTGTGAGGTCAGTAGTAACTTTCAGACGCTCCGATGGTCCAGAAGAAGATGGTGTCCTTGATCATATGGTTAAAGTAACAACAAGTCTAAGGAGCAATTTTGTTGCCGTAGCTTGTAGGACTGTGTGCCCAGGAAGTCCTCCTAGTATAGGAAAACGCAGGCCTGCTGTTCAGGAAATCCTTAGGAAACAAAGGGCCCAGGAAATTAGATCTTTAGAGAACAGAGATCATTTTAATAGCTATGAGAAGCTGTTTCAGAACTCCAGAGTTACATTAGTCTCCAAAAAGAAGGAGCGGCGAGCCAGCCTACAGCCCTTCAGTCTAAATGTACCTCAGGTGAGTATTGCAGTTAAAAGAAAAACCAGCCTATTGCCACTGCATTTGATGAGAAGGAGCAGTGTACGCCCAGGGTTTGTCATTCCCAAAGTCCGTGTCAACAAGGCACCTTCACCTACCTTCCAGCCAGAAAAAGTGAGACGGAAAAGTAGTGCTGTTGATGAGACCTACCTGCAGATACCCAAATGGCGATATAAAGAGTTGAAGGAAGAAAGGAAGAAGGCAGAAGAAGAAGAAAAGAAAAAAGCAGAAGAAGCTCAGAAACAGAAGCAGGGATCTCCCCAGAGAAACAGGACATGAATGGGGTCGGAATCATGGCATGTCAGTACTCGGGTCAACCTGCAGAGTGACATAACTGAAGAAAAATAATAAAACTGAAGACAATCTCAAGGAAACAACTGATGCAGCAAACAGTCATCATGTGTACAGTATAAGGGAAGACCTGGATTTCAAAATACAGAAAAGGTTGTTTAAGAACATAAGAAGAGCCCTGCTGGATCAGGCCAAAGGCCCATCTGGTCCAGCTTCCTGTATCTCACAGCGGCCCACCAGGTGCCCCAGGGAGGCATGAGACAACAAGATGCTTGGATGTTTCTCAGAGTGGAAAACTGTCTTCATGAAGGTAAGAGAAGAGCTAAAAGAACTGAGAGGTCTAAATATCAGGGACATTTTTCTAATCAGGCAATGGAATATGTTTGCAATCAAATATATATTGTCACCATAATGGGAAGATTTAAAAAAACATAAATGTTTAGTTCAGGACGTGAAAAAAGAGCCTACATATTTTGTATAAACTGCATTTTTTCCTACTGAGTTAAGCTAAAGGGCTTTAACTTGCTGCTTGCACATAAGAAAATATGAACATAAGACTAAAAAATAATGAATGTGGCAAAAACAAGCAAAACAGCAAAAATTTCAGGACCAGCAAATAAGAACTTTATGAATTATGGTTTAATTCTGAAAAATAGAGTTAATTGGAACAAATGATACCTGATCAGTCTCATAGAGGAATGAGATATTACTGTTGTTGACTAAATGCTAAGATGCATATTAGGCTGATTCCTCACCAAATACAACATTCCTATGCATCCTATTCAATTTTTCCAGAGCTATGCTATGCTCAGCTTTAGGTGTTGGTATCCAATCCTTCTCCAACAAACTCAGGGCAGCTTACATGAGGCTATCCCATTTTATCCTAATAACCTAGTGAGATAGGCAATTGGATTGTGAATTGTCTTAAGGAAGTGTTTCTCATCCAGTAGCACTTGTACCACCAATGGTACCTGCAGTGATGTTTGGTGCTATACTCAGGACCCCCTAGACTTCTTCTGCCTGTCAGCAAGACCAGCACTGCAGTGTGACAAGAAGCAGTAGGAGGCTTGGCTTGGCAGACAGGGCTCCAGCGTGTGCTTTTCACACACTTTTCACAAACCTCATGTCCACCATGCACCTCTTACCAGTGTTTTATCATGTTCTGGCCTCCCAATCTGGAAGTAATTGGCAATTATGTTTACCTATTAGAAGTAACATAATTACATGAGAAATAGTACAGCAGGGGTCAAACTTCAAGAAATGCTGGTCTAAGCCTTCCTGGTTATCTCTGTACTTAAGTGGGGATTTAACCTGAATTATTCCCCATTCCCACTTCACCTTTCTATCCATTATACCAATGGTAGTCTTTTGGCTTCCAGAAGCGTTTTTTGTTTTTGGCCAGAGCCTTTGGAGGTACCAATGCAAAATAGTAGATTGGGGAGGTAGAGCCAGTTGCAAAATAATGTCTTGTACAATAATTTACATTTAGGGTTGTTTTACACAAATATAATTCACTAGTGCTCAAACGTTTCAGCACCGGGACCCACTTTTTAGAATGACAATCTGTCTAGAACCCATCGAAAGTGAAGTCATGGCCTGTAGTGCTGTCATTGTGAGCGCAATCCTAAACTGCACTGGAACAGCGAGGCTGGTGGGCATGCATTGTATCCAGCACAACTTGGAAGCACTCAGGAGCCTCCCCAGAGAAAGGGCACATTTGCCCATGTATAGCAGGCACAGAGCTGAGAACGCTGCACAGCCCAAATTGGGGCAGCACTTCCTGGGGCCAGAAGCTTGGATTCAGCCTAATGACCACATCCCACCTCAACCCCCTCCATGGGCCAGAACACCTCCCAGCATGCCCACTCCTCCTGCCATCCCTCTGCCCAGAGTTGCTCTTGCACCAGTTGAGTTCAGCTGGCACACGCGCCACGTGGCCGTTGGCCTGCGCTGTTGGGCCAACACTGCTGCTAGCATAGGCCCAATAACACTAGCTCCAATGCAAGGTCGGTGCCGGTCAGTGCCCTTGCGTTGTCACTAGTGCCGTTGGGCCGATGCAAGCATCTAGCATCAGCCCAACAGCGTTTATAGGATTGTACCCTCTGGCACCAGAACCTGCTGCTTTCCTGAGAATGCAGCAATAAGTTGGGTTATTTCTCAGCTGCTTTCCAATAGCAAAGTGAATCAGAAAGAAAAAAGCCTAGTTACAACTTTGATACGAGCAAAACAGCCACATAGCCCTCCCACTTTCCAGCATCCCATCTTCTCATATTTTCAGTATGGCTGCTCTAGATGTTTCGCAACCCACCTGAAATTGTCTCGTGACCTACTGGTAGGTCCTCACCCACAGTTTGGGAACCACTGCACTTGTGCATTCTGCTCAATATTCTGCCCAAGCTCCAAAAAAGACTGGGCTGAGATTTGTTTCTGGGGTGCTAGGAGCCAGGGAGTAAAAAATTCCACCCTCCAAGGCTTGGGTGGAGGGGGGGGGAGAGGATTCAGGGACTTTAGATTCCTATTGGAGCTACCAGTAATTTCAGAGTGACCTTTTGCTAGGACCTGTATTGTGCTGTACGTGTTCTCTCTACTTAGCTTCTTACATTTTTGTTGTTTTTTGCTGATTGATCTCAGGGAATATGCTTCAGTATATTTACTTACCAAATAAGCATACAATTCTATCATTTAAAATATATCCTTCAAAGTTGGCATGATTCAGCTACATCAAACCACTTTAATGTCCCTTTGTTCTCAGTTGCATAGAAAAAGCCATGTCCAAATCATGCCCTGCATTAAAAATACAATTAATTCATACCACTGTATGAATTGGACTGATACTAACGCTATAGAAGATGAATCCAGTTCCCCAAAGTTTTAGCACTACATAATGTCTGATTCACTTTTATTTTCTTTAAGCTAGAAAAAATTTAACAGTGAATATGGGTGTGTGTGTGAAAGACCAATACAAGTATGGATTTTGTACTTAGCCCAGAAAATACTGATGGCAACTATGCTAGCCTTATAAAAGAAGGAATAAATCCATCCAATTTTTCTCCAATTTGGATGGACCAAAGGCAAGTAAAAAATATAGGTAAAAATTACAAAATGAAAGTAAAATTTATGGAAATGTGTAAGAAAAATAATGGCAACCTCAAAACATATAGACAACATATTCAACAGCCCTGTTTTTGTAATTGGAGGACAAACTTTTAGCTGCCCGTGGCAAAACTGTCTACATGAATCTCTCAGAAAAGCTCTGACAAAGATGGTATATTTTTGTTCACAGCCAGCACAGTAAATTTACATATCAAATCACAGAGTCAGTTTCTGAAAAGTAATCAGTTCTGACAAGCAAGTACATGGATTTGCACTCAGATTGTCATCTATAGGACAGGTTCAGTTGAAATGCACTATTGAACTCTCTCAGGGATGAATTTAAACAGCAATATTCCAAGGATGTAACCAGTTTGTATGTGTATATGTATGTCATATTTTCAATTAAGAGACAATAAATTCTGTTTAAATTATGGCTTGCCTTATTCTTCAATTTGGTTTGGAGCCATGGTGTTCCCCTGTGGCTTGTCAACTTCAGTTTGGTCCAAGTTTAAGTAGTTATTTCCACCGATAATCATTCACATTCTAAGAATGTGCACTTCAGGATTATTTGGAAGATAGTAAATAAACACTACTGTTTTAAAACAACCATAAAACCTTGATGGTATTAGAAAATCATTCAATGGAAATAGATCATAGGTGTATCATTTTCTGGAGTGAGTTACTCAGATATTGGCAAGGGTGGAAAATATTACATTTCAAAAGCCTACAATAAATACAATTATGAAGGTAGCCCTTGTTTCTTTACGTAAAAACTTCAGGCAGATGCAGTAAAGTTTAAGCACTTAAGACCCAATTCTATCCATGAAATATACCAGTGTAATAACAGCCCTTGCTGGCGCAGAAGTCAACCCACTAATTGGTGTACCATAGATGCTGTACCAGAAAAATGCAACATTGTTGTAACTTGGACACTGCTCAGACACCAGCACAACCCTGCCTACAGAGAGGCCAAAATGGGAAGGGGATGGGACAAGAAGTGAGAGGGGTAAGGAGGATTCAATGGATGCCAGATATTATCCTCTCCTTCAGGCAGTCCCAAATCTTATCCCCCCTTTCAGGCAATGCCAGATCTTATCCCCCCCTTTCAGGCAATGGACACACACCCAAAGCCAAGCAAACATTATGCTGACAGACCTGGTGTAGGTAGGAGGAATTCCATAAGGAGTAATGGGGAAGCAAAAAACAGGAAAAGTGTGATTCCTGTAACCACCCCCAACCTACCCATACTTTCATGATGAAGCATACCATATAGACTATATTTGGCAGCCAATCACTGTACACCCACACCAGGATATAGGTCTCTGTCAGGAAAACCTTACCTTTGATCACAAGCATGGGGCTATACTGCTCTGGTCTAGCAAACTTCGGTGCTAGGAACTATGGTGAAAGGGCACCTGGGGTGAAAACAGAAAACCTATTGACCCTCACAAGATGTATGGCAAGATATTTGTTGGCTCATGTCTCAGAATTCTTACTTGCAGGTATTCTGCCCCAGGAAGACTTCACACATGAACATCCAACTAGACCCTCCATCACCACAAGAAGGGAAGGTCAGTGGACTCCAGTCAGGTAAGCAAGTGGCAAAGGGATTCCTGGTTGTCATGCACCCAGGCTGGATCCTTATCCCACAGCCCCCTGGCCTAGACGGTCCCTCAAATGCTCTGAACCCAAGCCAGATGTCCCCTGCATAGGTGCAGGCCCCAGAAACCCATCTTCAGCATCCCAAAAGCACGTTTCACAACAATATGTGGGACACCATGTTGTACGTAGCCATAGGCCCTGGAGGCCTGGCCATGTAAGGCATCATGAGGTAGCACTGCAGTGAATAGCCACAATTACTTGGAAGACGAAGGCAGCCAATTGCCACCATGGCCGTCTGACTTCTTGCCCTCTGTGCACCTTACCTGCTCTGGCCATGAAGCCAGATTGGCCTTGAGGGCAAAGGTGTCACCTAGGCATGTGATCTGGGAGCTGGTCAAGAAGATCTCCCTGTTTCTTTCCTTGCCTCTATCCCATTCCCCCTGTCCCTTTGCCCTCCCTAATTCCCCCTATGTACAGCATCATTGGCCAGTACCATGTGGGTCCCCCCCCCCGAGGTCATCAGCAAGCTAACATGCAGCATACAGCTGATCCACAGGGTGCCTTGTGGGTGGGGCTGTATGGGCACATTAGTGACTGGTAGGTGGTGGCATGTGTGGGTGCTGCTTTGGCTGTCTGTCAGTGGACATGGCAGCTGTGAGCCTTGGTGGTGATGCGTCATCCCTGATTTCCTTGTTATATACCCGGCTGTCAGCTTGGTCCTCTGAAGGTCTTCACAGATGTAGGCTGCATTGTGTTCTGGGGGCTTGCTCCAGGGCAGATGTGTCTGGGATCATGCCTCCATACTGCCTCCTTGGGATGATGTGGCTTGGCTGGCTTTGCCAGGTTGTGCCTGTGTACTTGCTTCCTTGGGGGTGGGCCGGTGCCAGGTAGGGACTTAACAGGCAGCTTTGTAGGCCAGACACAGATCTTGGGGGGCATCTGTGCGGTGTTGGTCACCAGGTGACTGCCACAAATGCGCCACTTGGTCTCAGGGCCATAATGGTGCCAACATTGTGAACACAATCCTAAACTGAGTTAGGCCAGTATAAACTAAGCCAGCAAAGTTTGGCCAGCACAAGGGGCACCATAGTGTGTTTGGACCACTCTTGGAGTTAGAGAGGCCAGCCCACAGATGTGAGCCATTCTCCCTGATGCTGAGTAGTCCTAACGCACTTTATAGTAGACCTTGTGCTGGCCAAACTTTGCTGGCTTAGCTTATGCCGGCCTAACTCCAGTTTAGGATTGCACCCTGTGACTGGTGATAGTGTCTTGCGGTGTTGTAGCTGCTGGGCTGGCTATGCCAGTGGGACATGGCTCATGCTCTGCTGTCTCCCCTACTCTTGCTCCCCTGTTCATGCGATGTCCAAATAAGGCTGGGCCTTAAGATTCCTTTGCATGTGATGAGAGAATGTGTAATGCTCTCCCATTGAAAACAAACACTCATCAAAGTGTTTGACTTTGGCTCAAACACTCTGGCTCTTACACTCCTCCCAAACCATACACCAGTGGTCAGGGAACAGGGGTAAATTACCCCAAATGCGGTAAAAATGAAATTCCTGGGGGTAATGGACAGATAGGAGTATGCCCCGCCCTCCTTTTCCCTCATCCTTCCTTCATGGCCAACATTCTCTCTTCTGACCAGTGGGAAGTTCCTCTCACGCTTGATGGATTTCCCTTGCTTCCAATAGGAGATTAGAAGCGGCAAGGTACTTGGCCCCCAATAGGCAGCGTTCCCCTCCCTTCCCAGGCAGCGAAGAAGGCCGTGGTTATCGATCCCGCTGCTGGTAGAGGGAGAAGGAAGCAACAGCAGGAAAAATGGTGGCCGTGGCTGCAACTGCAGCGGTGCCGGGTGATGGGGGAGCTGGCGAGGCCAAGTCTATTCTGGGCAGCGAGGCCGGCGCAGACCCGCTCCCAGCCGGCGCAGACCCACGGCAGGCAGCCGTGGAGTCGGCGGTGCTCAACACCAGGGAAGAGCCCGAACCAGCTCCGGGTGGGAAGGCCGAGGAGCTGCCACTGTCGCCGCCACCCAAGAGCCCGGCAGGGACGCGGGAAGTGCAGGCGTGGGGGAGGCTCTGGTGAGCGGCTGAGGTGTGTGTGTGCATGTGCCCGCAGGCATGCACGTGTGTGTGTGTGTGTGTGAGAGGACTTCTGTGGACATGTCTCTTTGCTTGTGAGCAGCTAGGGCTCTCCCTGGGTTTGCCTTGTCTTGCTGTCCCAAGGAGTGGGGCGGGCGGGCAAGTGAGTGGGGGGGGGAGGGCTGGGGTGCCTGCACAGGGTGTCAGGGACACAGAGAGAGGCAGGAGGCAATGAGGTAAGGCAAACAGCAGAAAACAAAAACAAAATCAGAACTGCTGTTGCTGGCCTGTGTGTGTGTGTGTGTGTGTGTGTGTGTGTGTGTGTGTGTGTGTGTACCCAAACTCTTTACAACTTCATATTTACATAGCATTAATTAAGCTCATTAATTAATCAAATAAAAAGCAATGGGTTCCGATATGTAATTTTTTTTCTTTTGTTCTGGCGGGGCGGGGGGTAACGTCAAGGGGGTAATGTTGGCGTATCTAAATATATTTTGGGGTAAAATGTAAAAAAGTTCCCTGACCTCTGCCATACACTCATCAAAGTGTTTGATTTTGGCTGGATTGTGCCATTCCTCCGGGTATGAGAGGCATAGAGCCGATATTCATTTAGCCATGAAATGACATAAAAGACAACCTTTTTACTTTTCTAACATTGCTCTTGCGTATCAGATTCGTCTGCTTTATTGTCATTGCTATACTACTGCATATAAAATCAATATTTGGAGTTCTTTTATGAAGAAAAAATAATATTAAACAGAACATGGCAAACACAAGTCTGCTTTATCAGACAGTTGTATGTTTGACCATTGCTGAAAGATTTTGACCTTTTATTTGTTATACAGCTTCGTAAAATGCTAGTGATCTTTGCACAAAGTATTATGTAGACATTTTGTACTGTGTACTGTGTCTAGGTACACACACACACATTCTGCTCTTGAAATTACTCCACTGTTCGCTACACAGCTTCTTAATCTAAACTTCCTAAAATGAAGGTCAATAAAAACCAAATTCATTCATTCATTTTGTTGCTGTTGTGCTTGCTAGGTAGTGTTTGTCTTATTTTTTAAAATAGCAATTTCACTGTTTGCCAATAATCAAATGGCTTGAGGAAAACGTAAGACCAATTTCAGTGGACTCTAGCTTTACATTTTGTGTTTTTCTTTCACCTACAAAACATTTGTCCATTTCTATCCCCTCCAATTTATATTTCGTTTTCAACTTTAAAGCTGCACCTGGTGTGATAAACTGAGCACCAGGGTAATCACAGATTAAAAGCAGAACCAGTCATCAATTGCATCCAGCCAGTTAGGTTTTCCCACTACTATACTTTGAATAATTGGAATATCCTCTGTTTTTGCAGTTCTCTTGATCCTTTCTTTGCAGCTCTCTCAATTCCCTCCGTTCTTGTATGAGATTACAGCAGAGCACATCCAAGGCTATGTGTACTCTGCCCGCCTCCCAAAATTAGAATTTTACGTTCAAGCAACCCAGAAAAATGCAGAAGTTTGTAGCTGGTATAAATGATTCAGGTTGAACAAGTTGCAGATTTTATCTTTTTTTTTGATAATTTATCCTGCAGTGTTGGTTATTTGGCATAAGTGATTCTGGCTTTGCCCTTCGTAGTGATGGGCAAGAGTCTATACAGAGCAGTGAAGTCCTACCTCCCAAAATTCTGGAAATCTTATTTAGCCCTACCCTCACTTCTGATGTGATGGTGAACCAATCTTTGATAGATGGATTTAACCAGGAAGGGGACCAGATTCAGTCCTTCTATAACAAAATAATAGCTTCAGGTGCCCTGATCTGGTTTAGGACTGTGGCATATGGTGGATGACATTTTCCGCATCTGCTGTTTTTGTGTCCAAAGTACCCTTGAAACAGTTGTTTTCTGCTTTCTTAAAGTACAATCGCATGTATGTCTACACAAAAGTAAGCCCCATTCATCTCAGTGGGTCTTACTTCCAGGTGTTTATAAGATTGCAGCCTCAGTTATTTGCTGTGATTTCAGCTGCCATTGCCCATATACTTTAAAACATATCTTTGGAGTCCTAAGGGCATTGGTGTCACTAGAGTTTGCGTCACCCGTAGCGGGAGGTCAGCGCGTCACCCTCCCCATGATGGATCTCCTCCTCCCAAACCATACAGCAACTTATTTATTTATTTATTTATTTATTTAACTATAGTACAGGTCACCCAACGAATTAGTAACCAAAACAAGACACTCACACAATTCAGTAAAAGTTCTAGTATTAGCTCTGATACATGGAAATGAGAACTGACTCATAATAATGATTTTTTTTTAAAAAAATCACAATTTTTACATAAAAAGTTTTTTGGCCATAACCTTTGATAGAATGTATTGCACTCTGGTTTTTTCCCCATTGAATTCCGGGTGAAATTGCACATCTAAATGCTATATAGCATGATAGTATTATCTTTTAAAACCATGATTTTAGCAGTTTTGGTCCCTGGTGATGTCACCTCCCCTGTGCGCATCACCTGGTGTGGCCTGCCCCCTGCCTCCCTCAAGACACCACTGCCTAAGGGCTAGAATATTGCTTATTTTAAAATAAAAGAGGCTAAGTGATAGTGTCTTCTCATTACCTGGCAGAGCCATCTTTATCCATACCACCAGTGGCGTAGCCAGAGGGGTGCAAAATAATAAGTTTTTTATGGCTCCCAACTGAGTCATTTAAGTGGTCACGTCCCCTCACCACTTGAGCCAGTCAGAGTGATGAAAACAATGTGGAGGCCTCTCCGTAAAAAACGTAGGGTTTTGCACCCCTCTGGCTATGCCACAGCGTACCACGGAGAAAAGCCTATTGGAAGTAAAGTGTCTCTCGTGCCATGTTTTTGCAATATCTGCTTTATTTACAGATCCCATATATAGGTTGAGCATTTAGATGGAGATGGTTAGTGGAACACTCCTGCAAGCACTATCAGACTTCATGTGTTTCCAAGAAGTTCCCCTGAAACCCAAGATGTTCCAACTCTGAGGCTGGGCTGTCTTAGCTTCTGTTTCCAGCCTCTCCCTCAGGTTGCACACTCCTCACAAACAGCTAGCTCACACCTCATTCTTTGTTCTTTTCTACTCATGTTTAGGGTGAGGCATGAGTGTTCTCACACTCTGACTTCAGCTCGTATTAACTGCCTTCATTGCATTTAACTAGCTTTCCAGTGGAGGCCCTCCTATTCAGAGAGGCTGCCTGGTGATACACCACCAAAAACTTAGGCCTTTAGTAGCATTAAAGATAGAGCACTCAATTGATCTGCAGAGTTATTCACACTAAGAATTGCAAAGGAGTTGCCCAGCCAGCATACTAACATGTAAGAACAACTGATCTAATAAGAATTCCAAATCTGTTTGGGTGCCTTTGGAGAATCACAGCCTCAATTAAAAAAACAACATTCCACAATGAAATTGTGTATACACAATTGTGTATACACAAATATAGTGGTAGATGTATACCTCTACCACTATTGATGTATACCTCTGCACTGTACTGAATGGATTACACCAATTTAATTTGTGATGCTCTTTTTACAGAATGCAATTTATATGGAATTAAATGGAGTTTCAACATGCAGCAAACAACGGCAATTGCACTTTGGTCAAAAAAAATTTCAATTGAAAATTAATTTTAATTACTCATGAGGCTGCTTAGAATTTAGCATGTATTATTATTATTATTATTATTATTATTATTATCATCATCATCATCATCATCATCATCATCATCATCATCTAGCAACAGTAGATAATGTTTAGACCTATGAGCATATGGCTATATAAAGCCATGTCTCTGCTGGTACTCTGTGCTGGGTCCTTGCCACTATGAGGCTTCTCCAACATTCTCATCTGATCAGCGCCACCACATAAAAAATGCCCTGATTCAAAGAGTAGTTGTTTTGCCTGTGAAAAGCAACAAACACTGCTGTGTAATACAGCAACTTTTTTCTGTAGTGCAGATGTGGTCTCTATAATTTGATAAGGTTTAACGTCCATTTAGTGAGAAGACAACAAAGCCTTGCTGCCAAGCAGTGGTGAAAGTTACTGCGGCCGCTCCTTGGTGACGTCTTGGTGTTGGTCCAGTCCTGGCACCCCTCTTCCCTGGGTGCAGTGAATGTGCATACTGTCAGCACTACAAGCCATAGGATCAGGCCCTGAGCAGTGAGACCACTAACCACTTCCTAGTATTGCCATCTCTTGAAGTCATATTGGTACCTAATAGGACGGGCAATGAGAATTTCAACAGTCTGGGGAAGGGGTTTGGGGGAATGTACTGGGCAATTCATTGGGGGCCTGTAGGCACAAAGCTTAAGAACTCCTGATGTAATCCTTACAACAAACCTGTAAAATAAATATCTCCATATTGCTGGGGAATGAGGGAGTGGCTTGCCTAAGGCCACTTAAGGTTACCTAGTAAGTGCTCCACAGGGCAAGATTGAAACTTGGTAGCTCCTGATTTATAATGTAGGGCCCAATCCTATTCTCCCCTTCTTGCAGATTCAGGGGCGCTAAAATGGAAGTCTCTGGGTAAGGGGAACAATCATTCCTTTACTCAGTGGTAAGCCTTCGTGGCGTGGGTGGAGGTCTACTCAAACCTGCATTAGCTTAAATAGCTGGTACAGGCCCTTGTGGACCCACATCATAGGCTTGAGACTGGGAAGGGGGTTAGGATTTGGCAGTCATCGCAACCACTGCCTTCCCAGATCCGATCCACCCATCCCCTGCCCCTGTAACTGCCCCTTTCACCCTCTCTCGTTCCGTTACACCTTCCCCATTCCCATCCAACCTCTCCATCATTACTTCCTTACTCCAACCTTACTTCCATTGTTACCGTCTTCACACAGCTCTACTGAGTACAGGAAGGCACCAGGCTTCCCGCTGGTATGCTAGCAGTGCACAGCTTCACGCGCTACCAGAATACCTTCTATGACTGCTGCTGATTGGCAGCACAATCCCAAGCTGCCCAACTGCTCAGGAGTGCAGCAATAGCCTGCAGCAGCCAGGCAGCTATGGGAGGCTCTGCAGGGAAAGGGGATGTGTATCCCCTTTCCTTGCAGTAAGGGCACAGGGCAGGTGATGGGTCTATTCACTTCTGTGCTGGCTATTTAGCCAGCGCAGACTTCCAAGTAAGGCCACGCAGCCTTACTCGGAAATCGGGAACTGGCAGCAAGGGTTGCTGCCAGTCCTGCCCCTGCTCCACCCCTCCCTCCCCCTCTGCCCAACACTGCACATCTCCAATGAGCAGTGCTCAGCACTCCCTCCAGGGCATGTGTGGCTGGCACTGCTATGTCGCTGATCCAGCACCGGTGGTAGTGTTGGAAGTGCTTTATGGCGCCTTGCATGACAGTGACATGGGAAGTATGAGCATACTGCCCCCGTTATGCCCGATACGATCAGGCTCCTAGTCCGGCATTCCATTTTCCACATTAGTCCACCAGCTGCCTCTGAGAAACCCACAAAGATATATGTAGTCCTGCCATTGGATCTTGAGGTAGAACATCGCCATCATGTCTAGTAGACATTGATACCCTTGTCCAATCTAAAGTCACTCATGCTTGTGGCCATGAATTTCCCAGATGAATGATGCACTATGTGGAAATACTGCGTTTCAACATAGACAAGTGTAAAGTGATGCACATTGGGGCAAAAAACCAAAACTTCACCTATAGGCTTATGGGTTCTGAGCTGTCTGTGACAGCTCAGGAGAGAGATCTTGGGGTGCTGGTGGACAATTCAATGAAGGTATCGACCCAGTGTGCAGCAGCAGCTAAGAAGGCCAATTCCATGCTTGGGGCAATTAAAAAAGGGGTTGAGAATAAAACAGCCAATATTATCATGCCATTGTACAAATCGATGGTAAGGCCACACCTGGAATATTGTGTACAGTTCTGTTGCCACACCTCAAAAAGGACATAGTGGAGTTGGAAAAGGTGCAGAGAGCGATGAAAATTTTTACGGGGCTGGGGCACCTCCCTTATGAAGAAAGACTGCAGCGTTTGGGGCTCTTCAGCCTAGAAAAAAGGCGCCTGAGAGGGGACACGATTGAGACATACAAAATAATGCACGGAAGGGATAGAGTCGATAGAGGGATGTTCTTTTCCCTCTCTCAAAACACCAGAACCAGGGGGCATCCGCTAAAACTGAGGGTTGGGAGAGTTAAAACAGATAAAAGGAAGTACTTTTTTTACCCAGAGGGTAGTTAATCTGTGGGACTCTGCCACAGGAGGTGGTGATGGCATCTGGTCTTGATGCCTTTAAGAGGGGATTGGACGGATTTCTGGAAGAAAAGTCCATCGTGGGCTATAGGCAATGATGGGTTGTAACCGCCTTACATTAGTAGTAGGCTACTTCAGAGTATTGGGTGCAGGGGTGTGGCAACAGGATCCAAGCATCTTGTTGTCTCATGCCTCCCTGGGGCACCTGGTGGGGCCGCTGTGGGATACAAGAAGCTGGACTAGATGGGCCTTGGCCTGATCCAGCAGGGCTCTTCTTATGTTCTTACTTTCTATTGTCAATCCTAAATCTCCTGCCAATCTGCTTTAGTAGTGAGAGGGGAAGAAAAACTTCTCCCTCGCCACTCTTTCCACACCATGCATTATTGTATCTCTCTCAGGGCGCAATCCTAAACTGAGTTAGGCCGGCATAAACTAAGCCAGCAAAGTTTGGCCAGCACAAGGGACACGGTAAAGTATGTTTGGGCCACTCTTGGAGTTGGAGAGGCCAGCACACAGATGTGCACCATCCTCCCTGACTCCAAGAGTGGTCCAAACATGCTTTATGGTGGCCCTTGTGCTGGCCAAACTTTGATGGCTTAGTTTAGGATTGCACTCTCAATCAAGTTCTTTAATCTCCTTGTCCCCCGGGGTGGGGATGTCCAAGCCTCAAATACTTTTGAAAAGATGCTGCAGTCCTTTTTTCATCTTGGTTGCCCTTTTTTTTCCATCTCTACAATATCCTTCTTGAGTGGTAACCAGAACTGCACACCGTATTCCACATTTGGCTACACCATTTACTTGTATAGACACAATATAATGTTGTCTTGAATGTGTTATTCAAGACAACTCCTTTTGGTATTCCAAAGCAGACATTTGTGCATTTAACAAATGTTCCCATAATGAGTTCAACTGAAGTGTTTACTTAAGGTTGGTGTGTGCGAGTTCCAGGCTTCTCTAGGGGTCACATTTGTCACATAAAATCTGGGCTTATGCTCCCTCTGCTTGATAAATGATCACTCGTGGATGTCAGTGTGACAACTGGCCTTATTATCACAATGTTGTGGTAGGCAGCTCAGGCTAATTTTCTCCCCACTGAGAAAGCAACTGAGGTTTAAAATGCAGTTTTTCATTGTGGTGAATGTTTGAGCAGACAGGGATGACAGAAGCTTTTCAATAAATATGGCTTCACTGAAAGCGGATCTGGCATTAACCCTTATCTGCAAGATAAATAAAAATACCAGATTTTACACTGAAAAGCTGACAGTTTCCTGGCTCAAAAGCAAGCAAGGTTTGATGAGCTTCATGGTTCCTTAACTAACCTGAAACTGATAATTTCTTAAGATATCAAAATTAATTTCTGCTGCTAATACCTATAGCTTATTTCCCCGAGTTCTTGGATACTCGTGTTAGCAAACCACCAATGGTGATAAGCTTAAACATTCCCATCATGAGCCAGCATGACTGTACAAACCACCATCCTCTCCAATAAATTAGAAACAAATTAAATTTGTGACATCAAAAGCAAGTGATGATCAGAAATAAGCGCTTTTTCTCATGTGTGAACTCATTAGCTGCAAGTGACAAAAGAGAAAATGTGCAAATCTTGATCATATTTTCGAGTTACGAGAGAGCCCAATTATCATGTGGGCAGCCCTTTCAGCAGTGTTGCTTTTGCCAGGTGTCATTTCGCAGCAGCTGAAAGGTGCTCTGCAAAGTGAGCATTGGCAGAAGCTGCACTGCTGGAAGGGTGGCGTTAGGAGAGCCCAATTATCATTCAGGCTGCCCCTTCAGCAGTGACATCTCCGCACCTCTGAATGGATGGCCTGCATGAAAATTGGGCTTTCTCAGCACCACCCTTTTAGCAGTGGCATTTCTGCTAATGCAGAAAAACACTTTTCAGTGCAGCAGCCGAAGGCAGTTGATGGTGACGGTGAGAGAGCCTAACTATCATGTGGGCCAGATAAACAGCTTCTGGGGGGCACATATGGCCTATGGCCCTTATGTTTGACATTGCAGAATTAAACAATTTTATTTGTTACATGCTAATATAAAACAGCATTGAGGATATCCTGAAGTCCTTTTTCTGTTTATATATATGAACCCTTCTCAAAACCGTGATTCCTTGTTTTCCAAAATATATAAAAGGGAGGATTTAGCATTCTAAAAATCAAACATCCAACTTTAGGACTTGGATAGTTGAAGGATTGAAATCTGCAGGGGAGATGCTGCTTCATGTTTCGCTATCATCAGAAGTGCAATTTGTGGAAGCTGGAGAAGGGCCTTTTCAGTTTTGGCACTGAGGGCCCAATCCTGACCCCCCACAGCACCTGCGGTATGAGCCATGAGGCACGCTCGGCACTAGTGGTAAGGCTTTACCGCCTGCGCTGGCACAGTGCCCAAGCTGAGTGCCAGGAAGCAGCAACACAGGGCTGGCATGCAGTAAGTTTGCTGGTCTCCAGCGTTGCACAATGTCCGGGAGGCAGGGGAGGGCATTCCTGGGCGGGGGGCTGGACTGGCAGCAACCTTTGTCACCTGATTCAATCCACCATGTTGGGTCACATGGCCCTCTTGTCTGTGCTGGCAAAATAGCTGGTGCAGATGCAAGGAGACCCATTGGCAGGTCTCCAGGCTTACCTGGATAAGGGGGCAAATGTCCCTGTCAAGATATGAGCCCCATACCTGTGTGGAGTTATATTACAGGTTGGATGGCACAAGAGAAGCCATACTGCTCGGACATACAAGCCTGTCCATGTGTGGCCTGACAATATCAGCACTAGGGTCTGTAAAGAAGAAAAGTGCTGAGTCACCCCTGTGCATGATTGCAGGTGCAGGAGTGATTGCAGGCAAAGAGACCCAGGTACAATTGGATGTGGCTGATCAGGCATGAGACTGCACAGCAACAAGTCTCTGATTGGCCAGCCTGGGTATAAGAGTACAGGCAGGAACTGCTTCTCTGGGTGGGGTATTGCACAGGTGCTGGGGGACCTTACGGCAGTGTGCTGTCTGTCATGAGGAGCTGTATTGTGCTGTGTAAGCCTGCTGAACTGTATATAGACTGTAAATAGACCTGGAAATTGCTGTCTCTGCCTCGTCTGTCTTGGCTCCAACTATCTGCGGCTTCTCTCCCTGGGAAACATGCCGGCTGCATACTTAGCATTGTGGGAGCGTTCCTACTCCTGAGGTGCCTCCAGCGGCTGCCTGGCTGCCATGGGATGCAGCAGAAGCTGTTTGGCTACTGCTGCACCCATGGTGGCCAGGGAGCTCAGGATTGGGCTAGCTGAGTGTAGAGCTCCTCAAGATGCTCATCTGGTCCCTTAATAACCTTCTGTCAATTGGCAGCCTGCCCTTTTTCAACTTGCCTTCAATATTGGTTAATTTTTCCCCATGCAGCCATTTGGTTTTTAAGCTGCTGCTGGTCTCTGCTGATTGTGTTTATGTTTTCACTGCTGTGTAAATATTTTATAGTTTAATTACATTTTATTTATTTGGCTGCTTCAAGTTATTGCAAGGGAGTGGCAACAGGATACAAGTATCTTGTTTTCTCCCAGAGGCATCTGGTGGGTCACTGTAAGATACAAGAAGCTTGACTAGATGGGCCGTTAGCCTGATCCAGCAAGCAGTTCTTTTGTTCATATGATAAGGTAGCATAGGTACAGATGCAAGCTAACTAAAATCTCCCCCCAACTTAAGATGGATTTAGTTTCCATTGAGGCACCTATAATCTCAGTGCCATTTGCCCAATACTGGGCCACTTCAACAGTGTTCTCCCTTGCCAACATAAGATCTTCCATTGTGCATGTAGAGGGGCACTGTGTGCACTGTAGCATATGTGAGATGGTTTGTTCTTCTCCACATTCACTCGGCATGTCTTTTATGGGGAAACCCCATTCCCTCAGGTTGTCCTTAGATCTTCCTACCCCAGCATGCAGTTGATTTAAGGATTTCCATACAGGCCACGTTGTTCTTGGCCTGGTGGCAGGCATACATATGTCTGTGCCCATTCACTCAGCAGCTCCTTGCTCACTTTCCATAGTTCCAAAGCAGTCTGTGGTGACTGGTTATTAGGGGGGCCCGCAGTCCTAAGGAAGCTATTCCACAATCTCAATCTTGACGGTGGAAGTTGATGGCCATACAGTGGGTGTGTTTCTAGGGATGTCGCTTTAACCCACTCCTTCTGCGCTGTGCTTTCCCAATGAGATTTGGAAGGGGGAAAGCCAGGTAGGTAATGTACCATTTGTATTGGAGTTGGTTTTAGGCATCCTATGACCAGTCTTGCTGTTTCATTTAGTGCCACATCCACCTGTTTTGTGTGATTACATCTATACCAGACAGAGCTGGCATATTCTCCAGCCGAGTGGCATAGTGCTAAAGCGGAAGTACATGCAGTTGGGCACCCCATCTTGTGTTTGTTATTTTCCTCAAGATATTATTTCTGGTGAAGACCTTCTGTTTGGCGTTAAAACAGTGATTCTTAAAAGTCAGTGTACGATCCAGAGTTACTCTCCACAAAACTTTATAATTTAAAAAAGATCCTGGGAAATTGGGGAGGAGAAGAAAATATTAATACATGTGATTTGGTCAGAAAGGTCAGTGCTTTCAATATAGCTGTGCAAGGGACCATCTCCTTTGTATAAGTGATTATGTATTTATTTTGCCTATAATAAAATCGCACTCTAGTTTACCAATACTGTGGTAAGAACCTATGACACAAAATAAAAAACCCAAACATTAACTGGAAGTAAATTTTAGCATTAGAAATTGGTAAAGAAGATGCATAAGCTTGGCAGGAAATGCCTTGCCTTTTCTGATAGTGGCAGGAGTAGCAAGAGTCTGCTAATTCATGGGCAGAAAGCCCTTCCCAACTATGCCATTGGATATATTATGCGTTGTTTTGAATTACAGGTAGATTAATAAAATATACTAACATAGCATTTGAGAAAAACTTGTGACACACTTTAGAAATATTGGCCCTAAAGGGGCTACAATTGAGATGATTTTAATTCAGGTTCCTGTTCAATCATCTTTTGGTGACTTGTAGGAGTGAAAAGTGGTCTAGTCACATCATGGCTTCTCATTTCTTCCCTTACAAGAGTTTGAAAATCCTTATATTCTGCACTCTGGAGAAATGTTTGACACAAATGTCCAACCCACTTTCATGTTAATATTTTTGTTGTTTTTCTAAAGCACAGCCCAAAACCTGATAGTAAAATTCCTACTGTTAATTATCAGGATCTTCATATAGATTGAAAGTAATATTATCCAAGGTAGAGACACAACTGAACACAGTCAAAGAGATGATGATGATGATGAGCAGCAACTCTTTAGATCTTGAATCCAGACCCAACATTGAAGTTGCAAAACCCAGTAGGGTGACACAATCATTAGCAAAAAAGAGATGTGGGGATGGCTGTTTGTGTTTTATGCACAATGTATCCATTATCTAATCGTGGTTGATAGTCACAGATAGCACCACAGAACTTAATTTTCACCTCACCAGCACAATGCTTTATTGTGAGGCAGCACATAGGTTGTACAGTAATCAAAGTGCAGAGAAAATCAGAGGTTGCATATGCGCCTATGATCTAGTCCTGACTTAGCTTTGACTTCAGTGACCATTTCCTGCTTTATCTTGACTATTCTACCATTGCTCCATATATTCTGAAGGATTGCACTTGTTCTCACTGATGTACTTAACAATCTCTTTGATCAACATCCATAGAATACATCACCTATAGAGTTATTCAGAGGTACAAACCTTCAGAAAAGAGGTGGTTGCATTGCACCATAAGCCAAGAAAAGTATTAAAATAGAGGAAATATAGTATATATCATAAAATGGGTATTTAGCAGTACATTTTCAATCACCATATGACAAATTGTAACTTGACTTGAAGGTAGAATCTCTCTCTCTCTCTCTCTCTCTCTCTCTCTCTCTCTCTCTCTCTCTCTCTCACACACACACACACACACACACACACACACACACAGAGAGAGAGAGAGAGAGAGAGAGAGAGAGAGAGAAAAGAACTATGAAATTTTCCCACAAATAGATTTCAAATGAGACAGTTATAAATGACCCAAGTTTCTTCCTTGCATTTCATTCCATATTAAGCTGTAATTAGAAGTCAATGACTTGCTCCAGCCAAGTGCCTCTAGGCTTGCAGCTATATTCTGCACTATTTGTTACAGTAGTGTTTCGCACTACTACTATTATGCTATTTTATATCTGGTCTGCAAATATGTGTATGAAAATGTAAAGGGGGGGGGACTAAGTGAGTCTTTAGGGAGCCCTTTCCACCATTTCCTTTTTTTTGGCAACCAGGAACAGGTGGGGAAAGGTTGTGCGGGAAAAGGTATTATGAGTAAAGAGAACGGGATGACTCCTAAGGTCACACTGTTCTTCCAGCCACAGTCTCAGTGAGAGAGGGGTAGCTGTTTGGTGTGGTAGAGAGTAAGAAGGTTGTGGGGGTGGTGCAGTAGTGTTATTTTATTGGTTGGGCCCCTGCTGAGATAGGTGGCAGGAGGGTGGGGGGAAGATGTAGTGTCACCATCAAGACAGTGCTGGACCAAAGGAGATATGCTGGTGCAGGTTGGGCTGGTCATTATTATTATTATTATTATTTAATTATTTAATTAATTAATTAAATTTCTATCCTGCCTTTCTGCCCGAAGGCACTCAAGGCGGCATTACAAAATCAAAGTTAAAACAAAATACATCATAATTAAAAACAATATAAAAATACAATATAAAAGTATAACAGTCAGCCCATGGATGACTGTTTACAAGGGAAAGATGATTCATCACAGCCAGATTCTTGCTTTTTCCTGGCCCTTCCTCCAGAAGTTGCTGGTGGCCCTGGCAGCAATCCCTTTATCCTGGAGTTACTACTAAATGACAGGTAAGTAGATAATAAAATCAGCCAAATCCAGGATTTGGTCCTGGAGGCAAGTGCTGACCTGGCATGTATTGTGAAGCAGGTGAGGTTGGTCTCTTTCAGCTTTGCCACCAGGTTTCTGGGTGCTACAGCCACAGGGGTGGGGAGGCAACATCACAATGTCCTATTGTGAGAACATCTCACTTACTAAGTACCCCAGCAGTTTGATGGGTTTGAGTTGAGAGATTCTTTTGGTGTACCTCCTGCCTTGCTGCCCAACAGTCTCCCTGCTTGAGCTGGCTAGGGTGATCTTGGCAGTGGCATTGGAATGTCTCTGGGCCTCAGGGGTTTCAATGTCCCTGTTGAAGCCCCCAAGGTAGGAGTGGCTTAGGATTCCTCAATTCTGGCTGGGCAAGTGGATAGTGATCTTTGAGTGAAGGAGATTAAGATCACTACTTTGTCATGCACATATCACTTCCTGGTGCTGTTCAGACTTATCATAACTCCTCAGAGCAGCAGAAATGGGATCAAATGTAGAGTCCACATCTATAGAGGCTGATGGATCCTGACAGATCTTCTGGGGAACTTTCCAATGCCAGAATAGGTATGTAGGCAGACTATAGCTTTTATTACACAGCAGCTGCTATATTACACCAGAAAAGGCTGGGACATATTCCAGGCAGTTGTCTCTCATTTTCCTTTCTGTTCGAGAATACTGTGCTTTCCTTATGTGAGCCTGCAATCAGGTTTCAATAATTCCAAAGTCCTTAAAACACAAAGAACTAGCCAATCACTTGGAAAACTGTGAGCAGATTAGTTTCTTCAAAAAGAAACAAAGGGATCCATGTGCTGAAGATCAGGTAGTTGCATTATCTGAAAAGCTGCTGGGCACTTACAGAAGGTGGCACCTGAGCAACTTAACATGCTTTATAGTGATAGATTCCAGTGCAAGTGGGTATTATTGGTGGATATGAACCCCAACTGATTGCTGATTGTTTATTGCTAGAAGTGGCTGCTGATCTGACTTCCCAATAGCTGTCAAATAGCAATCAAATTTTAGATTTGAAGATAAAGGTGAAATCACTGAATGGGATCCCTGTTTGCCCTAACGACAAGGTGGAAAGACGTGGAAAAGAGCAGTGCATGTGTACATACGTACGTACGTACAGGTCATGCCTCATTATCCACTGAGATTCTGTTCCAGAACCCACCGTGGATACCAAAATCAGTGGAAAAATAGCTTTAAAGACCCATTTCCAGGTTTCTTGCTCCTCCATTGTTCCCCCAGGATGCATTGGTATAATGCTGTACTGTATTCAGCCACAAGATGGAGGAAAAGGAAATGAGGAAAATGGGATTTTGACATGTTTAAAATGTCACAAGGCATTTTAAATATATGGACCCTGGTATAAGTGGTGTCAAATCAGTGGATAACGAGACATAACTATACATGCGTGCACATGCACACACATAGACAGTACGAGAAAGCTAAGAGTGTGATTCATCCCTGCGCCACAGGGCAGCGGCTAGCCCCCATGCTGCTTAATAGATACATACTAATGACCAACCTCTGGCAGAAGCTACCAGAAATTTTATTTATGCCAACGACCTGGCAATCGCCACACAGAATGCAAATTTCGAGGCCGTCGAGGAAAGACTGACTGGGGCTTTGAATCCACTGAGTATATATTATAGGGATAATCGGTTAACACCAAATTGTTTAAAGACACAAATCTGTGCTTTCCATCTGAAAAACTGAGAACCATCAAGAACATTGCAGGTATGCTGGAATGGAACCAACGTAGAACACAGTCCTATCCCCAAATACTTGGGAGTAACTCTGGATCGTACATTGACTTTTAAGAGTCACTGTTTTAGCGCCAAACAGAAGGTCTTCACCAGAAATAATATCTTGAGGAAAATAACAAACACAAGATGGGGTGCCCAACTGCATGTACTTCCGCTTTAGCACTATGCCACTCGGCTGGAGAATATGCCAGCTCTGTCTGGTATAGATGTAATCACACAAAACAGGTGGATGTGGCACTAAATGAAACAGCAAGACTGGTCATAGGATGCCTAAAACCAATTCCAATACAAACGGTACATTACCTAGCTGGCCTTCCCCCTTCCAAATTTCATTGGGAAAGCGCAGTGCAGGAGTGGGTTGAAACTACATCCCTAGAAACACACCCACTGTATGGCCATCAACTCCCACCGTCAAGACTAGCAGAATAGCTTCCTTAGGACTGCGGGGCCCCCTAATAACCAGTTGCCACTGACTGCTTTGGAACTAAGGAAAGGGAGCAAGGAGCTGCTGAGTGAACGGGCACAGGCATATGTATGCCCGCCACCAGGCCTAGAACAACCATGGCCGGTATGGAAATCCTTAAATCGACTGCGTGCTGGGGTAGGAAGATCTAAGGACAACCTGAGGAAATGGGGTTTCCCCATAAAAGACATGCCGTGTGAATGTGGAAAAGAACAAACCATCTCACATATGCTACAGTGCACACAGTGCCCCTCTATGTGCATAATGGAAAATCTTATGTTGGCAAGGGAGAACACTGTTGAAGTGGCCCAGTACTGGGCAAATGATATCTAGTTTTAACCTTGTATTTTATTCTAAAAATATTTTTTATGTATGTATAAAATTATATTAATGCAGGTGCTTCTGATACGAATAAAGAAAGATCCCGGCGCGAGGCTTCTGGGCAAAGTGATTTGTGTTTTACACACCACCAAAGAGGCTGAAAAAAACAAAGATTTTGTTTCACAATAATCAGTCTCTGCTAAAATAATTACACATTTATTTAGCAACATTTCAAGATTTTTTTTATTATTAAAACTTTCTCCTTTTGCCTCTCGTGTTTGTCATTAAAAACAAATGATACTCCAAAGCCCAAAAGGGGTGGAAATTTTCCATGGGGTGGCAGCTGCAACAATGATTTATTAGCAGCCCAAAATGCTCTGTAGTTTATAGGTTGAAAAATGCCGGCCTGTACCTTAATTGTTACTTATAAAAATGCAAGTTGAAAACTTACAGCCCAATCCCGAGCTGCCTGGCTGTTGTAGGACCAGCGGTAGCAACATGGCTATTACTGCATCCTGTATGATCCACGGCAGCCTCTGGAGTCTCCTCGGGGAATGCCCTGACTCCTGCAATGGGGCTACTCAGCCAGCTATTTTGCTGGTGGAGACTGGAACTGCCCTGTGTTAGGCTGTCCAGCGAGACGCATGGCTTGAGGATCCACCAGTGGAAGCCACTACTGGCCCCACCTCCCAGCCGAGTCTGCTCCTCTTCTCCCCTCCCCCGCCCATTTCCGCCCCCTCCCCAATGGGCCTTCCCATTGGCCAGCAGTGCTGAAGCGCTGTCCGACCATACCACGCATGCTGGGACGCAGCACCAATTGGCACTGCCCCAGCATGGGCGGTATCTTCAGATGCCGTAAACATGCTTTATAGTATCTTTACTGCACCCAGAGACGGTAGTACATACGTACTGCCAGCAATAAGGCTCATAGGACTGGGCCCTTATTACAGAACAAAGTGATTCTAAATGACACAACTTTGTAATACAAGTTTTGGATGTATGGCCAGACCTACTTTACTAATTAGATTGCCTTTGTTAAATAGCATCTTAGCTAAAGTGAGATACTCATATTTGGCTGATACAGATATGCATCCAGATGTGCCTGGTCCCCATTGAACATAATAGATACATCTGATGCATACAGGAATGCAATTCTCCATCTTGGGTCATCCGTCCACCCATAACAAAGCATAACTAAGAACTGGCCCTTCCCTGTAATTGATTGTGCTAAATTGATGTGGCTAAAAAGGTAAAAACAAATTATTGCCAATAGGTACACATTACCCAACATTGTGTGTTGCATGAACATAATACAAAACCTGTGTAAATAATCTGGTTTATCTGTAATATTAATTCAATTTAAAGGAACTGTATACTGGACGTGTTCCAGGACTGTAGCACTTCAGATAGCTGGTGGGGCGCTTTATGTTTGAATCTTCTCCCACATGAGACTTTCCAGCACATAAGCAGCTAACGTGTCAGAAAGAGTTTTAACCAAGCCTGACATGCTAGCATTCCAAGTTTAGGGAGTTTCTTACATGGTGGAGCATTCAAACATGCAGTTCAATTGCCTCTTGCAATCTGATGTACGTCTAAGAAGGACTGTGTTCATGAGCTATGCCTGCAAATATAAAATATACCTGCTTCTAAGGGGTTGAAAGAGTTGTAGTCTTTTCTGAGTCTGGCTCATTCTGCAACTTCAGTAATGTTTTGCAGACTCAACAAACTCACTGTGACCATTTTATTTAGTCTTATTGCTTAGTTACTCCAGACAAGATGCAAACAACCCTATTAAAACTTTGAGCCATCTGGCTGGCAAAATCTTTGGGTAGGTTGAAAGAACTATGAGAAATCCTGTTCCTCAGAGCCCAATCCTATTCAACTTTCCAGCACCAATGCAGCCACAATGCAACCCCCAGGTAAGGAATTAAATGTTCTCTATCCTTAAGGAGGTCTCCGTGACCGCCGCTCCCCCCAAGAAGATGCAACACATGCCCTGTTAGCATGGCTGTATCAGCACTGGAAAGTTGGATAGGATTGGGCCCTCAGACATATTTAAGACGAACAGAGCAATAACAAATTGTAAAAAGTCACAATGGTGCAATAAAAGTCTGATTCATGAATATTAAAAACGCTTTGTGAGAAAGGGGCTGGAGAAAAATACAAGACACCCCCCCCCCATTTTTAATGCATACTTAAACCCCAACATCCAATTTAAGCAATTTTAAAAAAATGCAATTTAAAATAATTATCAAAGAATTTGCTTCATCTAGACTATTCTCCACCCAGTTACATTTCTATAACCATAATGTTTTTGATTGGCGGTAGAGGCATGTTTTGGAACTGGGGTAATGAAATATTACATTCTTTCCCCTTCTTCTCCCCTCCCCCCATTAAACTGTAGGCAATTAAGGCAAAAGCATGAGACACCACTGTTAAAAGATCTGCTAACAGAAATCTTTGTCTTTCCATCTCCCAACACTCTAGCTGGGTCTTGGACTGATGATTCATTTGCGAGGCTGGTGGATGTATTGATTGACATGTTGTGGGGGAGGAAGCTTTTCCACAGAGGGATGTGGTTTCTGGTGAGCCACCTGGGCTGCAGCTGGAGGGAAGTCTTTGTCACCCTGATTAAAGAATACAAACACAACCAAAGACAGTATTAGCCTCTCACTTGAAAATTGTACAAATCAAACAGGTACAATGTATGTTGTTGCTCTAGTTTGACTTACCAGAATGTTGAAATTCAGATCTCTACCTACTACTTTAATAGTCAAGATAAGGACTGCTATGTGGGTTTGTATTTCATTTCATCCCGTCATCTAAATATGTAAAAGGAATGTCCTAGGCCCAAAGACACATTGGCTTGGTTTTTGATTACAAACATTACCCATACAGTGCTTGAAAACATAATTCAGGATTTTGCCTTAATCAACCCCTAAAGGGGCAAATCTAGATTTAGGGGTGAATTATAGAACATTCTATAGAATTATAGAATATACTTGTGTATAAATCAAAGAATTTATGCCTGAAAATTCATCCTGAAAACATATATATAGGTCAATGTGGGAAATAAAGCTTCTAACAGCAACTTTTGGGGGGGGGGGGAAACTAGGCTAAGAAACAGAATGTGGGAGTGGAGTTAGGAAAAGGAGCAATTTTACAGTTACTGGAGTAATTGTTTTCAGACACCAACAGACAGCAAGCAAAAAAAAAAAAAGTAGCAATTTTGCCTTTTTCTCCAAACAGGCAGAGAGATGAAGGTGCTTATGGGAACTGTAGTCATTATGAGGGTTGCTGATATGGAAGTGCTGTACTATATTCCTTACAAAGCCTACAATTCCCATAAGCGTCTTCATCTCATTTCATTCCTGCTTGGAGAATAGTTCCATTTCTGTGCTGCCTCAGATGAAAGTGAAACGGTTGTTTTTCTGTTCGCTTTCTGTTTCTGCATTTCAGGTTTTTTCCCCATATAACTGAATAAGCTTCCTGATAGGAAATTATGTAGGAGATGTAGGAGTCTGGAGTTAGTATCTGTTGCAACTTTTTCTCAAGTAAGGAAGTGATGTTAATACATTTTTAACATTAGGATTAAAAGACAACTGCTACACATTTTGTTACCTGTGAAGCAAAACGATGCATAATTTAGGGTCGAACCATTCAATTGGAGATGAATCTCTGTGTTAAAATCATACCGTTGAACTATCTGAAAGACTGCAAACGAAGTATCCTTTGTAAATCACTTTTGTTTGAGAAGCTCCACTCTCACAGCTCCGATCCTTCACTAAGTTCTGGCAGGGTGCCAAGTTATCAGAACAGCCCTCCCATATGCGTCAGAGAGGGAACTTTGCTCAGTTCCCCCCCCCCCGCACTGCCTGACGTGGCAGGCAAGCATTGGCTGCTGCCCGTGTGAGCTGGGGGTTGCATGCGAGGCTCAAATGCTGGGCGCGCACGGCCATCAACCTCTTTCTCACGGTGCTCGTGCTGTTTTGCCTGGAGGAGACCAATCTGACGAGAGAGCACCGCCCAATTTCAGGCCTTTGAACGAGCTTGAGGGAGTCAGGGTGGTGGTGGCTGGAGCGCGGCAGAGGCAGAGCAGTCGTCTTCCCTGCAGTTCAGGCTGTTCGGGGGCTGCTTTGTGTGTGGGCTACGCAGCGATCTTTGGCAATCACCTGCTCCTGCGCACGTGTGCGCAACGTTCAGCAGGGCCGGGAGTCACCCTCCCCCCTTTCGCTCTGGCTCTTGCGGGCGGGCTCTTGCTGTGGGTCTGCAGCTTGGGGAACGGTTAGTGTGTTCCTCCCCCTCTCAGGCCGACCAGGCAAGCCTCTCAGCAAGCCATACAGGGGAGTGCGGGAGCACAGGCACGGCAACACTTGGGAATGAGCAATCGTAGGTTCCCTTCGCTCATCGCCACATGATTGGCGGTGGTGCCGGTAGCCCGCCCTCTCCTTGCCCTCTATCCTTCCCTGGGAGCTGGTCTCGCAGGTGAGGTGGCTCTGTTTTCCCGCTGCCCCAGAACGGGCGCCTTGAAGAGGGCTATCCGCTTGTGTAGGACACAAGCTGCCCTGATTGCTATGCATGCGGGAAGAAGTATCCGCTCATGCGTGCTCGGGATCGCCGGCCCAGCTGAGATGGTGATTGCCTGATCACTGGCTCCGGAGCGCAGCAGCACTCTAGTCGTTAGGTTCCCTGACTACTGCTGGGCTAAGACTAGGCAGTTACAGGATCAATGGAAGAAGGGGGAGAGTATTCTTCAGCCTTCCCTAGTGTGACTCACAGCCCTATCCTATGCATGTCTAAAGGTGAAGGTTTCACCACAACCAAATGTTCTAGTCGTGACCGACTGTAGGGGGCGGTGCTCATCTCCGTTTCTAAGCCTGTAGAGCCGGCGTTTGTCCTGAGGGCAAGCTTCCGTGGTCATGTGGCCGGCATGACTATATGCTGTAGCGCACGGAACACCGTTACACGGAACGCATGTCTACTCAGATGTAAATCCCATTATGTTCAATGAGGCTTACTTCCAGGTAAGAGTGGCTAGGATTGCAGCCTCATTCCTTCCTCTTTCTTCTGAGGGCTAGTACTTAGTGTCTGCTTATGCAGCATATGTGGCTATGTGATTAGGCTTTTCTGCATTAAAGCTTGCATGAAGTCATTTTAAAAAAAAACTGCATGAGCTCAGGACCATCTTTTCTCTCTATCCTCCTCTTCTCACACAAAATATGTTCAGGAGTATCCTGGTGTATTGGTGCTTGATACTGTCTTTGACTGCCTGTGTGTGTGTTTGTGTGTATGTGCGTGCGTGCGTGCACACAAGAACAATTCTTGGAATGATTCTTAAATTGTTTCTCCTGAAGGATATTAATTTTATCGGTCTGATTTGTATATCTTAAATTGTTTGATGCCTTCCCTACATGATTCATTAGAAGGTTTGTCCGCATATTTTAGGTGGGTATTAATGGGCATGTGGTTTTATTGATTTCTGGTTTATAATTACATGGTTGATGGGCTGCTTATTTATGCTCTCCAGAGGTGCACCTTGTGGCACTTGGCCCTACTCGGTCACTTGGATTGGCTGATGGTTGTTGCCCAGCCACTGGTCTTTGTCCAGTGCTGCCCTTCTTAAGAATTATTAGACACTGCCCTTTAACAACGGTTCACTAGCTGTTTAAATGTGCATAACCACTCTGTATATAGTTAATCCATCTCAGGCTGTAAATTCATGAGATTCAATTCATGCATATTGATTAATCCCTTCAGGAGATTAATTTTGATAGCCAACTGGTATGTATTCAGTATGAATTTATATGACTTCAAATTGTTGTTATTATTATAACTGTTGATAATAATAATAATAATAATAATAATAATAATAGTAATGATAATAGTAATGATAGTGGTGATTGTGATGGTAATTATAATATTATGATGGATTATTCTGGTCCATGGGCATGCCCACTCCTTCTCACCCCATCATGTAACACTGAGCGGGTACGGGCATGGTTACACGTATAGTCATAATGTTTGTCATGCAGAGAGAGAGAGAGAGAGGGAGGGAAATAATGCAATAATACTTGATGCCCTGTTACTGGGTGGTTTTGGTGTTATCCTCCAGTCTGCCTTGTTTAACACTATTGTGTGGCATTCACTTACTAGTCCAGCGCACTTACCATATCAAATCAAAAGAATTCAAACGAAAG
>JAJKFI010000037.1:7844300-7902977 GCA_029204185.1 Lerista edwardsae
CTTTCTTTCTTTCTTTCTTTCTTTCTTTCTTTCTTTCTTTCTTTCTTTCTTTCTTTCTTTCTTTCTTTCTTTCTTTCTTTCACTGTCTATGTAATCTGAAAAACACACCACTGTGTTCTATCTGCACCACTCAGGACAATGTTTGCAATTATGCTTCTGGATAGAGAAAATACTGGTTTAGATTGGTTCTTTCTATGAGAACCATTTCAGCCAACTGCATACACCATTGCCTCAGAAATAAATATGCAGACTGGCTCAAATAGGGGCCCCACCACTAAGCAAATATGGGCTTGGAGGTTTAGGCAGCTGGAATCAGGAGCCAGAAGAATTTGCCAAGTCCCTGCAGTCATCACATCAGTGGTATCTTAGGATAAAACAGCCATGAAAGCCACTGATCAGAGCTCTAAAACAAAGTTTTAAAGACGCAGACAATTTTCATGCCAGCTTTCCTTTTGTCAGATGAATAAACCAAGGTCCTAAAAGGTTAGAGACCAACTCATTTTTTGTTATTCCAAATGTAGGAAAAATTTAAAAAACATACAAGAACAAAGAATAAAAAGAGTAAAAAAACACCTGAATATTCCTTCTTTCAGATCAATAACAATGAGGAAAGAGTAATTAGTTTTATATTAGAAAATCTCTCTGTAATACATAGCAACCCTCTGTATTGTGATGCACATTAGGATATGTATCACGCAGAGAGAGAGAGAGAGAGTCTCTTTTACAAGCTAGAAGGGAGCTCTTTTTCTCCCTACCACATTCTGGTCTAGTAACACAGGCATGTCAAGATGTTTGTAGACAATATTTGCAACCTGAATAAAAGGGGAACAAATGACCGAGATCAGCAAAAGATAATTTTTTTGAAACTTTTAATTTCTAAATGTTAGGGCTAGGGGGTTTTTTTCCCCCCCCAACCTGAACACAGATCTTGACGTGTGGCCCTGACATGAACCCCAAGAGCTAGAACCCGTTCAAAGCCTTGCTACAAGAACAGATCTTGTATTTAGACCAGGCATAGTCAATCCAGAAAGCTTCATACTGCCTGTCCATTACAAGGGCTAATGTTGGTCATCTTCCTGCTGATCCCGGAGGGACCTCTGAGGCTTGTTAGGCCACAGTTTTAGATCAGGAGGTTCTTGGTGCAAGATCATGAGTGCCTTTATAGAATGAGCCTCCATAAGTCACCAGCTCACAAATAGCAGCTAAAAATAGAAAAGGACAGAAAAATCCTGTATGCAGTCACCAGTCTCCCCACCACCACCACCAAGAAGCAGGAGAGAGGAGGATACAGGAATTCACTTTCGCAAGCACTTTACATTCTGCTAGTATTTCATGGAAAGTTATAACCTACATTACCAGTATTCTTTAAGCTATAATGGCTGCTTGGAGGATATATTTAATCTGATGAAAATCCATTTGACAGATGTTGTTTTGAAGATAGAACATACCTTTTTTTTTAGGCTTTACTAAATAAAGGTTTTTTAAAAAACCCTCCCTTATTATCATGGAATACTTGCTTTTAGCAACTGCATTTACCAAGTACAAGTAGATTTAATTAAAAAGCAAAAGGCAAAAACGCCATTGTAGAACTTACATTCTTGAAAACATATTCTCATCTATTTTAATATAAGGAACTACAGCCTATGTAAAGAAACCTCGACACCTGCTTATGTTTAAATGTCCAAAGCACTTATTCTGATGTAACACATTTTGCTATTAATAAATGTACCAGCTGAAAGTCACTATTTCTAAGCCGTATGGTTATTAATCCTAGAAAATGAACTCATGGTATTTCATAACACTGAAATGAAAGTGTTAGTTGACATCACAAAGAAATAAAACAGGAGGCTGATTCACTGAAAAGACCATTATGCCAGTGGAATGAGATCTGATGAATGCTAAACGTGTTTTTGCCTTCATCGGGTCTTTTTTTTTAAATGTAATCACTATTACTCTTTTATATACGAATGCAAAATACTGTACAATAAATAATACTATATTGTATATTGAATACCCACACAAAACAAATGCTGCATTGTATATGTATATGTACAATGCTTACAAGATGTTTGTATAGTACTTTAGTGTGTATGTTCAAAGAATACAGTCTGTATTGTATATACTTGGTGCATCTTGGAAGAAAAATACTCTCTTGGGTATAGTATAAGTTCTGGTTTCTGCCTCTCTAATTCTATGCATCTGGAATGTGATGTTCTGAAAAGCCATGAAATATAGATTCCCAGATCTCCATAAAATAGATGGTTAATTTTGTGCTAATTGCTTGGGGAAATAACCCACAGTTGCGATCCTTACTGCAAACTTGGTGGCAGACCAGAGTTTGGGTTAAGCTGCAAGTACAAAAATATCCTGACAAAATAAATGAATATCGTGTCCTTGATTACATTCAAAGCACAGAGGTACTGTGAACTGAAGTTTTAAAATTAGTTTTTCCCTGCATGAATAACTGGTGTTTCATATAGCTGTAGACTCAATGGTCTCGATCCTGCCGGCAAGAGTGTAGCTAATGAAAATGTAGCCCAGTGCAGAGGGCAAAATGTTGCCCCGGATATAACATCACGACAGGAAGTGACATCACAGTTGTATTTTTGTTTACAGGGGTTTTTTTTGGCCATAACCTTTGATAGGATGAAGATATTACACTCCGGTTTATTTCAGTGCATTCTGCATGAAATTCCACATCAAATAATATATAAAATGATAGGCTTATTCTTACAAACCACAATTTTTACACGACAGTTATATTTTCGTTTTCTATTTTTCTGGCCATAACCTTTGATAGAGTATTACTTTATAATAATACACTCTGGTTTGTTTCTCTGCATTAAAATTACCTTTCCAATGATATATAACCTGATGGTATTATTCATACATACCAAGGTTTTCACAATTTTGGCCACTAGTGTCAAGCTCTGCTTGTTGCCCCCCTAAAGCTTGTTGTTCGATGCAATTGCAACCCCCTGCACTTCTTTATCTGAACCGCTGCTTAGGGGTTCTAGTGTGTCTGTTTCCTCTGCTTCTTCCACCCCCTGCACCTTTCCCGCAATTGTTTTCAGTACTTTGCTTGATCACTGCAATTCTTTTGAAGGATAATCTGGCATCTATAGCTGTTTTGAAATACTTTACCATTATTTGCTAATAGTTTCTATCTGAAAGCTTAACGTTTTCCTAGCTCATTGTCACAGTATCAGGCATTCTACAGCACTTCATATACGGGAGAGTGTTTCCCAGTCAACCTATGACCAGTGAATAATATGCAAGATTTTCCACCGGATGGCACTGCTGAGCCTCCAAGCTTTGTGAAATGATAAACAAGGCAACTTCAGACAAAGTGACGATTCTTCAAGAATTACAGAGAAACACACAAAATTGCAAATAGTATCCCCCTATGAAGAATTACAGTAGACTTGCTTTCATATACATACAGGCACAGGGAGGCACAAACCAAATACTGGCATGTTTTCCAGTTGCCTCCCCTGCCATACCAGATCCCCCACTGGATCACAGGGAAAAGGAAAGACTCAAGAGCAACTGTCTATCTGAAGTTGAAAACCAATATTGAATAACCTTTTCAGCATAATACATCATTAGATGTATGATCTTTTGGTGATAACGAAATAAAAACACAACACTGCTTTCTGTACTACTCATTTTTGTAAAAACAAAACCCCCAATATCTGCTAAAAACAAACTGGGAAATCTGAAAACAGGCTGGATTGGAGTGTGCATAGGTGATGACTGTGGCTGCATCTGCTGGAACTATACCATCTATATCTCCTATCTAGTACACTTTCAAAGCAATTGTATTTCATAATTACAATTTATAAAAGTGTGCCCTTGGAATAAAAAACACATAATGCTGCTTTCTACACTTTTCCTCCTTGGAAAAAAAAAGGAAATCTGGGAGAAAATAAGAACACCTCTACACATCACAATTGTCTCTTGCCCTTCTCCCAAGGAGAATACATTCATTTTTTTTATTTTAAAAAGCCATATACAGTGACCCTCACTTTATGATAGTAATCTGTTCTGGAGATACCCTGGGGAGACAAGTGAGGTGCTGCACTTCACAGGTCCCTCCCCAAATGCGGGGTTCAGGGTGGCAACCCCAGTTGCTTTTCTTAAGGGACAGGCATAAGTGTTTGACGGGTAAAGTATTGGAAGAAGCCTTAATACAAGTAAATACAGAAGACGTAAGAAAGAATAACTCAAGTGTTATCAGACAAAATTTCCACAAAATCTATACTTGGACTTTGCCCAGAATCCTGTTTTTCTAAAGATAATTTGTCACAATTCCACAGAAGCAGCAGAGTAAGTTGAGAAAAAAGTCCATAAGTGTCTGAAAACGGGAGTCAGGTTCCACTTGTTTCTGACTGGTAATTATATTAAGACCCAAGAGAATACACAGAAACAATGCAACAATCCCTGAGGGTCTTTCTAAGAGTGCAATCCTAAACAGGAGTTAGGCCGGCATAAGCTAACCCAGCACAGTTTGGCCAGCACAAGGGCCACCATAAAGCATGTTTGGACTACTCTCCGAGTCAGGGAGGATAGCTCACGTCTGTGTGCTGGGCTCTCTGACTCCAAGAGTGGTCCAACATACAGTACTTTACGGTGTCCCTTGTGCTAGCCAAACTTTGCTGGCTTAGTTTATGCTGACCTAACTCAGTTTAGGATTGCACCATAATTTATTTACGATTTCCCTCTAAACATGCCAGAATATAAAGCTATTTAGTGTGCAGTGACTGAAAGAACAGAGCAAGAATAAGAAAAACATTTACCAATTCCATGCGCTAAAAAGCCACTGGCTTGGTTTGTGTTAATCCAAACCACCCGACTATAGTCCATACCTGGGACTATGGTTCTACACAGACAGTCCCAGGCACTACTTTTTAAAAATAGTACTGTATTTCAGTTTTGTTGGATCAAAAGATTTGTGTTTACAAGGCATTTGTGAAGCACTATCTGAAGCCAATGGCCATCTCCCTTTTGCACGAGATTGTATTTATGAGGCATGTCGATTGATCACAACTATATACCTACTGGTAATATCCCCTTTTCATATTATGCTAGTCTTGTGGGTGAATGTCAGAGATCCATACAATTTTGCCAGTGTACAATTCCTCGCCGCCTACTAATGATTATTTACAGCCCCTCTATAGCCAGCTTTCCACTCACAAGCTCTTTTCCTCTGAAGAAGGGAAGACTTCTAATAGAATCCAGGCTTCTTATCTTTTTCAGGAAGAGAACTTGTGAAAGTTAGAAGGGGAATGCTTCTCTGGAAAACCACCAATCCACTAATGGGAAAACAAAAGGGGTGCCTCTGTAGTTTTCAACTCAGATATTATTACTATCAGGTCAAAGGCACTATAAGGGTAAGGGCCATGGGTGGCATTACCCACATCCACATATGGAAGATGCAATCTCCAGACTTGTCAGGTCTTTTGCATGAAAGTTGGAGAAAGTAGAAACCCTGTGTAGCCTGAAGTACAACAACCTGCAATCATTGCAAACTGCATTTTAGGCTGGAAAAGGCACAAGTCTGGGTTCCTAATACTTATACCTGGACAGCCAATTCAGAGACTTTTTAATGCCTGGTCAGTTGTACAGATTTTCTACCAATGATGCGCTAGAGATTGTATTTCTACCAACATTGCTCTAACGCATCATTGATAGAAAATGATTCAGATTCAAACCCCAAAGTTCCTAGTAGGCAATATACTACTCGCAAGGAACTCAAATTAGACCCTATATGTTCACAAAAGATCTCAGACAGCAAACATTTACCACCACCACACACACACAAAATTCTGGAAAACACACAAGAAATTCCATGAAATCTACTCATAAAGCTATATGCTGGAGAAAAACAAGAAGAGGCTCAAAGATTGATATAGGCTCACAACAATGCATAATTCTAATTCGTCAGAAATCACTGCAATATGATTTTATTGAACTAGTCCATAAAGACTTGACTATTCCCTTTGATAAAGCTTTATGTAAACACATCCTAGAACACCAGTCCTAGCAGCTATCTTGTCTAGGCATCTGGGTATATGCCCCTTCTCCTATAACATTACAGCATCCTTCCCTAAAGGGGGCAAAGATTTATGTTAGATAATTTCATAGGATGAAAGCACTGGAATGGACCCAAATCATCCAGCTTGTTCCCCTAAATTACAACAATGAAAGTAAACAGAACAAAATTGCATGGAAGGAGTGAGAGTGCGGCAACAAAATCCACCAACATACAAATAGTTTTTGCAGAGTTTGCCCATGTACAGTTTGTAGGAGTGCAGGAACTATACAATGGTTGAGTCAATGCACATTGGTGTGGGGGAGGTTGCCCACCTGGCTGCTGCTCCTCACTACATGCATTCATTGCAAAAATATACTGCTATTCTTGTTCTCTGATCCAGGGTAACAGGCTACTTTAAAATGCCAGATGCAGGGGAGTGGCAGCGGGATACAAGTATCTGATGTCTTGCACGCTCCCTGAGGCATCTGGTGGGCCACTGTGAGATACAGGAAGCTGGGACTAGATGGGCCTTTGGCCTGTTCCAGCAGGCTCTTTTTATGTTCTTATGTTCAGATGTGGCCCACATATTGAGGGTGCCATCCAAGAGGTGCCCTGGGTTGACGCAATGGGCACTGGGCCAATGCAGGCAGCGGTGTGGGCACAGCTATATGGAAATCAGGTTGAGGTAAGCTGCACTGCACTAGCTGAGCTCGGTGGAGGGGGCGGAACAGGGCAGAGACAGGGCAGTCCTGAGGGGGTGGTGGCCCGAGGAGGGGGGTGAAGCCAGCAGTTATGCCTGATCCTAACCCCAGGCCGTGCAGTCCTAATCCGGGCCACCCTGGGCTCCTCAAACTTGCGCCTGCTAAACAGCAGATGCAGATCCAAGGAGCTCCGCTTGCCCTGCGCTGTGCTACAGCTGCCTCCAACTAGGTTAGGATGTAGTGCAGGCAGACTGGCCTGCCTGCTCCTGCCCAAGTTAGGATTGTGCTGTAAATGACTTAAATGACTTACAGTTTCTTTCACACACATATGCTATCCAGCATCCATTGTATCATATGCATCACCATACAGGAATGTTGCCATGCCTTGTTTCTAAGTTCTTGTTGTACATCTTGCCCTCATCCATAATATCCTACTGAAGCAAGTGGAATGGAAAACGACTGAATATTGCAACCATCATTTGCCATACAATCTTAATCAGCCACACAATTTTAATTAAGCTACGAAGAACACTGGTGGAATCGTCAGCAGCTGCAAGTTACCTCCTTGCACATTTCAGTACCCTGCAACCCATCCAGAAAAAGGAAACCGTGTGTGTGTGTGTGTGTGTGTGTGTGTGTGTGTGTGTGTGTGTGTGTGTGTGTGTCAAAATGTACATTCAGAACAGGAAAGGATGGTGCAGAGAAATAACATGTTTCAATGTTCCCGCACCAAGTAAAAAACTCCCTATGTATTTATCTTCCGTAAGCATAACTTGGTTCCTTCTTTCTTTTTCTAGCACATCAGGAAAAAAAGCAAGGCTACATTTTCTATGTACAGAGATCTTTGCTTTATACATGAAGGTACATTATAACTCACGGACCCCCACAGCCCAACCTGATGTGGTAATCCCAGGAGTTACAGTTCTCACTGTGATTTCACTCTATCCAAGTTTTCCATCCTTTTAATTAGGCCAATAAAAAGATAAGACAGCGAAGGAACAAAGGCTGCAATCCTATCCCCACTTAACTGGGAGTCAGCCCCATTGACTATAAGGGGACTGACTAGTACTTCGGAGTAGACATGGTAAGATTGGGCTCAAAGATGTGCTTTCTATTCTCTTTTCAGGCATGAATGCCCTTTTGCTTGAGCATTATCCAATTTTTCTCTTCTGTCTGCACAGCAGCTCTTTTCACATAGTACTGCCCCTCGATTTAGCATCCAACAGCATGCATGAGCATAACTATTGCTAAAGGAAACGTAAGTCACTCAGGGTGCAATCCTAAGCAATGTTCCAGCCTGTGGGTAAGGGCAATGCAGCTCTGAGGAAAACATTCCCTTCTCTTGAGGCCTCCATGACTGCAGGATGCAGCACATGCCCCATTGGCACAGCTATGTCAGTGCTGGTAAGTTGGTTAGCACCCTCAGATGTGATAAACCTGTTCTGCAGTTTATTCTTTTTCTAATGAAGTTACAGATCTGCCTAGTTAAACCATGAAGCATGGGAGATGGATTTCCATTCCTAGATAGAAGACAGTACTCTTAGGAAAAGATGTTCGTTTTAATTTATATTAGGTGAAAAAAAAATCAGGGGAACCATCTGTCACATTATACCGATTACACAAAGATTACAGTATTGCTCAAGAACACACACATTTGGCTCCTGTTTCCAAAGCAGCGTATCATTTGCCATTGCATAAATGGCTAACAGCAATAATCTTCAGATAGTCCTCGCTCCAACCAAGTTATATAAATTAGGCCATTATTTTGGCTCTAAAAAATGAGCATGATCAAAGCAAGGATACAACTCTGCCAGTCTTTCTAGTCACTGCAGTGGACCTTATTTGCCTGGAAGGGGTCTCCACAAGGGGAGAGGAACAAATGTTCCCTTACCTCAAGGGGACTGCAAATAGGCTCCTTTCTCACCTATGATACAGTGGAGGCCATTTCAGCGCTATTTCATCTCTCTGCGGGGAAGAGGATAGGACTGGGCTGTAAGTTGTATACAGGGGCAACAAATCCAGGTTAGGTTTGTTTCAATATAGGAACTATCTTGAAGTAACCAACAGGTGAAGTTTAAGACAGTTCTTCTATCGAGCTCCAGCAGACCAATTCTATAAATACAGCTCCACACCAAATTGCTGAAAAGCTACACAGGTTGTAGGCCCGGCCAGGCCCTACCATCTTTGGAAAAGACTTGGAGAGTCAAAAAAACTATTTCTTCAATGTGAGGTTTGAAATCGATCTTCAACTGAAGCATCAACCTAACAACTGTGGACTTCTCATAATCCTTCACAACATCTAACCTTATTTTGAACTCTGCTAAGCCTTTAACCTCATTGACATTTTGTAAAAAACAAAACTAGTTGCTTGTATGTGGCATGCCCCAAATAAACAGCTTTATCTTCAGCTTAATAGGCTGTCTCTGCCTGTGTAGAATGAAGTATACTGTAGTGCCTGGTCTTTGGTTTTTATAAAAACTGCTTTGCGAGTTACATTAGGGTTGCCAGGTCACAACCCAGAGAACCTGCCTGGGGTGAGGCTCACCTTCTGTCACGCTATGAAGTTGTTTACAGGAGGTGAGCCCCACCCTCTTTCTCTCCTAGTCTCATCATGCACATTCTCCCAGCTGCCAGCTGAAGCAAGCAGTAGTTTTGCTTTGTCCCATAGCAGGAGGGGCATAGTGTGGGTGGTAGGATCAGTGGAAGCAGAGTAGAGGGCAGGTAGAACTGTTGTCTGGGTCCTTATGGATGACCTTCAGAGGTCCCCCGGCTGAGAGTCCTCACTAGGCATGCAACTTGGACAGAAAAACCTCATGGAAAATTCCTAGCTGAAATAAGGCTAAAACGATGTCAAAAACCTAAGATGACAGATACCAGTGCTGGATTTCGATGCTAAAAATGGTCCAAGAGAAACTTTATGAATAAAGTGACACAAGCAGCAAAACGCACAGTCCCAAAGGACTGACTTGTGTAATGTGTACATTTATGTTTGTTCAGTTATACAGTTGAACATGCAAATATAAAAAAGGCAACAAATGAAACACTGACAAACACTTATTTCCAAATTTAGCCACCAAGTGCTTGAAACATTTGATTGCTTGATACATCTGACCCGGTGGCAAACAACAGTCGGTTATCAGTGTGGTAAGTGCTTACACAGGAAGATGCAAACCTTAAGAGTTGGAATCTTCCCCTCTCCACTTCCTCCAGACCTAATCATCGGCCATTACATTCTAAGGTGGCAGAAAGGGAGTCTGCATCTGAATAGCCCTTGCCAAATCCTGGTGTACAGTAGTAGTGATAAGATTGACAACAGGTACAGAAGATAAAGGCAGGTACAGTTATCAAACCTTCTCTGCAATATTTCAACACCTTTCCCCCCACTTCTCGCACGTTCCAAAAACGCTTCTTTCTCTGTACTTATATTTATGCTTTTGGAATAAACTGTGTGGTCCCCTTTTTGAAACTCTTAAGTCTTTCATCCAGCTGATCAGAGTTTTTTTCTTGACCCAGAGATAGAACCTTCCTGACGCAGCTGCCTGGGCTTTTTAGCCGGTTTGGCACACGCCATGGTTTTGTGTTTGTCCAAGCTGCATGCTCTGCTTTTCGTGGCAGGGCCCAGTTTCTTGGGAAGGGGGGGGGGTGTCAGAGAGGTGTACTGGGAGGCAGTCCACCAAGTTTGCCCTTGATGTTCTCTACTACAGAACTACGTCTGTTTCCTCCCTTGAGGCTGCAGCTGGTTACATGATGAAATTCCAGGTGAATTTTTGAGAGTCACATTCAAGCTGGAGGAACACGAAAATGTAAATATGCTGATAAACATATGCTTCATGAGCTACAGGAGATGATGAACAGTGAAAATTCTGGAACCAACACATAAATGTACAGGTCTTTCTCCAAAGTAACTACATATACTGATATTTTGCAAGGACTTTTCATTAGATACTGGTGAGTCTCACACATATAATATGAAAACATTCCTTTATTATCAGATATTTCATTTTGTAAAACTGTTTAGGCACATTTATGCCAGGACATTTTTCACTGACTAGCTATGATGTCAATCTCAAAATCTCTCCCCCCCCCAAAAAAAAATTTTTTATATTCAGTTGCATTTCTTAAAATGATGCTGGCATAGAGAAGAATGTAGAAGATGGCCATCTGTGAACTCCTCCCACATTACATTTCAGGGGATTTAAAATGTGAATAAAAACTGCCTCAATTCTCTGCGTCTATAAAAATGACTAAGGTCACAATCCTAACCAATTTTCCAGCACTGACACAGCTGTGCAAATGGGGCAAGTTCTGCATCCTGCTATGGAACAGCAGTCATGGAGGCCTCCACAAGGCAGAGGCGGATCTACAGGGAGGGCAAAGCTCTAAGTGTTGCAAGAAGCCTTACCCTGTCATGTAAATCCCTCCTCTCCCTTGCTGCTGTAGCCAGTAAGCAACACCGTTGCTTTTCCCTGTGAGGATTGGCTAAAACGGTGCAGGGGAGGAGTGATTTCCACTGCAAGGTAAGGCTTCTTGCAAAACTTAGAGATTTGCCCTCCCTTAGATCTGCCTCTGCCTCAAGGTAAGGGAATGTTTGTTCCCTTACCTCAGAGCTGCATTGTCCTTACCCCGGTCCTGGAAAGTTGGTTAGGATTGAGCCCTAAAACATTCACTTTTGTTCTTATAAACTCTTGTCACCAAACATGAAGACTTTTAATTCAAATTAGAGACTAAGGGCCCAATCCCATCAGGCATAGAGAGGACGGAACGAGTGTACTGCCCAAGTCTTTGTCACAAAAGCTATTACTGCCAGTGCTGGGCTAATACCGCCACCACGTCCTTTTTCGGCGGGGCGGGAGGGCGTTCCTGGGAGGGGGAGGGGCAGAGCAGGGTAGGACCAGTGGTGTCTCTAGCCGCTGGTTCCTGATCTCTGAGTAGGGTCACGCGGCCTGCTCACACCCTTACCACGGGGAAAGGGGACAAATGTCTCCTTCTCCTGCACAGCTCCCTGCGGCTGCCTGGCTGCCACGGGATGTGACAGTAGCCACCTGGCTACCGCTGCTTGCCTGGGTGGTTGGGCAACTCGGGATTGGGCTGCCCCCTTCTACACAGAAATCGGAACAGTCTGGAAAAAAGTAGTATTCCCAAGGCCAAATACTTAAAGAACTGTTGTGGCTAATAACAGAAGGCATTTTTTTAGTATGTAGCCACAAGCCTGCCATACAAGGGTGGAACCTAAATGCTTATTCTAGTTGTAAGAGGAGATTTGTTCAGCTCTTCCTTTAACATAAACAGGCTCTGAACATTTTCATTTCTTTCCATGAAAAAATAGCAGTGAAATATGCATATACTGTACCATAACTGTTTCACTTGGTATTATCTGTAAATTGCACTTGGAACAGGAGGAAATGAGTAACTTCCAAATCTTGCAATTTGGGCATACATGATAAATATCAGATTTTGGTTTGGCATCATTCATCCGCAGATATGGTGCTACATCAAGATGGGTGGGTCAAGGGGAAATGGAAATTATAGAGAAATGCTGTGGTTAATGTGAGTAATGCCAGCTCTCAATGCTTTGTAACGTATCTGGGAAATCAAATTTAGTTTTAAGTTGATAAAACTATACAAAAAGCCCAATTTGTTTCTATACTTTTTTTTGGCAGTAAATCTCATAATGATACTTCTTTCTCAAGCAAGCGGAGATAAGATTGAAGCCTTCAGTTCAACATTTCATTTAGAACACATTAACTGGGTAGCTTTCTTGACTGACAGTTACTAAAAGTGTTTAAATATTTCCAAACCTCTGATAGCTCACAGACTATGTTAACTTATAAGCTATCAATACTTTTAAAATGTTGAAATGCTTTTAGTAATCACCAGCTAAGAAAGGAAACTGACAGATTGTTAGTCGTACCAATCTTCTGAAACACACCACTATGAAAACAAAGCCTCTCTAAATTCACTCTGTAACATACACATTCATGTAAGTAAAAAGCTACCTTCAATCTATTGTTTTCTCAGAAGTACGGAATATAAATGGAGCGACCACAGAGAACACACCCTCATGTATGCACTTCTACGACACCTGGCTAACCATAGGATTGGGCCCTAAGCAGTGGTGGTATCTAAAGCGGGAGGAACAGGAACGCTGTGCGGGATGTACGGTTGATTGGCAGCCCATCCGTTCCGTTCCGCCGCCTGCCCGCCCGCTGCGCGGGCTGCCCCCAATTACCACACCCCACCGCTGCTTGCCCAGGCACCTGGCGTGCCCCCCACCCGTCCCCCCCCAGCGAGCAGGCGCCCCCTCCGAGGCCAGGGCAGCCCGCGTGGCGGGCGGGCAGGTGGCGGAACCGAATGGACATGCAGCCAATCACACGTAAGTCCCGCCCAGCGTACCGGTTCCTCCCGCTTTAGATACCACCACTGGCCCTAAGTAGTAAAGGCCAAATCCTATCCAGCTTTCCAGTGCTGGTGCAGCTGTGCCAATGGGGCACGTGCTGTATCCTGCAGCAGGGAGGCAGTCATGGAGGCCTCCTCAAGGTTCCATTCCATTCCATTTGTTCCATTCCCTCAGAACTGAATTGCAGCTGTAGCAGCACTAGAGAGTTGGACAGGATTGGGCCCTAAGTAAGTAAATAAAATGACTGGTAAATGGATCAACAGTTGGATTTTTTTTTTTTAGAAACAGGATGAAGTCAGGACTCGCATGATGAAACAGGAACTCGGGCTAGATAATAAAGTTACTTCAGTAATTTAATTTATCTGCCAATATTTTATGTTCCTCACAAGAAATGAGCTCAGTACAGAAAAGCCATAAATGGAGATTTTTTCCTCAAAGGTCTCTCACTCTAGAAACTGTGATAGTGATGATTTTTTTATTTAAAATATTTCGACCCTGTTCTCTCCCCCTTTCCCTAAATGGGGTGCCTAGGCTTACAATGTTTATTAAAATACCATAAAATACAAAAAAGGTAAAAAGTAAAAGACCGCAGCCAGCATACAACATTATAAAAACCTACAAAAAGAATTAAAACCATCAAATTCAGTAGCATACTAATAAACATGCTTAAAAAATAGCAAAAGCAGCAGTATGCAAACCAATACTAAGGCGGGAAGGGTTATGTAGCGTGAATATAGTCTCTAAAGCAGACACTTATAAACCCAGTAGAAAATTATGAGCAGAATCAACTTCATGATAATATGCATATTTCTAACCCTCAGTATTCCAGGGGAAAGTTAGGAAATGACCGAGTAGTTTCAGTTCAAGAGTAAGACATTTGAATTGGAAGAAAGTCAGGGTGAGGCTTTTGATGATCCAGACTGCCTGTTTTCCCCCTGCTGCCTCTTATGCCTCCACAGAAAACATAAATCACATTGAGTACTTTGGCAGAAAGATGACATACATATATGCAGTAAATACAGTAAATAAACAACTCCCAAAACTTTGCTCTTTCTTCAAATCCTTCCTAAAAAGAGTAAAAGTCTTTGGCCTAATCTTTTAATTCCAATTCCCAACTGAAATGATGCTCAAAACATGGATGCCTTCATTTGTTCATATTCATCCCATTTGTTCTGACCTGCCTTCACTCCCGCTGTTGTCTACCCTACCATTTATAGGGGCTCATCTCTGACTAATTCAGAGCGCAATTCTATACTGGCTCTTGTGCTGATCCAGTGTTGTTGCAAACGTGCCGTCAGGCAACAGACAATGGCCGTTGCACCGAATCCTAAGCCCCGTCCCCGGCCAAGGTGGCCCCAATTCAAGCCGCTCCTGCGCACGTTCACCTGTACCTGCAAATCAACAGGCGCAGATCCGAGCAGGTGCAGATCCTGGCAAGAGCTTATCTGGGTGCAAGGGGAAAAGCTCCCCTTGCCCTGCACTGTGCTGCTTCCTACTGGGTTTAGGATGCAGCCCTGTTGTGCCGGCCTTGCTATGCCAGCGTTGCTTAGGATTGGGCTGCCCGAATGTGAGCTTCTCTTAGGGGTGGGTGGGTCTGTTTATGTTACCAAGCAGGACCGGCCTTAAGCCAATGTGACCATGTTGTCACATTGGGAGGCCCCATACCAGCACAGCAAGCATATTGTCTGGTAGCTCTATGGGCTGTAAGTCAGTGGGGCAAGCACAACAGCTTTGCCTTGGGTCCTCCCACTGCCCTTGCCTCCAAAATGGGCCTCCTGGAAGCAATTGGCGTTGATGTCATCATCTCACCAACAACTATTTCCAGGTGCCATGCTCTGCATGCGGCAGCATAAGTGCTATTCTTGGTGAGAGGAAGCCCCGTGGGGAAGTTGGGAGCCTATAGGAATGCCCCGCATTGGACCCTGCCACTCCTGGAGCCGGCCCTGTAACCAAGACCTGCATAGCACAGACAGTGATGGGGCCATATAAACCAATTGTTCAGGTCAGTTCTATTCTCCCCAGAGGATAGACATAACCACCTTGTCTCTACAGTGTCAACCAATGCCCTTGTTACGCAATTCCTTTCCTGCTTGAACAACAGAAAACTATAGCAAAATTAGGGTCCCATAATTACAGTTCCACAGGCAGCCAGGAATCTTTTCCTACCAAGTCACTTTAATAGAGAAGCCTAAAGTAGAAACTTGTTCATGCCTCATGTAAAGCAGGAGTCTCTTGCTGGTTAGGACAGTTCCCGCCCCCACTCTTGAGCCAGCAGGCACACACAAAGGACTCTGAGAACAGGTCCACTCACTGTATGTAGAGACCATTGCGGGTTAAGGGGAAAAGCAAAATGGTTCTCACCTCTTTTGAGCATCTCCCAGCCTGGCTTAAAATAAAGGTTAACCTTCTATCCCCACAGGAGTCAGGGACAGAAAAAGGAGGATTGATCACAATTGATGAGGGCTACCAAAACCAGCCAAAACACCTGCACCCCTTCCTGTGCAAACACACATATATGCATACAGCAACTGATTGAAATGCCAAATTCTACCCACATCACAAAGTTATGTCACTAAGATCTTGACTGATAAATCAGGCACTTTGAGTCTGTTGCAGGACACATGCCTTCTAGATGACAGATTTTTCACCTTTGTGCATCTGTGACCCCTGATAGTGGGCAAGAGCAAGCCCAGTAGGATGAGAGATTGTAAATTGGCAGTGGCAGCCAGGAAATTGTCTACCTGGCCAACATTTAATCCAGGTTGATGCCTGAAATCCTATTCTTATTAGCAGCAATTATATTTTTTCATTTCAAAGCCAATATCACTATGGTACCCTGTCAGTTTTCATCTTATCCTGGACAGAGCCTCAGAGCATTCTCCAACTGTTGAAGAGACAATTTTAATTACCTCGGTTTGGAAGCTAGCAATACCTTACAGAGCTGACCCCTAGTTATTCAGGTTTCAACCAATTCTTTGAACCTCTGCTTTGATCAAAGCAAGCAACCTTACTGCCTTTTAAGACTCAATGATGACATTTCATAAGACCAGAAATTTAGATGCTGTTAAAAGAAAAAAGCATGTAAGAAGCAGAGCAGTGCAAACTTACATGCTTTTGTGACATGGCCTACTGCAGACGAACATGCCCTGGAAAAGCGTTTGAAGGGCCGCCTGTTTTATAATCAGACTTCAAAATTTGTAACTTTCTGATGTGCAACTTTAACCTTCCCTTCGCCCAAATGGTGAATGGCATTTTTCTACCCCATGGCTAATTAGATCTGCCTGGGGAGGGCTGGTGGAGTGGATGGGGAGGGTGGTGAATTCACCTATGAGAGTGGTGGTGTAGGAGTAGGGCCTTCTCAGTGGTGGCTCTCTGTTTATGGAATGCCCTTCTTGAATTAAGAATGTGAATTAAGCCCTTGAATTAAGCCCTCCCTCTTTTAAGACCTTTTGGCAGGATCTCAAGACCTTGCTTTTTAGGAAGGCGTTTGAATGAGTGGTTGGCTGGCATTTGTTAATGAAATTGTTTTTTCAATGTAGGTGATCCGGTGATTTGTTTTAATCTGTTTTTATTCTGATTTTTAAATGTTTTCATTCTGTTTTATATTATCTATTTATTGATGAGGCTTTGAATCCCCTTCATTGGGGGAAAAGGCGGAGTAGAACTCTTTTCTATATATATAAAAACGGACGTGGGTATGTTTGTGTGTATGTATGTATGTATGTATGTATGCGGGTGTGTATGTATGTATGTTATGCACAGGCTCGGGAACGCCTGGACCGATCCGCACGAAACTTGGCAGGAATACACTTTGCAGCCTGGAAAGAAACACTGCGGGGTCAGACCCCCCCTACAGCCCCCCGGGGGAAGGGACAGCGAGGGGATTGTATTGGTGTGAGTGTGCTGCCACCCTGTGGTCACAAAGGATTCTGCAGGTCATGAGCTGGGATTGCACTCACTGAGCTGATACACAGGAAGAGACCTCAGAAACGAAAGTGAAACTGCTTTGCACTGCCTGAGTTGCCCAGGCTGGAAAGAGCATGATCCAGAGAGTTCCAACACCCAGTCGGATCTGAGAGGGACCTATTTCCAGATTAGATGGCTAACTGGCCACCTCTTCCTGTTTCTCACACGTCGGTGCTATCCTACCACAGGACCTGCAAACAGTGTTCAGTGAGTGTGACAATTTCATTACGCTCCTTTGCTTGATTCTGTCCCTGTATTCATTCCTTCTCCTAATAGAAGCTGGGGATACTTTGTCCCCCGGGCAACGCCGGGTAACAAAAGGCTAGTAAATATATAAATGAGCTCTTCTGCCACAGGATTTGTCCAGTTTAGAATCAAATCTCCCTGCCTGTGAAAGGTAATAAGACCTAAACTGGACATTACATTGACCATGTGATAGTATAAAGCTTAACTTTACTCATGTGTAGCAGCCACACAGAGCTGTGCTTCTAATTTGGGCCACAGCACAGAGGTAGAGGGCATTTATCCCTTTATTTATGTACCATTTTCCTACTCCCAAAGCGGCAATGTAACCTTTACCATTGGAAAAATAGACTTCCATAGTTGTCACTTCAGGGGTTCATTTTGACAGGAAAGCAGAGCAGAGATAAAGATCAGAGGTAAAATATCCTCTACCTCCAAACCACGGCTTTACTAAACTAGTCATTCTCAACTTTTTTTTTGCTACACCCCTTAGAAGTTCTTTCCAGGTTCCCCTGTCAAACAAACATAAAATCCCCTTATCTCGGTTGCAGTCTCTATCCCCCTTCAAACGTACCAGGGCTCCCCAGGGAGGTATATGATTCCCATTGAGAATGGCCGATCTAAAACACAGCCCCTTACTGGCACATTAATTCGACACAGCCCCTTAATTCGACACATTAATAAAAGGTAAGTCTTTTACCACACCATCACATGGTCAAAATAACATGTAGTAGCAGACTAACAGCCCAATCCTAAGCAGTGCCAGCCTAGCAAGGCCAGCACAGCAGGGCCATATCCTAAGCCCAGCAGGAGGCGGCAGCAGCAGCTCAGCACAGGGCAAGGGGAGGTTTTCCTCTTTGCATCCGGGTAAGCCCCAGTCATCCCTATGGGACTGCTCAGATCTGCGCCTGCAGATTTGCAGGTGCACGTGCACAGCAGCAGCCCGGATCGGGGCCATCTTGGCTGGGGACGGGGCTTACGTTTTGGCGCAACGGCTGTTGGCCATCACCGCCCACTACACTGCCCCATTACGCCTCAGAAACGCCCTGCGCTGACCACTGATGCTCAACCGGTGCACAGCCAGAGCAGTTGATGGGCGCAGCCGCACCCAACATAGAGTGGGGAATATACGTAAGGTGAGGAAGGGTTAAGCAATCACCAGTATTACAGCTGTTACTTAGGGCACAATCCTATGCGCGTCTACTCAGAAATAAACTGCACTGTGTTCAATAGGGCTTACTCCCAGGAAAGTATGCATAGGATTGCAGCTTAATGTCTTGCGAAGTACAAGTGAATTTGCTTCACTCAACACATTTTTTAAAAGTTATACAAAACTAAGGTTCTCCCTCCCAGCTGAGTACCCACAACCTGAATTTTTTCTTCACATTTTATTGCTCCAAGCACATTACTTGGATTAGTTTAAATATTTAATCACAATTAAATATTTAAAGATATATTAATAGAGGATTAAATTTGTTCATTATCTTTAACTCAGTACTCAAAGAACCGAAGGAGTAATTCATATACTAATACTTGTTCCAAAGTGAGAAGAAACTGTAAAATATAAAAATTTAATAGGATGTACTGATTTCAGGTGGTAAGAAAATTCTCTAATTCGTATACTTTTTAGATTCTCCTTCGTTAAGAAACTTAACATCAGGAAATTATATAGTTTTAATTTGAAGGTTCATTGTCCAATGATTGCTGAAAGTGCACAGAGTACCTCTTGAGTTAGGCTGTATTTTGTTCCAGAATTTGTACATCTTTGTACATTTCAGAAATTGGTGATACGCAGTCATAAAATGAACAAAAGAAAAGGGCAAGATGTTCAGGGCCACCCCACTCACACCTGAGGTGGCATTAATGACCACCACCATACCCCCCCACACACACACACTACTCTCCCTGCCATTGTCATTGCCTCCTCCATTGCCAGCTTCTTCTCCTCCTCTTTTTGCTTGCACTTCACCACATGAAAAAGACAGGAAGAAGCAATGTGCAGAGGGGAATGGTGGCCTAAGGCATCTCCCGGGATACTCTTAGGCCACCTCTTTCCTCCACAAACAAGACAGTTTGTGGAGGAGAGAGGTGGCCTACGAGTATCCTGGGAGATGCCTTATATTAGGCCACCATTCCCCTCTGCACATTGCTTCTTCCACTCCCCACCTTCTTAATATTTTGAAGGGGGAGCAGTGGAAAGGTGTAAATAGGAAGGGAAAGAAGAGAAGAAGCTGCTTCTACTGATAAGCAGTCAGGTCAATAGAGTTGGGCAAGTAGCATGGAGGCAACAGGTGTATTAGCAAGGCACCTACCACTAATCCATCACAGGGCCACTGCCTGAGATGGCTGCCTCCATAAGCCTCATCAGCCTGCCAGTCCTGCAAATACATATTATTACACAGAAGTTTAAACCACACACACATTACAAACTCACACCAAATCACTTATAAATCCCTTATTTTTCACCTATTTTTGAACCTTTCTGTCACCTCAGAGGATTTTGTGCTCTTAGCATCCTGAGAGCGCTGCTGAGGCATCTAGAAACAATAGCAATGGGTCCTTTATTGTTGCTAACCTTCTCCTCTTTCCCCAGGTGCTCTGTAATGAAAAAAAAGTTGGTTTTGAGCCAGCTTACGGGACCATGAAGCTCAGTTGACTTCCCGGAGTGAAAAGCTCCAGGTCTCAGATGATTCCCCCATGACCTAATCCCACAGGTGATCAACCTCAACATCATCAGGTTATTAAAAATGGCTTCATGCACCCCTGAGAAGGTGTTGGTTACTACAGCTCTGAGACCATCCATGAGAGTGGCAGCGAGAACTACTTTTCCCCAGTTCATCCTCAGCTTCCCCAGTTAAAAAGATAAAGCAAGAATCAGGGAGGTGGGTGCCAACCACTGGATGCCATACCAGTCTTACCTTCTGACTAGCCTAAGCTTGGAAATCCTGCTTAGGGGCAAGAGAAAGATTCAGCAAGGCCAGTTAGTCAACCGCTTGATGGCTTCTTGCTCAACCCACAGCTTTAAAACCTTCAGCTCCAGGTCTTTCTGCAAGACATCTGCAGAAAGACATCTGCAAGTCTTTCTACAAGAATCTGAAGCCAAAATACATGTAGATTATCCCTTATCCAGACATCTGAAATCCAGACTATTCTGAAATCCAGACATTTTTGTCCAAGCCTTTTTTAGGCTTGGTTTTTAACCAAGTTTTTTAAACTTTCTGTAACTAGAAGGTCTGATGCTCATTCCCACATATAGGCTGTATGTTCTATGCTCTGCTCTGTGCTGTGTCAACAGACATGGTTGAAAAATGTCAAAGAAGCCAGCGGACACCCAAATGGGTAACAGTGACAAGAGCAAAGGGAAGCATTTCTCATTATGCAATTATTCAGAAATCCAGAAAAATCTGAAATCCGGACACCTTCCTGCCCCATGCAGTCTGAATAAGGGAGAATCAACTTCCATTAAATCAGAACGCATGAATAATGAGTAGCTCCGGAACTAATCCTTCAGCAAAGATATCCCCCAAATCCTCTAGTTACACTTCGCCTAGTCCTTCCCTATTGGCCCAATCCTTCTCTTCCCCAACCCCAACCCCCTCCTTGCTGGTGCAGCTGTGCCAAAAAGGTGTGTGCTGTATGCAGAGGTGGGGGAAGCAGGAGGCTTTTCTTTAGCTAGAGTAAGTCCGTGCTGAGAAAGGGGGTGGGGAGAAGCTGCTGCTGAAGGGGACAGGATCTGGCACTTGCCCTCGCCACCAGATCCACCCCTCAATGCGTTATGAATCCCAATCTCTACCCGCCTCTTTGTTTTCCTCTCTAAAACAGACTGTAAGTCCTTTATGTAGGGACCATGTTATTTCTAAACGGTATACCACTAGTACAAAAATAGTATCGCACAGTAGCAGACTCCCACATTTTAAATTAAAAAAACAAAACAAAGCTGAACTTTCGTTTCAATCCAGTGATTCACACATCGTAGTCCAGGAGGGAATGACAATAATAAGGAAAAATGTTGAAGGCCTTTTCTAGAGCAAACACTGGTGAACATGGAACTTAATTTCTTCCCTACTCACCCACCTCTAGTCCCCCTCCCACTGCAGTGATGAATGTCTTGGTGATAGAACAAGTACTGTACATGCTTTCCCACCAGAAATGGAGCGCTACCTTTCCCCTCACCATGCCTGCTCAGTACACTTTCACTGGAGTGCCGAAAGAGTGGAGTTTTCAGTTGGAAGTCTATCAAGCAGCTGTTCATATGGCAAACTTGAGAAAGCTCAGCTCTCCACAAAAAGCATGCAAACCAGGGCAATGGTAGGCAAAAGACCCAAGTTTAAACATTTCTCATTTGACTGAACAGCCAATACAACCTATGTACTGAGTAGGCAGGAAAGTGATGTTACTGAGCCAACAGCATCCCAAAGTAAGGGGAGTTTGTTTATTTATTGAAGGGAACACAAGTCACAAGGTCACAAGATTGAGCATATAAGGGATTTGTCTTATTAAACGGATGTTTCATAGGCTGCACAATCTGTTTTTCTGGCTGTGCAATATAGAGATAAGAAAGAGACACCACCTTGGGTATAAACCATATGCTTCGGTAGCTGAAAAGCTTTGAAAAGCTTGCAGAAAACTTTATGTGAAAGCTGTACGTTAATATAACAGAAATTTACTTCTAAGCACCACTGTTTTTCAACTGCTTCCAGAATTATTCAGTATGTCAGGATTGTCATAATTAGGTATCCTCATCCTTTTCAATGAGAGAAACAGTGTGCTGTAAAATTAGGATGCAATCTTTTGCCCAGCTGTACTCTGTTAGGCATACTGAGCAAAAACCATTAAGAAGCTCCTTTGTGTAACTCCCATTGAAACAAACAGAAGATGCTCAGGAGTACAGTAGTGCTCTAAAACTCCCATTCATTGGGAAGGGGTCACATAGAGAAATTTCCCAGTGGATTGTGACACTGATTCATATAAAAGTGCAAAACAAGAATTACCTGGATTTTTAAAATACCACTTAATACCATAAACATAATCATAGCTGGATTTCCTTCCATCTGGGTTTGTTAAATATTGAAACAAACATTTCAGACTTCCACTAATATTGCCTGATCTCCTGAAGATAATGGTGTACTACCTGTTACATATAAAAATACATTTGACTCTCAGGAGAAAAAAAAAATCTGGATGTAGGAGATTAAGGGTGCAATCCTACGCAGTGCCGGAATGGCAAGGCCAACGCGCCAGCGCCATATCCGACACTGCAAAGGAGAGGCTAGAGCCCCCCCCCCATGGCAAAGGAGCATTCGCTCCCTTACCATAGGGGAGGCTCTAGCCTCCCCTATGTGTTCCTCGGATCTGTGCCTGCTAGAGAGCGGGCGCAGATCCAAGGAGATTCGCACAGCCCAAATTGAGGCCTCACGGCAGGGCTTAAGATGTGGCCGTATGACCACCTCCCGAGCCCACCCATGTCCCACCCACATCCCACCCCCAGCCTCCCTCCCTCCCACCAATCCCCGTCCCAATATGGGACAGAGCCTCCCTTGTGCTGACCGGCTTCGGTCAGCGCAAGGGAGGTTCTCTGTCGGCACTCTGAAGTCGACGCTACTCATAGGAAGTCGCTATATGACTTCTAGGATTGTTCTGTAACTTTATCTTATCTCTCAGCTGGTAAAATGTGGAACTAGGAGCAATGACACTCTTCAAAATGTGGCAAATACAAAAGCTGTCATGTTAAAATATAGAATACGGGTCTCTCCTTTCTGCTGCTGTACTGAACTGCTAGTACAAGGAAATTTAAGCCAGAGCCACTTAGGAAAGAGATCCTAAATCCAGATGTCTTCTGAACTAAAGTTTTTTTTCTTCTAGGTTGAGAAAGGGTTACAAAGGGTTACAAAAGGAAATAAAAATGCAAGTGAACTGTAGGAGAACTAAACAACAGGTTTGAAGAATATTGATCTATTAAGAGCACTCTTAGCCAGGATTCCTTGTGACTGAGTAACAACTATGTGCACAGAATACATGACTTTTATAGAGTCTGGTGTGTGAGTGTGAGATCATATGATCTCTTATCATATAGATAGTACACTTGATCTTAGCCAAAAAGCATATACAAGATCATCATACAGAAACATTACTCACACACAAATTTAATTAGCGTCGCCGGCATACAAAAAACATACAAAGAGATAATAGCAAAGGAGGACATAATTTAGCTATAAAGATAACACGAAGGTAATAAAAGTTACTGGTAATGGTACAAAATGGAGAAAAAAAACCAGGATAAATGACATCTGGATAAATAGCTAAGAACATCAAAAGGAGAGCAGAGTTTATTAATACTAAAAGGTTACTTGGTCCCTTGTCCAAGGTCTGAACCTGACAGCAGACTCTTAAGAGGTTATTTATGAGAGTCTTTATGAGACTCTTATGACGTCATAAGCTCTTATGAGCTCATAGCTCTCAACTCCTAACATGGCAGTCTGAGATTGTATCACACAAATAAGAAATAAAGATTTTTCTCCCACAGCGCTGAATTATGCAGTGACAGGTTGCAGTCCAACTTTTTGATAACCAACAGAGAAAGTTGTCTAGGAGAAGGGCCCCCATTATTTGCTTGGCCAGCAAGTGCTGAATCAGAGTACAGCCCTCCATCTCACAGCAGCACACAGGCGACTATGCAAACAGAGGAAGCAGTGCACTAAGTGAATGTCAAAGTCCTTGACATTTTTTTTTTTCATGTTTGATCTGGGGAGCTGGAGCAGTCATGTTCATGTTGGGTGCACATAACATGCCCAGGTACAGTTTAATGTGATTAACAGTCCTGTCATCCTTGCTGATTTCAACATCAAGTTAAAAAAACAGTAGAAGCAAGGGGGTGGAATTTGACCTAGGAGAAATTCTTGGAAATCTATACTTTGGGAAAGTGGAGTAAGTACAGCCAGCTCATGTCCTTGAATACAGCAGCAGAATAGAAAACCCAGCCAAAGTTTTAAGCCTGCAAAATGCGGTGACCTTCACAAGTAAGATAACTACAAAAAGGTCATCCTGAAATGCATCAACCCAGAACCAAGACAGAAACTGGAACAACTTGTACTACAAGATCTTCAGGAGCTGGGAGCATGCAGTTCACCTTGACTATTTGTACTGCTTATCAACCTGCTTAGGGGCAAGAACAGATGTCAGTGGAACACAGCTAGCATTAAAGAGGACCATTCATCTGAATAATTTGGCACAATTTCTTATCTTTTAACAGTGCAAACCAGAGTACTAACTTTTTCTCCTGGACTCATCTCTAACTTTGATCTGCAACAAGGAACTCATGTTCAACACATGTGCACCCTCTTTCTGCCCACCGTCCACACCTTCTCTTGGTGGGATGCAACTGGTGCAATCCATTCAATTGAGGATTATGACCCCTCCCCCAATCCAACTGAAGCTCAATTGGGGTGGGGGGTAAAGAACAGGAATAAGGATGTGTCTGGTTCAGGCTATGCTTTTAGGTTATTTAATGGAAGTCTAAACTACAGTGTGGTGCCATGGGGTCAAAGGCTTTGATAGGAGAGATTTTAAAAGCTCTTCAGGGTACCCAAATAAGACTGGTGACAAAAGTAACAGGAAGACACCAAGAACAAACTAGAAATGCCAACAGAAAACCATTTGTTTAAATCTGGGCCAGCACTAATCAGGTATGAAAAGGGGCATGTAGATCTGATTTGTTGAGCAAAAGGATAGTGTAGGGCAGTGATGGCGAACCTTTTGGGCTCAGTGTGTCAAAACTTAGGAACATGCTTAATTTGACTCTGCTGGTGTGTCAACTCCCCTCTCAGACAAAAGAGAAACAATTCTTTATATTTATTTATTTAGACAAAAAATATAGTCCAATCATGCGTGGTGCTATGTATTATATAAAAAAGCATCAAATAATTACAAAAATGAAAGGTGAGGAAAACAAACACAGTTTTTGTCAAGTATTGGTGATTGCTGGTGTGTCACCTTTGACACACATGTCATATGTTCACCATCACTGGTGTAGGGCAACTGTTCCCCCACTTATGGCTTATCTTCCCACAGTCTGTTCTTCCATGTGCCCCAAAGGTGGTTTTCACCTCTGCTTGGTTCCTGTTCCAATACCACAGTGAGGGCGCAATCCTAAACTGAGTTAAACCGGCATAAAATAAGCCAGCAAAGTTTGGCCAGCACAAGGGACACCTTAAAGTATGTTTGGACCACTCTCGGAATCAGAGAGGCCAGCACACAGACATGCCCCATCCTCCCTGATAATGAGAATAGTCCAAAAACACTTTATGGTGGCCCCTGTGCTGGCCAAATTTTGCTGGTTTACCTTATGCCAGCCTAACTCCAGTTTAGGGTTTCACTCTGAGACCCCAGGTAAATGTGTATGGGACTGTAACCCTCATCACTCACTTCAATGAGGTTTAGAGTGCAACACTAAGGTTGTGCTAGGCAACACAGGGTAATGTGTAAAGCATATTCGCAATTACTCTGGAATTGGCTAGGGCAGTGCCAGCCCATAGATGCCAGATCCATGCTGGGCCTGGATAAGTTTGCACCAGCCCAGGCATGCAGGTGCAGGACAGTGTTCAGGGGGAGGGGAGGGGATATTCGGGGTTGGGGAGGGTAGTCCGGGCGGGAGATTGAGACCAGGAGGAAGAGGGACCGGTTGCGGGAATGCAGGCCAAATCCCAGGCTCTGGCCCAGTTGGCCTTATTATGGAATGCTCAGATTTGGCACCACAGCCAAATGTAAGTCGCACACAGCAATGGTGGTGGGCTAGACTGCTGCCCCCTCCAGCAGCCAGCAGCCTGGTGCAACTAACCTACCACTGCAGGTTATGGTGCGGCTAGAGGTCTCCTTGAGGTAAGGGGATATATTTCTCCTTATGTTGAGCCCCAGCCTGCCCAATGGGGCTTCTCAGATCTGTGCCACCTATTTACCTGGAGCAAATCTCAGAAGCCTCATGTAATTCTAGGAGGGCAGGAAAGGGCGTTAGAATATGGTGGAGGAGGCCTCAGCCAATTCTGTCCCTTTCCTGGATCCGATCCACCCCTCTGTGCCACCCTACCTATGCCCTTCTGCCAGTTGGCGTGAGCCTACCTGCTACAGCTGGGACAGCTCCTGGATACAGTGACAGCAGGCTGGCAAAGGCCTTTGAGCTGGTGATGCTGGCTCATGATGATGGCTCATGAGTCAAATGTATTTTACAGCATGTTTGCGACACTTATGGATGACTGCGCTGGCTCATGAAGATGTTGGATTGTGCTGCCAGCTTTGACTCAGGAATTCCGTGGTTCAAAATTGCCTTTGCCATAAAGCCCCTGGGTAACAGTGACCTATAGCAGGTTAGAGGGAAGAACAAAAGCAGCTACCAGGGTTTACAAAGATCTGGGAAAAGGAAAAAAATAACCTCACCTGCCAACTGCCCACATTTGGTGAGAGACATGCTCTCCATCCTCCATTCATTCATACTCATGCTCTGATAGACAGCAGAATAGCTTATGCCATTCTCTGTATCACTTATTTTAATCTTTAAAAAGAGGCCTCAACTCTTTCATACTGATTTCATACTGATGTACTTTCATACATGATTATCTACAGGCTTCAAAGTTATTTGGTTATAATGCTTTTCATGAAGATTCAGTGGTTGACGCATTCTGTGGAGTAGCAAAGATTATAAGAACTGATCAATCCACAGGAACCACAATAAATTCTATGCAATGTATATGATTAGATGGTATATGATTAGTATTACATGGCACTGGATTTAAGTGTACTCTTGTTAATAAACTGAAGTATTCACCCACAATCCAGTCTGGATCATATAGTTATGAAATGCCTGCAACTGATTTTTGGCAGTCCCCCGCCCACAATGCTCTATGTCACCCTATTTCTGAGAGTATGCAACCCTCAGGAACAGCTTCTTGGGGTGAAAGGTGTTGCTCTGGAGAGAAGGGGTGGAAAGCACCCTTTGGGCAAGCTTCCTTCCTTTCATGCAAGGGCTGCACGCAACCCCACAGAACATCGTTATAAACTTCAATTGCAATTCCAATATTCCCTGCAAAAATCAGGAATCAACAATCATATTGTAAAGGAATTGCTGTTTAAAATTCTTGAAGTTGCACAGAGGTTATTACATCTATTATCAGAGAAACAAACAAGCAGGTTTTATCAAAGCTTTCTCAGAATGAAATGGTTCCCATTGGTCACTTTTTGGAATCCAGAATACCATCGAGAAAGCTAAGATGTTTTGGGGTTTCTAAATGCATTCTTTCATGGCAGCAGTTTTGTTTTGGTTTTATATGGACTGAACCCAAATCTCTTCAAGACCTAGCTGAGGAAAAAGAAAAACAATTCTGGAATATTCAGAGTCACAAAATAAACTTCACTGGTCAAAGAATGTAATTACCCATCAGTTCCCCAATACCACTTTGCTGAACGAATTGATGCCTACATTTCTTGGAAAACATACACAGATGCTAATGAAATCTTCAATAATTATACTGAACTGTTGCCTATTTGTCCTTCACATGTATCTCCTGCATTAAAATTCTAGACGATGACTGACACGTTCACATTAAACTCTTTGTCTCACTCATGCATATAACTTTGGAGGTCCAATCCAACAGCTATGCTCATTTTAATCTAAATAGCTTGAAATATTCCACCCTCATGTCACAGTCTGTGACAACAAATGATCTTGCAAAATGATCTATTGTCCTCTCAGGAATTCCTAATCTGAGGTTTAATTAAAGTTCTTCATCTTAATAAATATGACATGGCCAAGCAACAGCACTGTACATATGACTGCCAATCAAAACCACAGCCAGGCGTTTATGGAATGCATAAACTGGGCTAAGTACTAGACATTATTTTTATGAGAAATATGACAACTGTAAACCTATACCAAGCCATTGGGGATCTTTAAAAAAAATAAGCTTTTGGCTATGCCCCTTAGAGTTAAAAATTAAACATGCTAAAGGCAAAGTTCACAGATAATAATGCGACTCCAGAGGGGTTTCATTATAAGCTTCATCCATTTACAATGCAAGGCTACAACATTTGCAGATTCCTTGTGGCATCCAAAGCACATAGTCCAATTCTGCCCTCTCCAAAACATAATCCATTGTTCTGAATCTACTCACCTGTTCCCCTTGAGTTATTCCTTATGTAATGTGTGCGTTTCACAAAAAGTGAACTTGTACAATAAAGCATATGTGGGGGGGAAAAAACTCCATCCTCAAAGAAGTAAGATTCAGGCAGCCCAATCCCAAACCCTGGCTATGTTAGGCGGAACAGTGGCACCAAAATGGGCATTGGACTGGAGCACTGGATTTGGTAGCAAACTCTGCCCCCGTCTTTCCCGCCCCCCACCCCCACAGACCAAATCTTCCCTTTGGGCCGCCCTTCCCCATCCAATTCTTCCTCTTCCCTGCCTTTCCCCCATCCCAGGAAGTCACCCTTCTGGGCCGGCAGAGAAAAGCAGAGAAAACAGGCTGCTCCCGCGGCATATGTTGGTGTAGCAATTAAAACAAGGAAGTGTTTACCCTTTTAAAAAATATTAATATACTCCAAGGGTTTGTTGTGAGTTCAAGAAAATGAGTACAACACTAAGGTACTGCGGAATTTGCAAGACCCCATGAGAATTAACATTGCCATTGCTGTAAGATACAATCTCTAATCATGGCTTAAAAAATGGAATTTTATTATACTTCACTGTTACAAAACACTAGAGCGGCAATTTTCAACCACGTTGGTGAGCTGCGAATGATCTGGAGGTATGCTGTCGGAGTTTGGGAAAGGGTCGTTTGTTAGTAGAACTGTTGAGGGATGTGTGCTTCCTGCTGGCAGTACGGTGTGTCTTGTCAGTTAACAAAAAAATGATAGTGTGCCTTGACAATCCTAGTGCCTTTTTGGTGTGCAATGAGATCAAAAAGGTTAAAAATCGCTGCACTAGAGGAAGCAGCAGAGGATAACAAGAACACCTGGTGAACTAGGAAAAGGATTCTGAAGAACACCTGTCTTCCACTATTCCCCCCCCCGCCCCCGCTTTGCAGGAAGCAGAGCCAAAAACAGCCCCTAGTGTTCTGGATCTGGTTTTTTGGAGGGGGGATTATGGTGCAGTAATAAATCTGATTTTATTATTGTGAACTGCTCTGAAAACCATTATGACGGAACAGCAGAATATTCATTTTCACAAATAAACGAACTGAGGACAGTTTGACCCCAGATTAGAAAAACGTTTTTAGTCAAGTTGAAGGGTTAACTTTAGTTTTTTTTTAGTTTAGTTGAAGGGTAAAATGCTCAAACATTCTTCTGCTATTCTAATGCTGCCTTCACTTTTCAAAACCTGTTATTGGTTATTGTTTGCTTGACTTTGGGTATTCATAATTTTATTACTCCAAATGAAGGAATTGAAAATTGCTCTACTTCCTTTTTACCAGCTGCTAGGAATGACTGCAGAAAGGTGTATGCATTTGGTGGGGGGGGAGGGGTACTCAGAAATTTCAGGCACACTTGGACACTATTGACTTCCTGGCTTTCAAATATGGAACTGAGGCTGCACTTGTGGCTTTGTCTAATGATCTTTGCCTGGAACTTGAAAGGCGTAACTGTACCCTAATGGCTATTACATCTTCTTGCAGCGTTTTAAACTGTTATCCGTTATGTGCTGGCAATTCAAGGGCAAAACACAGAAAGCACTCAGAGGACTATAATTCCACTTGAAACAGCCTGGCCAGTGAACAGACACAGGCACCCCATCTTAAATAATTGTGCTTAGCACACTGTTGGTATATAGTGTGTACTTTTTTTCTAAATGCTTCACATACATTATCCCAGTAATGTTTCCAACAACTGTGTAAGGCAGGCTAGCATTATTTTCCCCATATTGTACATGGAAAACATGAGTCTGAGAGAAGATGGTTTGCCTGAGCTATCCACTGAGGTTTTCCGCATAGCAAATTTGAACTGAGGATTCCCCACTTCGTAAGTTATATTCTTAACCATTATACTGCTAGTGACCGAAGAATGCTATTACGACGTTAATAGAACGTTTTCCTGCTGACACTGCAAATGGCAAGGGGTGGAACAGAACCTTCACAGATAAAAAGACTTCAGCTGTGTCTTAAACACCACAGTGTGGTGTTTTTATTCAGATATTTTCACACCAAAAGGTGGTGTGTGTTTTTAACAACAATAAACAACCCTTGGCATAAGTATGCATTTGCACAAAAACTCACTGGCTGGCTTTTCTATCAATGCTAAGGTCCCAAAATTTCCCAATAATTAATCCTCCCTTTTCTAGAAATCAAATATGGCTAAATGACCAGACTCCCATGAACAGTTAGACATGAATTCTATAGATGTAGCAACAACTAAGGGCCAAAGACAACAACTAAGGGCCGAACTAAGGGCTACCTCCTTCAAGTCTTATTTATGAGCTCCCTCAGTTACTGCATCATGCAAAACAGCAGTTCAGAGGAAGCTGATCACTGGATTAAGGGGTGAAATGGGAAGCAGCCTATTGCCTTCATGCTCCACTGGATTGCTTTCCGAAGGTACCTGTTCGGTCCTTCTGGGATAGTTAATGCTGGTTAGAGGAACCCTTGGCCTGAGCCAGCAAGATCTATACATCATTTAGAAAAGACCAAAAGTGTAAATGGGAAGGAATGGTAAGTCTGCCTATTTAGGGAAATGTTTAATAACCTGTACCTGCAATTAAGTTCCATCAAATTAGCTTGTAAAACATAAAACTTCAGTTTTTTAAGAAATGGTCCTAGAATGCAACACACATTTTTGCACAATACCCTGAAGTTTGATTTGATTTGGAGATTCCTCTCCCACCATACCTACCTGACCCTTGAACATGGCCCTAGGATAGCAAAACATGAGTAAATCGAGTCAGATGTAATTCCTAAAGTATAAACAGCAGAGGATCTCTCCTCTCTTGAAAATGTTTCATAACCAGGCAAAATACCAGAGATTTATGTGTAACTACTGGCATCATTTCTTCCTTTCTTACGTATTAGCCACTGGGGCATTACATATGCCCCAGAAAATAGCTCTATGCACATAATATCTATCTACTATTCCGACACACCTCTCTTATACCTCTTTTAAAAAGACAAAAATTGGTTCCTAATTTGATTGGTTCCTAATTTGACTCCTAACTATCAACATTGTTTAGACACTCAGCTCTCCCACTAACACATTTCTCTAAAGACCTTACTATTTTTAACAACCCTACCTCACCCTTCTTTTCAGGCTTTGTTCAATTCTCTATCCTATGCTCCTCAATGCAGCCTCAAATGGTTAATTTTAAAGCAATCACAAAAATGTCGTAAGCCAGCAAAATACATGTGATTAATCAGAACTGTTACTCTAATTCCTAAAACTGTTAATTTTCACATGCCCGTGTTCAGCAGCAACAAACTCAGTATATCTCTTAGAAAATACACTATAGGAGTGTCTTTACCTGCTGCTGCTTTCCCATTCCTGATCATCCTTATCTTTGTCCTCTTTGGCTTCTACAGCATGTGGGTGTTTCTGCACAATTCTCATTCCACCAGCTTTGACTGCAAAGAAAAGAAGGGGGAAGGAAAGCCAATCAGTATACTGGTTAATAGCAGGAAGAAAACAAATTTAAGATTTTAAAAAAGCATATGAAACATTGTGTCATCCAGGGGCATAGCTAAAGAAGGGCAGGGGGATGCAATTGGACCTGGCAACAGGCTTCAGAGGGGCAACAAGCTGAGTTTTGACCCTAGTGGCCAAAATTGTGAAAACCTTGATAAGTACAAATAATACCATCATGTAATATATAACTGGACATGGCCTGATTCCATCCTTGTTCATCCACACTTCCAATTATCCAAATGCTCTGAATATTTCAGTGACTATATAAATGTGATTTTTTTTTAAAAAAAAAAATAAAGTATACATTTTGTGAATGAGAGAACTAAGGATAAAAGCGAAATTGAAACTGTATTCATCAAGCTCCTGAAAAGAATAGTAAATAAAGACAACAGTTGGAATAATGGTTTCATTTCTAAGAAGCTGCATTGAATAAGCATGTAGCTAACAGCTCCTTACAAGTAAATACATTTCCTACACATACACACAAAACCCTTTTCATTTGCAATCAAGGCTGAGCCCAACACCAAGCCTCCTAGGAAGAGCACCAAAATAAAAACCTGTTACTTTAAAGCCATGCTACTATCTCACTTTATTTCTTCACAGTTTCCAATAACAGAATTTGGGCTTTCCGCTCTACTAAGCTTCACTCCTACTATACCAGCTTCACTCCTACCGAGTCAAATTGCTGCAATGAGTTTAACAAATAAGGACAGTGGCAACCTAGTTTAGCAAAAATCAAATTCTTAAAGCTATCACGGAGAAAGTGCTTCCTTGTGAAACAAATCAAGACACTTAAAAATCCATGTTGGAAACATTTTCCCACTGAGCCTGTGAACCATATTTTAGGTGGTAATAATATTGTCTGGCTTTAGAATGACAAACTCCCAATCCAGAGATTCATCTCCCAGGAAGCAGGGGGTGGGCAATCAAATAACCTGACATGGAAGCCGACATTAATCTGCAATGCACTTACAGACCTGAAATGCACTTGTGAAGTAGGTATTACAGCAAACAATTCCCCCGTTGGAGGTGTGAGTTGGCCAAAATTAATTAGTTGGAATTAATTAACTGTCCAAAAATATTGGCCAAATATTATAAGTGCCCATCATTCTGATAATGATATTATCTTATAGGCTATAGAGTTTTGTTTTTGTTTTCTTCTCTATTTACAGGTACAAAAGACCTAAACCAATTCTGAACCCTCTAAGACTATGAAATAGATAAAAAATATATGAATTAATCCAACTTTGTTTTGCAGTTACTTCCAATTCAAAGGCATATTACTGTTTTTTCCTCTAAAAAGCTGTGCCAATATATCAAGAAGTCGAAAAAAGGCACCGCTTAAAAGTGACGGAGTCTCAAAGGAAGAAAGGTCACATCAAAAATCCAACATTGTTCATCAAACAAGGAGAGCTGTGAGCCAAGTGCCAGCCCTGGCAAATGGCAGTTGTGATTGCGAGAAAGCGCTTCCTTGTGTGGGTCCGCATACAGGTTGTCAAAAGCCATACTTTAGTTCCAAAATCTTGTACCTGCATGCCCTAACCTGATTGAAAGGACTTTGCAGTTGCCACATTGGGCCAATTCACCAGCATTTATGTCTGGCACTGCCTGCCAGAAGTCAATATTTGTGACTAATACCTGTGTCTACACAAAGACTTTTTCCAAGTGATGTGGACTTTGTTTAAACACCTATGCCAAAGACTTTGTGGACACTTGCTATAAAACGTGTTAAAGGACTAGTAGAACCTCCATCCAAGTAGAAAGTTGAATCAACCAAAAGACCCATTGACTCTCAAGTTAAAGAAAGGACTTGTGAATAATTTCCACTTGACTCTGAAATACTATGGGACTAGTTATATTCATTGTTTTTGTACCTATTGGGTGTTTAAATTGTTCCAAGTGTGCCACCACACTTTATAAGAAGTCCAAAGAATGAAGAGTTAAACCAACAATATTTTCAAATTAACCTTAAAGAAAATCAACAGAAGTTCAAAAACTAATGTGTAATAGACAATCGGTAATTGAAATCACAGTGGGGTTGTTTAAAACTGTAATTTGTATTGTTTTATATTGCTATATGTGAGAATGCGTGAAATCCTTGTTCCCAAGAAAGAGTAAATTAATTCTTAGCTTAATAGTTATAGTCAATAGTTATTAGAATTCAGAGTCTATTTCGGACAGAATCCTACAAAATAACCTCAATATAGATTCCTGAACTCATATAAGAAGTTCATAAAATGTTCATCATTCTGAATAGCAATATCTTCATAGAATAAGCTCCCTCTCTTCTCAAAGAGAGGCATCGAATACTATTCAACAATAACTCCCTTAAGTGTTACTGTGAAAAAAATAAAGAGGGAGATTCTGCAGACATGCCAGAAAAATGCACACCTTACTTCAGCAACTGCAGATCGACTTCAAACAGGAACGAACATGCTTGCAATAGCTTAGTGCCAACATGGGACAGATCTGGCCTACCTGTAGCCTCACAGCAAATATGGTTTCTTGTCATGACACTGAGCTGCAGCAAGCCTCAGGCTTGCACATTCCTTCCCCCCGCCCCGCCTGGGATATTGGAAGTTTCAATCTGTGGTTTGTAACAAGCCACAATGTCTCCTTATGTCCAAACAGTGGAACTGTGATTTGTATTAACTCTTGTTAATAACAACCCCTTTGATGCCTACAGAAACTTCCAATCTCCTCCCTCTGTACACTTGGGGCTTGCTGCACCCCATACTGGTCACAACCAACCACTCAGCTTCAATTCCAAATCAGTTGACTAGGAGCAATAACAACCTATTTCACACATCATGGAACAAACAAGGCAGTGTAAAGTGCTTCATACATGAGACATGCTTGTTTTCAGGATTTGGTGTGAGAAACCTTCATGCTGCTTTTGAAAGTACAGTATCTACCTGCGGCTCAAGATCTTATTTACTAGGCCTATACAAGCAACATGCTCTGCTGGGCTGGAAACACATTAACTATCTTCTTCAGACTGCCTAGATACACACTTGTTTATTTCTATATATTTTTTCTAGATGGACGTGTGATTGTTCAAGTTATGATTGCAACAGGTGACTATTAACATAATATGTTAACAAAAACTTATTACTCCCCTGTGTTGATTGGAAAGTCTATTCAAGATGTGGGGTTTTCTTTGTTATTTTTAAACTGCACACAAACATCACAATCCCGCACAAAATTATGCACAAATACCACTAAAATTCATGGAGCTGAAGCCTACTTATATTAACAGAGTGCTTGACTGTGACCTAAAAGTGCCGCATATAACTGTAGGGGTAGCAGAAAGTCACATGGCCACTTGTAAAGGGCATGGAAACAGGGAAGGGATAGTAAAGGTGTTTGTTTCCAGCAAGTAAGATACAGCCGGAGGGGTCAATCCTATCCAACATTCCAGAGCCGATGCAGCTGCAATGCAGCCTTGAGGTAAGGGAACAAACAAACCTTGAGGAAAGGCCCCCTTACCTTGAGGAAGCCTCTGTGACAGTAGCATCCCTACGGGGACACACTACATTTTGCAAGGAGCCTTACCTTGCTGTGTAAATCGCTCCTTTCCCTTGCTACCATAGCTAGTAAGCCAATTCTCTTTCCCCATTCTCCTCCCCACGTCGGTGAGGGAGAGGAGTGATTTACACAGCAAGGTAAGGCTCCTTGCAAAATGTAGACTAAGGCTCCTTGCAAGGTAAGGCTCCTTGCAAAATTTACTCTCTGCAATACCGAGCACTCCACTCCAGAAATGGCACTGTACTGGCCGAACTCACCCAGCGCAAGACCAACTTACCTGGCGATCCTGACAGCTGGGCTACTGCTGCTGCCTTCTTTGACCCAGCGCATTTGTGCTGGGCCGACACAGACAGCATGTATCAGTCCAACAGGGTTTTTGGGTGGGGCTGCTCACTAGTGAGAACTAGTTCTTAATGGATGTCTGTGCTGCTGGTAATCAACCCACATGATACTGGCTCCTTTTATAGACACCTGCAAATCTTTTTTAAACTCCTGTTTTTTAAAAACCTATTTAGAATTAGTTATTGAAGTCTGCCATCGCCGATCCCTGCAGGAAGTTAAATAACTTTTCAAAAGTACATTATTTTCATTTGGATAGAGTTTTTTTAAAACTGTGAATTTTTGACACCGTTGTGTTTTAGAACTTATCTCTTATAAATCACTTATAATTGTTATTCTTCCTGTTTTATGTTTCTTTTTTCTTCTTGTTTCTTTTACTAAAAGCTGTCTATAATTACCTGGAGGACTTTAAATTTATTTCTTTGATGTTGTACCTAAAAAAACTAAAGCGAACATTTGCAGAGAAAATGTGTCAAGGGAATGATCCATTTAAGTTCTGTAATTAGGTACAAGAGGGTACGAGGTGTTGGCGTATAAGTCCTGTATGTACAATTTCACAGTAATTTCACACAAGAAAATATCTAAAGTATTTCTTTAAAAAACACATTAGTTGCTATCCCTTCATTTACCACTCTCATTAAGGATAGAAGAGCACTACAACAAGGAAGAAAACCAAGAGTTCATTCCCTCTTTTCATTTCTCACAGAGTTTGGAAGATTTTTTTTCTGCCTTACATCATAAGCAAGTATTTTTTTCAGTCAATCTATTCAGTGGGCATATGAGATACCATTTTGTGTTCAACTGCTAAGCACTAATCCAAGGCTTAGCAGTTGAACATGGCTGGCCAATTTTTATCTGAAAGCAGGTAAAACCAGACAATGTATGTTGGCAAATAGCAGCTAAAATGTGCTTCACAAGCCCCAAGTGATGGGCCAAGCCACAAGCCCCCAGTAGATGGGCAGCCAAAGGTTGCAAGATAACTCAAATGTTCCTTGATTTTTTGAACTTGTTCCCCTTTAAGCTTATCCTATCACGCAGCTCACCCATTTGCCCCTCACTGCCAATCAACAGCCTACTGTGGGGCATGCAGGTCTGTGGGCAGGATAAAAGATGACTAAAAATATTATTTAAGTAAGACAGCTTTAGTCTTATTGGCTCAGTGGTTGATAGAGAGTCCAGGGCCCACTTATTCTGGTAACTGGAATCTACTTTAGGGAGGGGGGGCAGTTCCAAAGCTCCTTCTTGTACAAATCTTTGTGAGGGAGGAAACAGCTTAATTACCCTTGTGGTTTCTGCTAGATATTAATTGAGGATCTCCACTTTCCATTGCTGTTCTGAAAGGGGAGGAAGAAGTGTGTGTGCGCGCGCAGGGATTTCCAACTGCTGCTTGTCTTACTGTAGCAGGTGCAGATTCTTGTTTGTTGCTGATGATTTCTTAAGTCCAAAAGGTTAACAAGCATGACCAGTTGTGAACCCAGCCAATAGGCCACTCCGGGGCAAAGAAGGATTGCTGCCCTCCATCAACTTCCTGCGCCTTGTGCTGCTCCGCCATGCCCCCCCATGCCATAACGGTTCCATTTTGGAGCCATACAGGGGCAAGGGAGAGAGGGCAGGCCAAACACCGCTCCCTTCTGTGAGAGATGGACCGCTTTGTTACTGCCCTCCTCCCACTCCACCAGCGTGGCGCCCAGGGCATTTGCTCCCCCTTCAGAATGGCAGGACCACCACTGAGCATGACAATTCGGACTCTGCATTCACTGACACCACTGCAGAAACTATTATGGAAATTACCTAGACTTTTCTTTGAACAACAACTGTTGAAGGATGAACCAACATGTGAATAAAAAACCTGTCCAATCCTGTAGCTCTGACTGTGTTGTTTTTTCCTTCAGATTTTAATGTTGAGAATTCTGTTTCTGAAAGTTGGGCAACAATCCAAAATAATGATTTGCCATTTCTAATAACAAGATAAGAATAAATGCTGAAGTTTTGCATTTACTTTGATCTTTTGTCATGGCATGGCAAATTTTGTTTTGAGGAATATTACTTAATATTTTACTAATGTTACAGTATGTCACTTTACACATATTACTGTTGCAGAGAATGCAACTGAAACAGCACAGAACGGCTTTCTACAAAAGAATAAGTTCCTCTGACCTGATGCAACTTACTTCTGAGTAAAAATGCATGTCTGCAGTCTTATGCATACTAATTTGGAAGTAAAGCTGTCATGCCCAGGGCAGTTCCCGGTCCCAGAGAGGGATGGCGGGCCAGGGAGCCCAGGAACCAAACTGCATTTGGGTAGCCCCGCTGTTGTCCAGCCGCGAGAGGGCGAGGAGAAAGCAGTGGGCAAGGGCCACTCATCAGGCAGGTCGGCCTCAGACTGGGCACGGGGAAAGGGGGTTGCTTCACCCGGTGTCCTTTTCCCCAGGGGCTGTCAGTCATCTGACCTCCTCCACGGCTTCAGCCCAACTGCCCTTCATCACAGGCAGTCACCAGCTTTAAAGTGGGGCCCTGTCTCTGCGTCCTCACCCCAGCCTCTTCCTGCCCCTGCCCAGGGCGGTGCCTCCTTAAGCCAGGAAACTTGGGTGCGGGGCCTCGCCTGTCTGGGGTTGCCCCTTAGGGCGCCTTGGCCTGGCAGGAGCTGCCAGGGGTGATCGCTGGCCTTCCACCACCCTCATCATCTTTGGGGGGGGCTTGCCCGGTCAGCCCCTCGCTCCTCTGTTGCACACTGGGCCAGCGGCCAGGCTCGCAGCCTGTCGCTGGGCGTTGGTGGCGGGGAGTTCATCTGAGGGGTGGACGTCTTTGCTGCCGGTCCTGGCCTGCTTGAGACGCCATGTCCCAGGTGACTCAGACAGGGTCCTGCCCACCTGTTGATCGGGGCTCAGGTCATGGCGTGCTGTCTCCGTCCACCCTGCTGCTCATTGCCCATCCCTTGCCCCAGGAGCAGCGCAGCACTGGTGTCCTGGGCGTGCTCAGCCACCCCACATAAGGATGGGGCTGGCTGCAGACCCGGACAAAACCATATTGAACACAGTGGGAGTTTCTTACAAGTGAAATAGGTACAGGATTGGCCTCTAACTTTTGGAAATAAATCAGATCTGCTCATAGCTGATGCTATATTGATACATTTGTGGAAGATCTGAATTATGTTCTGTGACATCGAGGAGCATTTTAAATCAAATGCTAACTGAAATGCAATGCATTTGCTGTCATTTGGTTTAGTATGTCCCAGCATCTGGTCATTCTGCAGTGTTTCTGGGATTAGAAAAAGTGGGCTGGCAGTGACCTCTTTACACAGAAACACAATGCCAGGATCTGTCCTCAGATTTGCAGGCCTTTTTCTAGACATTGAGGAATATGTTTTCTTGTATATGTTGGTAACACGTGCCCAACTTTGTTCTAACAGCAAACCAATCAAAACGTGGCAGGGGAGGGGCAGAGTTCCATTTCCAAGAAAGTTTCAACATGTCCATGCACCGTCTTTCGAAAATCCCTTACAGCTCAAGAGAAAAGGGAGGAGGTAGGCAGCTGATACTACAAAGAAGTTAGACGAAAAGTTACCTGTTGGGGAAAAAGTGAGAACTGAATCATGCAGCCCCGATCCGATGCAAGCTTGTTTGACAGTAAGCCCCACTGAGTTCAATTAGACTTACTTCCAAGTAAAAGCGAACAAGATTACAGCCGAATCTTCTGCATCTTTCCTCAGAAGGAAGCCCAATTCTGTTCAACGGAAAGTGGCTTGCACAGGATTGCAGCCTTAGAATATCGCCTTTAAAAGACCTGGGGTGCCTACTAGCAATCGCTTTTCTGGTTCCTAAATTCTCCGATATCCAGTAGGTTTCTGAAAGTGCATGCAAATGTCCAGGGAATTTTTTAAAAAATTAGCAACTTCCCCTCGTCCTCCTCCCAACTGATCCCTCCCATAATAAACTCCCTTGATAGACAAGCTTGAAAGAAAACAAAAAGCGGCAAGAGCTGGAGAGGGAAGGAGAGAGGAAAGATCGGCGGTACCAGCAGGAGGGTGTCCAGCTCGAGTCTCTGCTTTCACTTTAGGCGGCGAAGACATTTTGCGCTGGAGCTCCTGTAAACAGAACGACCTCAGTTCTGGCACTAAGAGCCGTGCACGATTCGCTCCAACGCAAGACACTCCTCCGTGCCCTCGCTTGTCAACGTGGCTTCTCGCCGCTGCTGCGCTCAGCAGTGCGCTGCGCACGGCTCTGTCGTCAGAGCGCGCTGCAAAGGAGGCGGAGAGAAGGAGAGGAGCGCGGCTTCCTCTTCCTGTAGTAGCGGGTGGATGCGAGGCTTGCGTGGCAGCCTGGTGCTCTCGTTGCTAAGCGGGTTGTAAAAAGAAGGAAATGTGTTAAAAGGCTGAGGAAAGAACAGGTTCAAATCCCAGCTCAGCCACGAGTGACCTTCCTCACAGCGTGGTTGTGAGGACAAAAGGAGGGTAGGAACCACGTCCACCAATCAACCTGAGTTCCTTGGAGGAAAGGCGGCATAAAAATGTGAAAAACAATAATGTTATGCCTGGCTGCCACCGCCCTAAAATTATGTAGTTCCCCAGGAGTCCTTGCTATTTTAAAAAAGGAGCCGCATATTGTTCCCCAGTCAAGTAAGAAGAAGCGTATCTGCCCCAAGGTGGAACACACATGGGAATCTCTCTGGCCAAAGGAGAATATCTCTGAATCTTCTATGTTCACCTTTTAATAGAAGTGATCTGAATGGAGACAAGGAATAGCCAAACCCACTTTTGGAATTGGGATAATCTGTCAGACACAGCTATCAAAGCCAGTTAGCATGGCTTTGAGTTAGCAGAGAAAATGATTAATATTTTAACTGTAAGGTATTTGCACTTCATGGAAATCAGAAGAGAGTTAGAACTACAACACTGAGCCCTACTGACAGGTGAAATATATGGAAACACCTCATACCACAAGAGTCTGGCAGGAAATAAGAAATATCCCTCTCACACACACGCGCGCACGCACGCACGCACGCATGCACGCTTACAGTGGGAAATTCAGTTCCTAAAAATAGTAATAGGAAGCTTGTTTGGTTACACTGACCAGATTTTAAAATACACAGAATTCCATCACACTTGCCATGGAAAAATAGGTGCAAAGCCTGCTAAGTTCAGTCAGAAGTAATGAGGATGTATTGCAGACCTTCAAGCCATATGTAAAAATTTAGAAGTTATGCATTTCCACTTTCCAGTTCCACTATCCCTGTTCTTAAACTAGTTTGGTAAACTTAATAGTTGCAAATTTTCAACTTTCAAAAATATGCCAAACACAACCGCAAAAGCCCTTTAAAAATATGACCTTTTAAACAAGTGTCCCTTGCTATCTTTTTTTCAATTTTTCCTAAAATTCCAAAAATTATTTTTTAATTTTTAAAAGAAAATAGGTTTTTTTCATCTTTCACATGTCATCATGAATATTGTTGCCCAAAGAAAGGTGGCGGTGGGTTGTTTTTGTTTTTTGGTGTGTGTGTGTATGTGTGCTCTAACTTGACAGGAATATGTCACAGTGGCTTTGGACATTGGTATCAATTGTGCAATCTAGCTGAGGACTGGAGTTTTTCTTGTTTGTTGGGACACTTTGTAAAGTCCACTGGTTCATCCCCGTTCCCTTCCCAAAAGTACAAACCCATAGAACTCATTCTTCATTCCAACCAAACTCCAAGAAACCAAGTTACAAGAAACTAGTAGGAGGATATTTATTATGGGCTTGCTCCATGTCAGCCCAAAAAAGCACATTGCCTGCAAAACTAAAGAACAGACAAAGGTCCGGCCAGTGAAACTGGCTTTATATTAAGCTTTCTGCATTCACAGCCTCTGTCAACATCTTTGATTCCCTGTTTATATATTTTCAGTGTAGTCTGCTGGGAACGTGTTGCTGTATGAGCTTTACCTTCAGGTCTTTGCTAGATGATTTAAGATTTCTGTTAACTTTGTTCCATACTTTATCAATCACAAGGTTCAGGGCTCTGCTCCGTACATTTTTCTCCTAAAGAATATGAACTGGTAGTCAGCTATAAATTATGCATTGTGAAGGCCTTACATTCTGTCTCAGCGATGGCTGGGTGTAATATAACCTCATCTTTTTCATGTAGAGAACTTGGTGAAGTATATATGGCCAGACTTCTGACATTGCTAAAAAAAAAGAATATGGTTCAATCAAAATAGTTGATTTTGAGAGAACAATGTGTTTACATCTCATCTTTAAGTACCAGATAATTCTCTAATTAAGACTGTTCTATTCTTAATGAAAAGTCTGGTGTCTTCAGATTTGATAACCATTTTTTTTCCTGGACACTTCATGCCTAGAAACTGAAGACAATTAATACTATTGGATTGGCAATCCATCATAGTTAAGCACCTTGTAGGTAGCCCATCCTTCTTCCAAATTGATGCCTTCTAGACTTCCTTCGTTCCTACAGAGTTAGAATGCTTCCAGCATGAGGTGGAATTGATAATGTAAGACTGGGAAACATAAACATGTACCAAAATTCCCCTCCTCATACAGTAGGCATTCAGGTATCCTGACAATAGCAACTATAATAATGGCCTATTCCTATTCCTCAGGGAATGCTGGAGCAGTGGCTGCTGTGCTATCCTGAGTGTCATAAATGTGCTGTAATGTGCTTTTTGACACTCCACAAGTAAGCAGCAGCAATGGGAATGCCTGTGTTATCCTGCCTGTGTTGAATCCTAAGGAATGGCCACTGGAACCAGTGAGTATGGCACCGAGCAGAGGCTAGGGGAGGTGGCAAGAGGGCAGGACAAAGGTGGAGATGAGGTGTTTCAGAATGGGAGAGGAGGGGGACTGTTCAGGTTCAGAAGGGGGCAGGGATGGCAGGTAGATCTCTGCCAAATCCTAACCCCCACCCTGAGCCTGAAAGCCCTACACCGGGCTTCTCAAACTTGTGCCAACAATTTTGCTGGAGCAGATCAAAGTAGCCCCATTATAAAAGAAGAGCCCTGCTGTATCAGGCCAAAGGCCCATCTAGTCCAGCTTCCTGTATTCCACAGTGGCCCACCAGGTGCCTAAGGGAGCTCAGTAGACAACAAGATACTTGCATCTTGTTGCCACTCCCTTGCACCTGGCATTTTGAAGTAGCCTACCAGTGGCGTTTCTACAGGGATGGCAAAGCTCTAAGTTTTGCAAGAAGCCTTACCTTGCAGTGGAAATCACTCCTCTCCTGCACCGTTTTAGCCAATCTTGGCGTTGCTTACTGGCTACAGCAGCAAGGGAGAGGAGGGATTTACATGACAAGGTAAGGCTTCTTGCAAAACTTAGAGCTTTGCCATCCCTGTAGAAACGCCTCTGTAGCCTACTATTAATGTAAGGAGGTTGCACCACCCATCATGACAAATAGCCCATGATGAACTTTTCCTCCAGAAATCTGTCCAGTCCCCATATAAAGGCATCTAAGCCAGATGCCATCAGCACCTCCTATGGCAAGGAGTTCCATAGCTTAATTACCCGCTGGGTAAAAAAATATTTCCTTTTATCTGTTTTAACTGGGTAGGTTGCGACCCACTGGGCAGGTTGGGACTCAAAATGGGGTAACAAATGTTATCTTACCCCAAGGAGACCTCCAGCCCGTTCATTTTCAGTGCTGGATACAGCATGGACCATGCATTGTGCCAGCACAGAATAGGATTGGGCTTCCCAAATCCTTTTTCTTTATGACAATGTATGCTGCATAAGGACATGCTATATTTAATGAGATCAGTGGGAAGTGTGTTCAAACAGCTGGACTCTGGATTATACCCAATTTAAGAAAGGAAATAAAAATACCAGAGGTCCATTTAAGAGTCGACTTTTAGATATTCTTTTGTTAACTTTGGTGCAATTGTGATTTCTGTATTTATTAATGAAAACATGCCCTTCATCACACTTTATGTTTAGATAAAAACCTTTCATAAACCCTAGCAGCCTGATCTTATGGTACATGTTTCTTCAAAAGTCAATCACACTGGGACGTATATCTGTGACAGTAGGCATAGCTTGGGCTATGCAAAAACATAGATAGTTTTTGCATTACACTTTGTCTTTTCAGCATACATAGAAAAAAAGCTTTGAACAACACTTGGTAAACTTTTTTTGCTGAAAAATGGTATGGAAATAATAGTGTGGGGAGGTCCTGGGAGTGCCTTTTTTTCAAGGGCTGTGATTGTGATAGAGTGTGGAAATACTTTCTTTCCAATCCATGTGGAGACAGCCAGTCACATGGCACAATTTAAAAGGAGCATCAATAGCAATTGCACCAGGGTGCACTTTTTTAGCTACACCCCTGAGTACCAGAATAATAAAGGTCTTGAGGCCCTGCCGAAAGGTCTGCAGAAAGGGAGTCATTCTTAGTTCAAGAGGAAGGGAATTCCATAAATGAGGAGCCACTATCAAGAAGGCCCTATTCCTAGCCGTCGCCACCCCGCTCACCTCTACTGGTGACGGCACAGTGAGAAGCCCCCCCCCCCCCAAGACCTAAGAAGATGGGTGGGATTGTATGGAAGAAGGTGGTCTCTCAAATATCCTGGACCAAAGCCGTAAAGGGCTTTAAAAGTCAAAACTAGCACTTTGAATTCAGCCCGGAAATGAATTGGAGCCAGGGTAGCAGCCTGAGTGAGTTGAACTGATGTGCTCCAGCAACTATCTGGGCCGCCACTGCATTTTGCACTAGTTGCAGTTTCTGGACTATCTTCAGAGGCAGTCCTAGGTAGAGGGCATCTAATCTAGATGTTACTAGGGCATGGGTCATCATGGCCAGGTCTGAGCGACCCAGGTATGTTCACAGCTGGCGAATTAGCTGAAGCTGAGCAAAGGCTCCCTTAACCACAACTGGCACCTGGGAATCCAAGAGCAGCTGCGGATCCAGGAGAACCCCCAAGCTGCAGGTGTGGTCCTTCAGAGGAAGTCCAACCCTGGTCAGATTATAAAAATGGAATTTTTTTTTATAAAAACGGAAATGGGGCACTGGGATGGGGAAGGGAAGTGCATGCTCACATCCCTCATTGTGCGTGGGAGGAGCTGGCTTGGACACATCATCTGAGTCAACCCTGAAACTGAAAACGAAAACACAACTGTCATGTAAAAATCGCTGGCTTACATAACTTTTTAAGTGGACAAAATAAAGGAAGGAACTATGCACAAAATGAATGAATGAATGAATGAATGAATGTTGTTGTATGGGGGGATTATAAATGTATGGGCCCCGAGTGTCAAATCTGTGCCACTATTGGGGGGAGTGACTGCAGGCTTGGGGGCAGCAGGAGGGGGCACGTTGCTGGGGGAAGGATGTGGGTTCCCCCCACTTTTCACCTTTTAAGACGTCCGGACATGCTATCACTTCTGGAAATGACATCACTTCCTATTGTGATGTCATTTCCAGGGCATCATTTTGCTACACTTTCATTAGCTGAGCCACTGCATCTGCATGAACCTTTTAGGTGTGACCAGCTCTAGGAACGTTTTAACAAAACGTTTTGACAAAAGATTAGTTGGTAAAAAGTATTGTATTTCCTTTCTTGAAGCATCTTTTGAAAGGACAGCTGTTGTATCAGAGTGATCTTTTTTCAAATCAATGTGTGAACTTCTTCTGAACAGTTGAAGAGAACAGATCAGCAACTTCTGGTCATCTGCAACTCTCCTCTCCCAGTTTTCCTTCCCCTCTCATTCTCTACCCCTTGGTTTTCTATTTTTTTTTGGGGGGGGGACACTCCCGCTTCCAACCCTCCTTTGCTAGCCCTGCTGATCTGCTGCCTTCTTGTCCTTCCCTCCTCCTTTCCTAATCTACTCCTGTCACTTCTACTACAATACCTTCCCTAGGTCCATCTGCCTTCCCTGCCGCTTTGCAGGATCATTGATGTTCAGCCAATGGGCTGGTTCAGAAAACACCTTCATTGTCCAATTGGCACACACTTCCTAATGAGTATGCTTCAAATGTTCATGTCTCCTGGCACCTCCCCTCACTTCCAGGGGAAACGCAAACCACCCCTCCCAAACAAGAAAAATAACTGGAAAACATGCAGAGGGCGTGCATGTGGCAGGAGCATCTGTATCAGTAATTGTGTGGGGCTTATTGAGCATTGAAAGTATTATCTGAACCAGCCCAATGACAGCTAAACATACAGGCGTGGCTCAGTATCCACCGATTCGGTATCCATGGTTTCAGTTATCCACGGATGCTATGGATGCTGGGTCGGAACTGAACCCCAGTGGATACCGGGACATGCCTGCCCTTCTGCCTGCCCTCCCTCCTGTGACTTTAAGAAAGGTCAACCTGTCATTGCTTGAGGCTTCATCACCACCATATTATCTCTTTTAAGCACAAGCCTGTGGGTATCTACTCACAAAATAAGTTCAGGGGTGGACATGCTTACTCAGGAAAATGTGCAGAGAGTTGTAGCATTAGTAGAATTTACATTTTATCTGGCTTTGGGGGATGGGCAGCCCAATCCTAAGAGTGCCCTAGGCTGGCACAAGTCCTGCAAACATGCCATAGTGTTTGTGCCAGTTCTGCAGACAGGGAGGCCAGTGCAAGGACACGTGTCGACCTCCCTGCACTGTGGGATGACCCGGGTAAGGTCGATCCAAGCTGGCACAGGGCCCGGGGAGGGGGGGGGGGCGGCAGATTGGGGGGGGGGGAGAGTGGAGAGAGGGCAGACCCCAGTGGTGGTATTCAAATAAATTAACAACCGGTTCTATGACATCATAGCCGGAGCAAAAAAAACCCCAAAGCCAGCTGAGGTAAGCAAGTGGGCAGGGCCCGGCCATTTAACAACCGGTTCTATAGAACCTGGGAGAACCCCCTGAATAACACCACTGGCAGACCCATGGCCAGGCCGGCCAGAGGAGGTGGTTGGAGACAGGATCCAGCACTTATGCTGGATCCTAACCCCCATCTCCAGCCTGGTCAGCCCTACATGGGCCTCTTGGATTTGTACTAGCAAAATTGCTGTTGAGAATCTAAGAAGCCCTATTGGGGCTGCTGGGGGTTACCTGGGTGTAGCGGAAAATATCCTCCATCTGCCTCCTAACCCATGCTGGATACAGTGCAGGCCAGCCAGCCGGCCTGTTCCAGCACAGGTTAGGATTGCGCCCTAAGCCAATAACAGTCTGGTGTTTTAGCCCTGTTTTCAGCTGTTCAGTTGAGAAGTCATACTCAAATTTTGTGTTTGTTTTTCATCTATTGTTACCCACTGTGAATCTACAGGAAGGAATGGCTTGTGCATTTGTAAACAGCCAACAGATTCTCAAGTCAATCATCCTTTCCATGTTATATTTCTTCCAACAGGGGCTCATGGGATTGCTTAGGTGGGTGGTTAGGTGTGAGGGAAATTATTTTTATTGAACGTCACAGAGTGTCTCATAGCAAGACATGAAATATTTTGACAGTTCTGGGCTGGGCCAGTGTTCTAAAATGGAATGACATACGCCTGCTGACTAAAGGGACTTATAAAAAGAAACCCTTTGGTTTCATTGCTGGTTTTTGCAGACAAAGCTGCCAAGCATGGCATGTTGCAGGACACAGGGGGCACTTTCCCATGTAGTGTGCATCCATTGTGCCGTGATGATTGAACACTGGCCTGCCCTTATCCAGGATTTCTTTTTCTGTACCAATTGAGATTAGTGCTAAATGCGTTTCAGAACTGATTAGCTGAAATCAACCAGGATTTTGCCTCCTTTCCAATTCACGCAGGGTTCACATGGCACAAAGCAATGGCAGGCAATGAAAGTAATCTCATGTTAAAATTCAAAAAAAGATTAAAGGATTGCAAAAAAAGCTTTTGGCAATCTTATTATGCCTGTCATTTATACCCTTATTTGATTGAAATCAACACCTAAAATGATGTGTACCTTTTCCAGATACAGTGTAACACCCATCTGACTATACTGCCATTCATGGGTAGCTGCTTTATATTTCTCTATTTTATTCTTTGTATTATGCTTAATGCAATAATATACAATAATACGATAATATATTATTGATCCTCAGGACAGAGTGGGGCAAAATGTAGATGAATATATTTTTTCACAGCTTTTAATCAGCAACGAAACGCTGAGATTCCCGGTGCATTACAGCTCATGATGAAGAGCTGATTCATGCATCCATGGGTAACACTTGCTTTTTGCGAACTATTTTTATTACATACTGGATGACTGACTGACAATGACTGAATGTGTGAACAATCCACTTAAAACCATTGAGGTTAAGGTGATGTGTATGAAAATTCTGACTGCCAGGTTATAGCCGTGTCAGTCCATTCACACATGCAAATTGTCAATCAACCAAAAGTATTTATATCTTGCATTTCAACAAAGTAGTTTACCGGCAAAAACATTATAAAGTTGCTTCTTTATCCTGATGTTGCAATGATCAAGTGGTGAACATGCATGTGTGAACCAGCGGGCAGCCCAAGCCTGATACCGCTACCAAAATGGCGACTACTCTATCCTGGCCCTGCCAGGATACCACCAGAGGTCTCCTTGGGGGAAGAGAGTGTTTTCTCCCTTCCCCTGGGGAGACTGCAGCCCACGGTAATGGGTGTCCTTGGCACTGTACCCGTGTTTAAACGAGCGCAGAATTGGGGAGGCCTGTGTTGGGCCACATGGCTCCAGAGGGGGTTCAGGATGTAACCCTCCCCTCTCCCTGCTCAGTTCTGCACACTCCCTGACTCCCTCTCCTCCAAATCTCCTTACTGTTGACCAGCACAGCTGAAGCGCCAGCCAGTCTTCCACGGCACAGAAGCTGGGCACCAATTAGCGCCGTCTGAGTATGAGCGGTGGTTTCTTGTGCAGTGTCATGAATGTGCTTTACGGCACTTTCGTGACACTATTAGCCAGCAGTACACACAAATTGCTGGCAATAAGGGCCTCTTGGATTGGGCCCTCACAGTGTTCAGTGCCTCTATCACTGGCTGCAATCCTAATCTTAGTAAATCCCTATGAAATTAGTTAAGGTTATTTCTAAGTAGATATTAGGATTAGAATGAAAACTGGTTTAAGTGCAAGAGCCTTTGCTGACATGGATTATGAAACAGGCTGAAAAAAATTAAGAAAAGGAGCAACCATATTTGGAAAATCAAGGAGTCAGAATCCGTGGACAATGAACACCTGAGTAGCCCTTGTAGGAGATTATTATGTGGCTGACTGCAGGCTAATTGCATTTGTTCAGTGACTGAGAAAATGGGAAACAGATGGGAAGTGAATGGTAGAAAATACCCTGCTGCGGGAGACCAAAACAAAGCAACTGTTAGGTTGCTTTGCATTGTCTAGCCAAGGTTGTAAGATAAAAAAAGGTAAGATTACGTATCCAGAGTAGCTTTTTCCCTCTACTTAAATAGCTCTTTTAGGGCACAATCCTGACCACCTTTTCAGCACTGACATAGCAGTGCCAATGGGACATGTGCTGCATCCTGCAGTGGAATAGTAGTCATGAAGGCCTCCTCACAGTAAAGGAGTGTTTGTTCTCTTATCTCAGAGCTGCAGTGCCCCTGTCCCAGTGCTGGAAAGTTGGTTAGGATTGTGCCCTTAATTAAATTTTAGCAAAGTGTTGTTGTAGCAAAACAGAAGTGTGCTGACGGCTAGAGGGCAGCTGGTCATGTAAATGTTTTAGTGTCCACTCAGTGGAGTGTAGTTAAAATTACTGATATTTCCCACAAAGCAGGAATAAGTTTTAGTCTGCTTCAAATACATAAATGTACAGGATCAAGTGGTCAGGACTGCATTTCTGTATGCATTCTTAGTGTCAGTAGATCAGACTGGGGTGCCTCGTCTAACAGAGGAGATTGTTGTTGACTGTAGAAGTTAAGAACCAGAGATGAAGGAGATATGGAACAATTTGGCAGACTATTAACTGTGCAAAGCTTTCTAGAGGAGATCAGTTATCTCGCTGGTTCTTCAGCTGTCCATTCTTTGCATTTGGCTGCAGTTCTCATACCAATAGTGCCAATTACTCTCACTGACATCAAATGGTTTGGGGATTGCCATTTTACTGATTGCTTCTAAGTTGGCACCAAAGATTCTCTAATTTGGATATTCACTTCAAAAGCAACACATTTGACGAAGAGGAACAAATTACTGAAGAGAATACTTCAAACATGTGTATTGATTCAGTGCGGCTGGCATCCTTTTGTTCTCTAGGCTGCTGCTTCTCAGAACTGGTTTTCTTTCTTAATCTTCATTGTCTTTGGGTTCTCAGAACTGGTTTTCTTTCTTAATCTTCATTGTCTTTGGGTTCATTTGCCAACACTGCTATCGGGAGGAGGAGGGAGAAGGAGAGATTGCCATTGCTCTACTGCTGGAAAGGTTTGAGGCTGCACAATTTAGATTCCAAGGAGGAAAAAAACAGGCAAAAGGTGCTGTTTGGAGCTAGAAAGGTAGCTCCTTTGACGGTGAGGGTAGCTACTAGCAACAGGCTTCTTGACCACAGGACAGCATTGCCAAGCAAAATTGTGGAGGCTTTCAGCAGGGAAGAGAAGGCCACCAATTGGCCTCTAGGGGGAAGGGACCCTCAAAACACACAAGGGATAGGCACCTTGGCAAATGGCAAGATTAAAAAAAAAGTGCTCAGCAGCATGAACACTTCCCCAAGAAAAGTGACCTACAAAATGGAGGAGGTTTCTATTGGGAAAGAAACCTCAAAGAGTGTAGTGTGGACACTTCTGGAGGGTTTGGACATGACAAAAACACTCAGTGTGGACACTTCCAAGGAATAAATAAGTGATGAATTTCTGCTTCCAGAACAGGGGAAGTTACTCAATTTTGCACAAAGGGAACAAAACCATTTGTGGGTTGAAAAATGAGTTTGGAGGTTTTCTTTGGATATGCAGCAGAGTTTCCTGGACTTGCTGGGGCTTGAGTGTGCCCTTCCAGGAGCACAGAAAAGTTTTGATTGCTCCCCAAATCAAAGACGTTCCTGAGGGACAAAATGCATGTCAGGGTGTTTGCTGCACTGAGGTTCTAGCCATTGATGGGAGAGATTTCTTGCCACAGGTAATTGAAAAGATTGTCGTGGTGACCTGGCCATGGAACGTGGACAGCTGGAACTTAGTTGTTATGCCACAGGACTTATGCTTGCAGCAAAGATCTATCAGGATGGGGCACCCACATTTGCAATACTTTAGAGCAGGGGTTCCCAGAGAGAGGCCTTAGGGCAGTGGTGTTTTCATCACCTCAAAATACAAATAAATAAAGTTTGAGACTGGGAACCCTACTGTCAATTCTGCCCACTCCTCGCTCCCAGCACTGTTCATTGCAACTAAATCTTCTTACTAGAGAGACAAGTTACCATTAAGTCCGGCACTAATGAAATTATTCTAGCACAGTTGCTAAAATGAGCAGGACTGGGACACAATCTCCTGGTACCTGAAGTGGTGCAGTGGATGCCTCCCACTTTACCTGGTGGTGCTCTAGTCCAGTGGCCATCAGCCCTCTTCATTGCTGTAAGTTGCCATGACCCCAAAACCAAGGCTTTGCAACCTCATTGGGGTCCCAATCCCAAGACTGAAGAACACTGCCTTAGGGCATTGTGGCGCATTCACAGGGATGCTGCAGGATATCCCCAGTGTCCCTCCTACCTGTTCTCTTGGGCACTACCCAAGACATACGGATCTCACAAAGGACATACGATTTCATCTTGGATCTCACAAAATCTCACAAGATTTGGGTGCTAACATCTTGGCTGTCATGAGATCCAAAATGGTGGCACCCAGCTGAGCCGGGAAGAAGAAAATGCGGGTATTATATGTGTACGATCAGGTAAGTTTGGGAACCTCTGCCTTAGAGGAAAGGACACACAAATGTCCCACAAATCCATCCCATTAATGGCCCTTAATTAGCATGACCTCTCCTTAGAGTTCAGCCTGACCTCACCCCTTTTAGAGGGAAGTCTCACCTAGCTCCCAGGGGTGTCAGCCAAGGACCAAAATGGAGTTAGGTTAGACTGCATGCACGTTGGGGAAAAGAGTTTTATAACAGTGTGTATCATGAAATCGTATGTCCTATTATCTAAATTTCAGAGTTGTGGTATTATGTCTTAAGGGAGAAGAACACTTAAACATGTCACTTTTCCACAAATTGGGAAAAGTGTAAGGAATGAGCAGCAGGGGAAAATGAATAAAAGAAGGGAAGCTCAGAAAGGAGGAGCTACAGAACGAAAATAGGATAGAGGCAGAATGATTAGGGGAAAGGGGAGTTTGGGACAAAGGTGGAATGGTGAGAGCAAAGGGAACTAAGGGAAGTGTGGCAATGGTAGGGGGTCTGAGGTGGGGGCAGCTGCAGGGTCTTTCTTGTCATAGTTAGTAATACAGTAACTGACTTCCTGCCTGGCGGCCTCAATTTGAAACTGTGCCCACAGTCCTTCCCTTCTTGCAGGCTGGCAAGTTCTGCCATCTTTAATGGTGTTGACAAGATGGGAAATGACCTGTGGCACTGCATCCGCAATGTTATAGCAGAATTACGGCAAACAGAAAAATTCAAGTGGCAACATATGAAGGGATGTGAGACACACACACATTCCCACGCACACAAAGGAGGCAAACGCTTTTAAAAATAAATGGGGGGGGGGAATCAGTGACAAGATTGCAGTTCACTCTGTTGTACATTTTCAACACTTTTAAGGCATTTCCCTCATCTATCCGTCCCGCATTTGTACACCCATTCAAGAAGCACCGGCTGGCTGAGCAAAAGGGGATTTTTTAGTGGTGGATCTCTTGTATTTAGCGGGAGGGGGGGAAGAGCAACGTTCTCTATGCATCCCATTGCAACATATTCTAGAGGCTATTTGTTGCTGTTCTTTTTGCATCTTTTTTCAAAGGACTTTGAAATTAGAAAGGACTTTGACACATATTGTCATCTATTGTGCTATGTAACACACTTTTTGATGTTGTTGTAGGTGAAAAGCAGTATAAACTTATTTTGAATATTGCTACTGTTAGTGATAATAAATTCAGGCCATTCCCCCGCCCCCAATACAACTTCTCAGCCTTCAGTTTTCCGAGCCCTGCTGCAACATCACAGAGGTAGCTGCCAGCCAGTGTTTAACCAACCTATTAGATGGCATGGCTTTTTCTCCTTATACACTGCTTGAACATTTGTTGTCCTTTGTGCAATTGTGCTCAAAACTCAGTGATGCTGTCTGTATAAATGATGGTTTTCAAGGCTACTGAACCTGGCAGCAATATTGGTATTTTGTGCTCTATTTCTATTCTCTGTGCTCAGTACTTTCAGGTCCTTTAGTGCAGTGCTTTTAAATTGTCTCATACAGCAGACCAGCATTCCCCCCCCCATGTGCTAGTGTTATAAATGTTCTTTTTTTTCCCCAACATGTGTATAACCTAACTCCATTTTGGTTTCTGGCTGGGCATTTCTGGGATCTAGGCAGGAACACTCCGGAAGAGAGGGTGCCATGCCGAACTCTTAGGAAAGGTCATAAGATTATAAGAAGAACCCTGCTGGATCAGGCCATAGGCCCATCTAGTCCAGGTTCCTGTATCTCACAGTGGCCCACCAGATGCCTCAGGGAGCACACAAGGCAACTAGATACTTGCAATTGGTGTCACTCCCTTGCATCCGGCATTCTGAGGTAGCCTACTTCTGAAATAAGGATGTTGCACCACCCATCATGGCCTGTAGCCTGTGATGTACTTTTCCTCCAGAAATCTGTACAATCCCATTTTAAAGGCTCCTAGGCCAGACGCTATCACTACCTCCAGTGGCAAGGAGTTCCACAGATTAATTACTCGCTGAGTAAAAAAGTATTTCCTTTTATCTGTTCTCACTCTCCCAACACTCAATTTTAGTGGATGTCCCCTGGTTCTGGTGCTGTGAGAGAGGAAAAGAACATCCCTTTGTCCACTCTATCCATCCCATGCATAATTTTGTACATCTCAATCATGTCCCCCTTAGTCACCTTTTTTCTAGACTGAAGAGCCCCAAATGCTGCAGCCTTTCCTCATAAGGGAAGTGCCCCAGCCTCGTAATCATTTTGGTCTCTCTCTTCTGCATCTTTTCTAGTTCCACTATATCTTTTTTGAGATGCGGTGACTTTTTAAGATGTGGCGACCAGAACTGTATGCAGTACTCCAGGTGTGGCCTTACCATCGATTTGTACAATGGCATAATAATATTGGATGTTTTATTCTCAGCCCCCCCAAAGGCCATTAAGGAGAAGAAAGGCAGCAGGGATCTGTGTACAGGCCATGCCTCATTATCCACTGATTTGTCTCACCACTGATACTGGGGTCTACCTTGAAATGCCTTGTAACCAAAAAGTGCCAAATCCAATTTCCTACCTTCATGCTGTTAAACTGTCATTGTTGCAAGGTTAAAGATAGCTTTAAAGACCCACTTCTGAGTATCTTGTTCTTACATTGTCACCCTAGAATGCATCGGAATAGAGGCTGTACATTCCATTATTCACCCCATCTTGTGGCTAAATGCAGTATAATGTCTATAGAAATGCATTTTGGAGTGACAGTGGAGGAGCAAGAAACCTGAAAGTGGGTCTTTAAAGCTATTCATCCACTGATTTGGTATCCACTGGGGGTTCCATTCCGGAGCCCTAGCGGATAACGAGGCACAACGGTATCTTCTTTCTTCCAAGGTCTTGCAAATTTGGGTGCTCCATCCTGATAGAATTTCACTGCAAGCATAAGTCCTGGTGCATAATAAATTATGCTCTAGGTGCCCAGTGGCCAGGCCACCTGGATAATATTTTCAGATTCCTTTATTGCCTATATTCTTTAATAAACTTTATCTTTTTTTTTAAAAAAAAGCTCAGCCTCATGGTTACTGGTAGCTGTTGGAATATTGAATATTGGCAAGCCCCTCTGATTAAGACATTGGCAAGACCCCTCTGCGAGGCACGCCCGGAAGTGGGTCATTGTCGCGTTTTAAGCACAGGAGCTTTCCACCAGCACTTTGCCACGTCTCCAGAACAGGGGCTTTCCGTACACGCAGTTGGCACTTGTTTCCTGGGCACGTCTCGAGTGCATTCAAAGCTCACTTTGCTAAACGGTCAATATTTGCATAGCTTTCCTATATCCATTATTGCTGAGGCATGTAATAGAAATGGTTTTAGCCAGTGCTACTATATATTGGTGACGTGTAAAAGCGTCAATAAAAGGGAACCTCGAGAAGACACTCGAGAGGCGATTCCGACAACAGCACAAAGTCTGATGTGATTCATTCCCACAGGTAGCTTAATTAGAAGCACTTTGAGGTTGTTTGTACTGCTCATCCATGTCCAACTATCCCAAAACCATCAGACACTGCTAATTTGGACCTCTTGCTCTACAAGTATTGCTAATTCCCCCAATTTGAGTCAATTTGCGTTAAAGTGTGTGTATGACACATGTGCATGTGAATGAGCAGTGTTAGCCACAGCAGGGATTGGTGCCATATGGTTACTATTGTTTCTTTCCTAGAAATTCACCATGGACTGGCAGCCGACGTCTTGTGGAGCTCCCATTTTGAGCAGTGCTGCTATACTGGTTCATCTGTAAAAACTTTGAACTCCAAGAGCCCCTACAGACCACTTCATCTTGGGTCTTTGATACAGTTGTTATAAGACACCATAAAGATGGCACCTGGTCACCATCTCAATTGTAATCTTTTAATTGGTTGAAGCAAAGTGTCCAAAGCTGCTTCTGTACCAACAAATCACGAAGATGCAGCTAGATGCCCTCTGACATTTGTATTGTCTGCACTCTACCTGGAAGAAAAACAGAGGCTCATTGTTCTTGGTTGTGCTTATTTCCCACCTGTAGTCCTAATCCTCTGTTTGAAAAAATAGATCTACTTGGTTGCTGAGGCAATGAATAGTGTCGCAAACAAAGGATTAGGATGTCCACAGAGGGACTGAGCAGCAGGTGCAAATATGAAATAAAGATTTCCTTTTCATCAAACTGCTTTTAAAAATTGCACGTACTGTAGATAGAATATTTAATGTAAAAATAAAAAGGTAAAGGTTTCCCCACGACCAAATGGTATAGTCGTGACCGACTGTAGGGGGCGATGTTCATCTCCGTTTCTAAGCCTGTAGAGCCGGCGTTTGTCCAAGGACAAGCTTCCGTGGTCATGTGGCCAGCATGACTATACGCCATAGCGCACGGAACGCCATTACCTTCCCACTGAAGTGGTACCTATTTATCTACTTGCATTTTTTATGTGCTTTCAAACTGCTAGGTTGGCAGGAGCTGGGACAAGCAATGGGAGCTCACTCCGTCGCATGGTCTCGAACTCCCAAGCTTCTGGTCAGAAATTCCAGCAGCAGCGGTGTAACCTGCAGCACCACCACGTCCCTTAGAATGTAAAGATACAAGGTTGTTAATTTTAAACCATAAAACTGATACTTTCCTCAAAAAACATTTACCAGCAGGTCTTTATCGGGGGGGGGGGGGGAGGCAGTGGATAGCCTTCTGGAGCATTTGTTGAGCTCCACATTCATCGGATTGGGACCATATTCGTGGCTTTGCATTCACCTGGCCTTTGATAATAGCTGAGATATGATCACCTACTCGCAAGTAAATACACACGTGGCTCAGTTTCACTTTCCATAAAAGTTCAATACATTTTCCTTGTCAGCTTGGGGTGGTGGCTTCCTTCTCAGGAGTTTGTTGGGGCCTGCATTCCTCAGATTAGAACCATTCTGGCGGTGTTGCATTCCTCTTGGCCAGTCCTTCAAAGTGGATCAAGGCACGTTTGCCTACTTGTGAATAAATGCAAATGCTCCGCGCCATGTCAGTTTCTAAAAGTTCAATACACTGTCAGCTATCAGCAGCTTCACTACCCACCAATAATTAGGTTGCGACCCACTGGTGGGTCCATCTTACTAGACTGCATTTTGGGCATCTTGTTGTTCCTTTGGGTAGAGAAAAATCACAGCCATGTCTTACTCAACTGACAATGTGGAAGGCTGGGGGTGGTGGTGGCTACACTTCCACAGATGTGTACTGTTATGCAGCGGTGTTATGCTGCCGGAACGCTGGGCGGGACATCCGGGTGATCGACAGCCCGCCTGTCGCGTTCCTCAGCGTTACACCATTTGCGTAACGTACGCAAGCGGCGTAATTGGTTACGCAAACGGCGTAACGCTGCAGAACGCGACGGGTGGGCTGTCGATCACCCGGATGTCCCGCCCAGCGTTCTGGCAGCATAACACCGCTGCTGTTACGGTTGCAATCAAATGAATAAACTAAGCATAATTAACTTATTCTCACCAGGGCTTTGGATACCCCACCCTACCACCCTCAAACCAATGCTCCCCCACACTCCCAGGCAAATCATTTTGGATGCTTGAGAAGTTTCAAACAGTGGTACAGGGGATTGCTGGTGAAAGATACAGACACCATTCCCACAGGGCCTGTGCAATCCCATGGGTTTGCCTGGATTGCAGCGGAGATGGAAGGTCTCAGCTGTTAGAATCTAGAGCTAATTTTGCAAGAAAACAGATAATTCTGACTGAAAGCCGCGCAGATAATGCTCAGATAATTATGATTCTGTAACATATGATTATCCTGATTCACTGCCAAGATAGTTTTGATAACTTGTTCACGAGCATACGGTACATAGGAAGAAATCCAGGGAAAATATAAAGAGAAACTTCTTTGTCTCAATCTACTGTTGTTGGTGGATATCAAGTATACAGCAAAAAAAAAAAAAAAAGTGTTCATTCTGAAATTATCACAAGTTGGAATGTGATCAGCTCCATATTTTGTTATCACTTGGAAGAGCCAGTCTTAGGGCACAATCCTACTGAGCACTTAGGCCGGTGCATGTTACCTGCACCCCCCCCCGGGAGTGTTGCAAATGTGCTGTAAGGCACATCTGTGCCACTCCAGAGAAAGCTGGGCCAGCACAAAGACACCAGGAACCAGCAGCAGGTAAGGCTGACCGAGATTGGCCGGCACCGAGGGGGTGGGGTAGAGAAGGCAGAGAGAGGGCAGGGAAAGATGGATCGGGGCAGAGGAGGATGGAGACAGGGTGGACGTGGACAAGCTGGCCTGGGGAGGGGGATGGAGACAGGATCCGACATCCTAACCTCCATCCCTACCTTGGATCTTAACCCCTATGCTGGATCCTAACCTAGGCCAAGTAGGCCTTGCATGGGCCACTCAGATTTCTGATGCAGATCCGAGAAGCCTATTGGGGCTTACCCTGGGGTAAGGGGAAAATATCCCCTTATTCCAAGGCAGCCTCCAGCTGCCCCTTAAGGTGCGCTGGATACAGCACAGGTAAGGATTGGGCTGTTAATAATACATACATAATGCACTTATTCAAGCTAGTTTGTGTCTGGGGAGGAAAGAAGGGATCGACATCGTCTGCCAAAACCAAAATCTTTTGCGTTGCTGGGAGATTATAATCCAGAACTTCTGAGTAGTAATAATGCCACAGAGGGGCTTATTCCATGGCATGCAATGGCAGCCAATCCCTCAAAGACCGTGAGGCAACCCTGAAAAGGAGCTGAGTATCCCAAGTATTGAAGCTAAGTCTTTTTCATGATGCTTCAAATATATGACTCCATCACTGGCAATGGTCACTGCACATTGAAAGAGCTGAAATGCATCAGGGCAAAGACTTGAAATGCATCAGGTAAAGCACCACCACCACCACCACCACCACCACCACAATGCATTATTATCCAGAATAATATTATCTAGTAAATAGTATCTAATTGATACTTAGGTCTCAAGCTGATAATTGTATCAATTACTCAATGCCAGTCAACAATTGTATTTCATGTAGTTTGGAATGATGATGATGATGATGATGATGATGATGATGATGATGATGATGATGATGATG
>JAJKFI010000037.1:7908175-7925490 GCA_029204185.1 Lerista edwardsae
TACATACATACATACATACATACATACATACATACATACATACATACGTTTTCTTTTATATATATAGATAAGACTTTTCTATAGTCTGTAAAGCTTTTAGTTGTGGGATTCTGGAACAGAGTTTCCATCAATAGTTACTAAAAAGTCATAATTCATAAAATCTGCCAGTCTTCCTGTTTCTTAATAAAATCAGTAGAATAATGAAAAATTTGGTGTGGGGGATAAAATGGCCTTAGAATTAACCTGTCATATTTTCTCAATTATTTCAATGTGGACAATAGCTCTTCAAGTTGAGGAATGAATTCCTTTATGAATTTTGGGTCGCATATAACAAAACAGGGGTCTGACATTTAATGTTATCCTCATGTCTAGACAATGAGAACTTTTATACATCTCTGCTTCTGTTTTTCTCAGTCTGACTGTGATCCTACGCATACTTACCTGGAAGTGATTCCATTGAATTAAACGGGTTTTACTTCTGAGTAGACATGTATATGATTATGCTGTTAGAGACTCAAAGTGTACCCCGAAATTGTTAAATTAATTTCAGGCATGCCAAAAACTGAAATTTAGCAAATGCATTCACCATAGCAAATTGCTAGAAAAGTCTGAAAACTGAGTATTTTATTTGAATCAGTCATTATCCAGAACTGTACGCTGTTTTTTTGTAATTTGCTATTTGTAAGACTGCAAAGAGATCCAATCGGTCAATCCTACAGGAAGTCAAGCCTGATTGCTCCCTGGAAGGATAAATACTAAAACTGAAGCTCCAATGCTTTGGCCACTTCATGAGAAGAGAGGACTCTTTAGAAAAGACCCTCATGCTGGGAAAGATTGAAGGCAAAAGGAGAAGGGGGCGGCAGAGGATGAAATGGTTAGACAGTGTCACTGAAGCGATGAACCTGAAATTGGGCGAACTCTGGAAGCTAGTGGAGGACAGGGAGGCCTAGTCTGCTGTGTTCCATGGGGTCGCGAAGAGTCGGACACGACTTAGCGACTGAAGAAAGCTATTTTTAATGATATTTAGCTTTCCTGTTGGTAACTTCTTGTTTTTCAGTTCCTTTTTTTGTGAACAATCCAGTCACAGATGGTTCTTGGAATATTTTAAGCCAAATGTCTTCTTGACTCACAAGGATAGATCTTCTTCCAAGATGGTTTACACACCAATTTTCATCTAGACCTCAGTGGAGACTGGCAAAGTGCTTGTAATGGTTGGAGCTGACTGGTAGATTATTCTTTTGACTCCCTCTGTTTGCAGCCTCAGTGAAAATGTGTTCATGAATACCAAAGCCAGAAGCAATGGCAGTAAAGCACATAGTACGTGAAAGAATAAAGCCAAGCAGTTTGATTAGATGTGCGATTTGAAGGATAGCTTTGGCAATAGCATCGAAATAACAAAAACAAGAACTCTGCCTTTCAAATTTGTACAATACACGGTTGCATTTCCTTTTTATACTCTCCAAACAATATTTCATGTTTCTGTTTTGTTGACTTCACAGATGTGCCCTTACTTGCAAATCTGTTCTGCAGCTGTGTAGTTAAAAGAGACATCAGATGGGCTTATAATTTTATAACTGGAAACCTAAATCATTAGTGTCGTAAAGGGCTGCCAAACTCAACTCAAAATATTCCCCTTCTCCCAGGTACCGTGCAGCGGCCCGAATGGGGCTATTCAGAACTGTGCCGCTGAAATCGGTGGTGCAACTCCAAGCAACCAAATCGGGGCCATCCAGCCCTGAGGTTTAGGATCTGGCCCAAAGGTCAGATCTTGTCTCTACTCCATTCCTGGGGCAGGCTGTCCATGGGCCTGCCCGTTCTCCACCTCCCCCATGCTGTTCCGCCCATCTCCCACACTGTTCCGCCTTCCGCTGCCCTCCCTGTACCTGTGCTGGCCTCACAAGCCCAGCCTTACCTTTGAGCCTCCAGGTCTGGCTTTGTAGAGCATTGGCAGTCCAATTGGGCTGGCACGAGGGACTTGGATTGCACTGTGGCTCTTGTTTCAGTAGAAAAAGGGGCTAACTCTAATCTTTCATTTGTGATCTGTAGGGTTCTAATGTGCAAACAATAGCCCATGTTAGTGGGATACTAACTAAAGCCCAGTAGGGTACTGAAGGAAAAGTGTTGCGGCGTTAGGGTGGACACGATGAGTGACCTTTAGGTTCTTCCAAATAAAGATGCGGAGACTTGTTCTAAACAGAACTTTGTATTTAGAACATATTTACATAGAACAGCTTCAAATAAATCATACTCAGCTCTCTCTCTCTCTCTCCACACATCTAACAGCAAAGACAGCTCCTCACACACTAACACAGACTCACTGACATCCAGTCCAGTTCAAGCCCGTACATAATTGCAACATTGACCTGTACATATCACATGACCAGGTTCCCGCCTAAAACTCAGTTGCAAACTCATTTCAACTTGCAAATTAAATCTGGTGCTCCAAAACATATCCCAACAGGTACTAACTAGAGCACAGCCCTTGCATACAGGAGACCTCAGGTCCAATCTTTGGTATGTCAAACTAAAAGTATATCAGGTAGCAGGATTAGGAAAGACCTCCATGAGACGTTGAAGCCAATGCCAATCAAAGTAGACAGAGGTGGACTAGAAGGGCAGATTTCGGATAGTATAGCTTCATATATTTATTTACTACAGTATTGGGTGTATTTGGTGTGTAGACAATGGAGAGGGCAGGCTCTCATCTAATATAATTTATATTCATTCTGGAGTGCTTGTGCGTGCATCCCAGAGCTGGACTGGAGCAAAGTAATGTACATTTTCCTCTGTTGGCTTTAGTAACATTTGCATTTAGCACCAAGAATCTTAGAATATTCAGGCTTTCCCCAAAAAATTCAGAGCGGGTTACCATGCTAGTGTATAACCAAAAAGTCTATCTCTTTAAACAATGTCTAAATAGTACAAATGTGGCAGTAGAACAAAATTAAACTTTTGGTTTTGACTTTTAAAGCCCTTTACGGCTCGGGTCCGGGGTATTTGAGGGACCGCCTTCTTCCATATAATCCTTCCCGTACTCTTAGATCATCTGGAGGGGGCCTTTTGACTGTGCCGCCACCAGGAGAAGTGAGAGGGGTGGCGGCCAGGAAGAGGGCCTTCTCGGTGGTGGCCCCCCAACTTTGGAATACCCTCCCCTTAGAATTGAGAACTGCTCCCTCTCTGTTAACATTTCGGCGGGGGCTGAAGACCTTTTTATTTAAAAAAGCTTTTAATTGTTGACAGGTTGACTGGCTGGGGTGTTATACTTTTATGATCCACAGGGTTTGGTTTTTTAAATTTTATTGTTGTGTTTTTAATTTTGTTTGAATATGTTGTTTTAATGTTCTTTTATAGTGTTTTTTAATGTTAAATTTTATAGTTTTATGTAATGCCGCCTTGAGTGCCTTCGGGCATAAAGGTGGGGTAAAAATCTTTTAAATAAATAAATAAATAAATAAATAAATAAAATAGAAGAAAGTACAACAAAAAAGGTTGAGTCAACTGAGACACAGGAGATAAACTGAGCTGAGGCAAAAATGCCTTTCTAGGCCTAAGCAGTTATCCTTCTTCCTGCCTTTCTACATGTCCTGTTATATTGTTACTGAATATCGGCCTAGAATAGTTTCTATCGTGGGGATTGCATTTAAAAAGGCAAACAACCAACCGAGAGAGTATGAGGATCATGTTTATTTACACCTGCGCAGGCAGACTAATTCTCAAAGAAAAGGCAAAAAAATATAGATTACAAGCATTTTTATACCCCCTCCCCTTCTTCTCCAAGTTCCTGCTTGGTTGGAAATCACATCATAGGGGCTGGGGCATGAGATGCTCTGAGCTAACTGGGCTTTGAAAATGCCATGACAATTTCGATAAGGGAGGAGGCTCTGCTATCTTGAACTGGCACCTTATCTATTGTGAGGCCTAGCAGCTCTGGATGAGAACAATGGAGGCAAAGAGAGAAAATAGTTACATACTTTGGCAGCTTGGCAGCTTAAGACAAGTGACTAAGCACAAGACTTAAGATGGCTGCACTTTGGTAAGTTGGCAACAGAATGACTGCTTCCACTCCAACATTACTGTAAAACTGTTGGGGTCTTGGGAATTGTGAGATGTGCAGCCTAGTCATAAACAGGATTTGTGAATTGTTTAAAAGCTAGATTTTTTTGGTTGCACTGATCTCTTCAGCCAGCCAGGAAAAGAGATGTTCCTGAGGAATAATTACAATATATGCGTGCCTAATTGCAAATGAATAACTTGGAGTTTACGACAAGTGCCATGAAGGATTTTGTATAGTGGATCCTGAAGTGACAGGTACTGCAGCCACAGCCCTCCTCCCCTTTAATTCTAATGGTTTCTTCCCATTGCATAGTATTACTGTAATTGTTAATAGGACAATAGCCGCTAGGTGGCGTTCGTCAGGGAGGTTTACACTGTGGCGTGTAGCTTTCTGTTGGTTTCCTTGCACGTGAAATGTTTCCCCCCCTCTCTAATTGCTGCAGCTGATGTCGCATGCTTGGCCACTGTAAGAACACAGAACGTTGTTGTGTTCACCACAGATGGAGTTGCTCCACTGAAGAAGGTACTGGAAGAATTTTTTTGTTTATGTACATTAATATTGTTCCCCTCCCCCGAAAATAACCTCAGCCAATGCTCTTAAATGACTGTTATTTATTCAGATAGGCAGCCAAAGTGACTTACAATCACATTATAGATAGATAGGCACACACACACACACTACATAACAATTAAAAGATAACTTTAAAAAAACCAGATTATAAAACAGTAGAAGAGCAAGCATGTAATATACAAAATGAGCAATAAAGCATGCATAAAACCTGCAGAACAGTTCAGCACCAATATGACCTTAATAAAATCAAAGGCTAAGATGAAATGTTTTTGTAATGTAATTCCTATATATCAAAGTAGAGTCATTTTTACTGTATTGTAAGGCCTGCCCCTTCTCTTAAATCCTTGTCTTTTCCTTATGAAGTGGTGCCTATATTAATTTTGCACATTTTTCTGCTGCCCTTCCTCCAAGGAGCTCAGGGTGGTGTACATAGTTCCTTCCCTTCTTTTGTCCTCACAACAACCCTGTGAGGCTGAGAGATAGTGACTGGCCCAAGTTCACCTAGGAAACTTTGTGGCTTAGCAGGGATTTGAACCTGGATCTCTTGGTTGAAGTCCAGCTCCGGAACCACAACACCATCCTGGCTCTACAGCCTTGCATTATTACCAATGTTAATACAGAGCAGGTTTGAATCACGCTTTGAATTCAACACTTATTGTATGTGATATGCTTGATGTCCTCCTTCTAAAAGTAAGTTTATCAGCAGTTGGCAGAGGGATGGTTCCAACCAGCTGTTCCCCATGTTTAAAGAAACTGGCTCAAATTCACTCAGATCCCAATGTGTGCATAGTCATCTTTGTTGCGTGGTATTGCACTTTAAAGTATTGTCCAAACCAAACCACGACAGACCGCGAAATCTGGCACAACATTTGGTAATATGAAATATACTTACCCCCCCTCCTGATGTTGCGGTGAAGGAGCAAACATTATCTTAGACTCATTTCACCCTCCCTGTCATAGGAACATAGGAACTTCCCTGCTGGATCAAGCCAAAGGCCCATCTAGTCCAGCTTCCTGTATCTCTTTTTTCGATATATATTTACTTTATCTACTAATAAATTACATATATACTTTAGAATGTAAAGCAAGAGTTAAGCAGTATATCCTAATTACATACATTTTTCTCACTACTTAATCAAGATATCATATTAAACAAAATGTATCTCCAACAGCCCTTCATATAATATCAATTCTCTCTCTGCCAGTAATTATAATCTGTTTCCATTAACTCTATTCATCAAATCCACATATCACTATCTTGTATGCAGAAAGTCAGTAAGTGGTTTTCAATTTGAAAGGAGAACCTCAAGGTAACTTTTTGTGAAGTCCAAATTTTTTTCCACCATCCTTTGACTGAAGGTATTTCTGTATTTTTACAGCACTGTGCATAAAGTATTCTCACTGTGCTTGTCATATATAGAAATAAAATTTCCAATTTTTTATCCAAGTATTCATCACTCATACAGCTTCCTGTATCTCACAGTGACCCACCAGACGCCTCAGGGAGCATGCAAGACAACAAGGTACTTGCATCTTGCTACCACTCCCCTATTTACCCTTGCACTTCCAATGAAGCAACCAGACTATGGGTTCAATTTTATTTAATTTTGTTTAATAAAGTTTAAGTTTATTTAACTTTATTGTTTGATTGATTGGTTTGACTGATATTGGGTTTAATTTTATTAAACACAAGTGACCATTTTTAAAAACATGAAACCTTTTCAACACACCATCCCTCCCTCTTCACTCCGGAGTAGGTAAAACGTATTGTCATGTCTCCTGTGGTCTTTCTGTGGCCTGAATACACTACTCCCCCACCACCACCTTTCTCTTGCATTCACAATACAAATGCAATGCTGGAGCATACATCTATAGGTCTGCTCACAACCAGCAGCCATAGAGTTCTGGTTCATATGGATATGTAGTCAAGATACTGTTAGTGATGTGGAAGTGGAAAGCAGTGCTGAATTGCCACAAGGGCAAGTTGGTGAGTTGGCCAATAGTAGGGGAACACTTATTCTGAGGCAAGGGAGTTATTGGTAACCTTGAGAGGCAATTTCCCCACCCCCCTGCAAAAGACCCTGAGGCAAGGACTATGGTGAATGGCATGGTCTCTGGATCCCTGTGATAGAGGGGAAAAAGGAGTTGTGGTAGCAGGACCTGGTTTTGGCCCAGAGATTAAATACAACTATAATTTAAGTTTTAAATATTAATATATTACTATTATTGCTACAATAAATATAATTTTTAATATTCTTAATAATATAATGGTTCTTGTTGTTTTGGTGGAATGCAGCCTTGAAGCATAGTTCCTAGGAACATCTGCCTGAAAGTAAGTCCAGCAGAATTTAAAGAAACTTCCATGGAAGTCCGCGTATGATTGAAGCTTCAGTTTCCAATGTAAGTCCTTTCTGCTAGCAAAGTATAAACAGTGATTTGTTCAATGCTTGCATGTGCTGTTTGAACCTCTTCCTGGAGTTGTAAAACCTGCCTGCTTTGTTTCCTGTGCGATCTTCTAATTTAATTTTTCATGTTTACTGAACTGCCTTATAGGAAAAAAACGGTTGGTTTGTTATAAAGAAATTCAGCATTGACTTGTGTTGCTTTCCCAAATGCTTATTATCGGCTTCATTTTGTACATTCTTTTAAAATCCTTGTTTCCCCCTTAAGATTATTTGTAAACTGCCTGGTGAAATTCATTCCCATTTCAACTTGCTGCTACTATTCATGGAATGGTCTCAGTTGACATGAAAACATAGTAGATTGTACCACTAGACTGCTACTGTTAAAGGTGCACGTGAGTACTTAAAAGGAGGCACCCTGACATTCTCTTTCATTAGCTGATTGTGACTTTCCTCTGCCTTACCACTGATGGTCCCCTACCTACCAGTGATAAGTATTTTGCTTATCAGTGGACTGAATGCTGAACCCTAACCTCAATTATGGTTTTGAAGGGTCTAAACTACACTTCGTTAGCTGACCAGATCTCGGATGAACAGTTGCAAGGAGATAGGGAGGATGCTATTTGCAGGGGACAAACAACTCGTGGGGAAAGAGAGGTCCCCTCTTCCCCTCTTTCTCTCCCCTCTTCCAAGAAAACTGTTCCTCCACACCCCCTCATCCCTGCTGCTTTTCCCTGCTTTTCAGCAAATGTGCTTCTGGAAATCCAGCCGGGAAAAAGCTGGTGGAAGGATTGCAAGGGCACTCCCCCCCCACCTGCTGTTTCGCAGCTTCAAATTGCACCCAGAGGCGGATCTACAGGGAGGGCAAAGCTCTAAGTGTTGCAGGAAGCCTTACCCTGTCATGTACATCCCGCCTCTCCCTTGCTGCTGTAACCAGTAAGCAACGCCAAGATGTTGCTGTTCCCTGTGAGGATTGGCTAAAACGGTGCAGGGGAGGAGTGATTTCCACTGCAAGGTAAGGCTTCTTGCAAGACTTAGAGCTTTGCCCTCCCTGTAGAAACGCCACTGATTGCACCTGTCTTGACCTGCTTCACAATAATGTTGTCCTCAGAAGTAAGTCCCACTGAGATCCAATACATGTATTTAAAATGCATTTAGGATGTACATTTTAAAGGTATTTAGGATTGTAACCTTAGTGATGGATCTAGCAAGACAGACCAAGCTTCATGTCAGTTCCAGGGTCTCAAACTTCGGATGGCTTCTTGCTGACACTTACTAGCTCTGTTGTTCCAGAGCTGGAGGGAGCGGGAGCCCCAGGCAGCCTACCTTCTCACACTTGCTGCCTTATTCCCGGGTCTCCCTCGCTGCTGCTGCTGCTGCTGCTGCCGCCGCCTCCAGTCCTCTCGCTCCACTGCTGCCGCTGCTGCCGCCACCACCACGCTCCCTGCCTGCCTGCCTCCTCACAGAAAGTGCAGGCAACAGCTGCGGGCGTGCAGTACGCATGCGCATCTGCTGAGCCAACCAGCCGGGGCCAGCTTCGAGTGGGCGGGGCCAGCTCAACTTCTAGGAACCGGTACTCACGTAGTGGTGTGTAGTGGGTACATGACATCACTGATTTAATGTACAGAAACAATCTGATGCATGCATTATGGTAAAGGGAGCTAAGACCAATGCAAGCATTGGTGTTAATACCCTCAAATACTGACTGCCTTTGCTATCCTTATTTTGTTTTAATAAGGAAGTTTTTTTTAAGAGCTAAGAACTCCTCCAGGGTATTGCCTCCTGTGCTCTAAGTGCAGGTAGATAGATGCAGGGCAAGGAAGAAGATATTACAAATAGCCTGGAAAAGGGAAGAAGGGGAGAAATTGCTTCCCTGGGATGCAGAATGTACTGTATAGGTTTCTTTTTGTCAGCCTGGCAGGTGACTAGCCTCTAGCTAGTATGTTTCTGAAATGAAGTTCTCCACATTTGGAATACATCACCCATTAGGAGCTCTAGCGGCAGAGCTATCATTCATTTATCAGTGAGAGGCTTTCCAAGTGCACTGTCTTGGAAACGTTTAGTTTGAAATACATCTTTTTCTTCCCTCTCAGTGAGGCTGTTTAATCTGGTGAACAAAGCTGTCACAGAGTGAGATCCTGTGTCTCTGCCCCTTGGCAATTGCTCGCTGTGCAGCTAGCTCGCTTAATAAATAAATAAAGGTAGGCAAATGTGGTGTTGGAAGGAATTCCACAAGAAGCCCATTCTCGGCACAAACAGCCGTTGAATGTTGTGTCATATTATTGCTCACGTGAGGACAAAAATGTGACCTTGGGACTGGATGTGTTTGAAAGAAAAATGATAATAAAAGCTCTGGAAATTATCATAAATTATAAAAATGTATTTTAATCCTCTGTTTTCTAAGATTACACTTTCCTTGAGGGATAACACCTCCTTTGATTTACTGTGTGCCTTCTGCCTGCTTGCTTGGAATGTTAATAAGGGATGTGTGCGCTGGCCAATTTTGACAAGATTTTCTCTTGCATGTATTGCTAGTAGCTTGTGCCTAATACCATGTCCTGTCCCAGTTTGTGCTGTTTTTCCAGATTTTATTTTAGTGCTAACATTGCTATTGATTAAAATTATTTATTTCCTTCTGTTCTTTCACAGTAGGTATTCGAGGCTGCTTTTTGATTGTAAGAAACAGTATAAAGGTAAATGACACAAATAAATGCAGTATCTAGGAATACTATAGCACCAGCCAATCAGTCAAAACCTAGTTTTGGCCATACACCAGAAAACAGGCAGTGATTGAGCCTGGCTTCCCAGAGTGTAGCTGAGTTGCAATGACCAAAAAGCAGGATTCTGATATTGATCTAAATATGCAGGGGATTGTGTATCCTGATCTTAGGAAGTTTAGAGCTGCAAAGGTAAGGAGCAACAGTCTGAATTTGACTTGGGAATTGATTGACAGTCAGTGCCCTTGGAATAATACTGGAGTTAAATGTTCCACCTGTCTGACTCCAGTCAACATTCTGATAGCTGCAATTGAGTCAGAGCGCAATCCTAAACTGGAGTTAGGCCAGCATAAGATAAGCCAGCAAAGTTCGGCCAGCACAAGGGCCATCATAAAGCATGTTTGGACTACTCTCAGAGGATGGCTCACATCTGTGTGCTGGCCTCTCTGACTCCGAGAGTGGTTCAAACATACTTTACAGTGTCCCCTTGTGTGGGCCAAACTTTGCTGACTTAGCTTATGCCGGCCAAACTCAGTTTAGGATTGTGCCCTTAATGTCTGCAAACACTCTTAAGGGCAGCCCCATATGGAGTGCATCACAGTGGTAGTATAATCCAGATGTTCCTGAAGTATGAATGTCTCTGACCTATCCAGGAAGGGGCACAACTCAACTCCCTTATTTTCTGTTAGCTGATTCTGTATGCAGGCTCAGAGCTATATGTATGACTCCCAAGAGAGCTGTCCAGAGTAAACTAGAGTGAACTCCTCCCATGTTAGAAATATGGCTCCTCCCCTAAGGCAATGAATGACTTCATGAATTTGTTTCAGCTTCAAGTACCAACCACTCTGCACTGTGTGATCAGCACAAGGATGTTGGCAAATGGGGGGGGGGGAAATGGCCAGAAACATCCCTGTCTCAATCCAAAGCTACACATAGTCCCCCCAACAAGAAATCGACAGTCCCACAGACCCCTCACAAAGCCTGCACCTGTCATTCTCACGCTCACTTCCTTTTCCCTTCCCAACATGTGCCTACCTATTCACTAGTATTTACAGAATGACTATTTTAACTCTTTGCCCCCTTCCTTTGCACACAGCCATCTACAGATGGGCTTTTGACAATCTTGCTTCCCCTCATTATTTCAGTTTTTTTCACATCCTGTAAAATTGGGAGCATAAAAAAGATGTTTAAACATGTCAGAAAATTTTCTTTGGGGGAAGAAAAAAAAGGCAAACCTGTTCCAGAAATGGAAAAATCCATCTATCATAGGAAGAAGAAATGATTGTTGTTAAGCATGTGCAAAACTCTTAGAGTATTATATGTTGCATGAAACAGCAATATTCACAGAAAAAGGTTCATGATTTTAGTGAAAGGAGTCTGTTAGGTTGCAGCTTGTTCCTCATGTTATTTGGGACAAATGCAAGTTTGCCCCAGGATGTGCATTTGGCAGAAGATTTGCATCCAGTCCTGCCTGTCTGATATGTTTGTCACATTCATGGACTTTAAATGTGCAACAGAATGTGTGAAGCGGACTAAGGTCAGTAGGGTAATTAACAGACGGTTAAGTTCATATGAAAGGTGAGTTTAGATAAGCCACTGTTTTAGTCAGAGATCTGGTGTATCAAAGGGTAGATCAAAGTATTCACATACATTCATTAGCAGAATTAATATTTTCTATCGACTTTGCTCCTTGTGCATCTGTTCATGCTACAACATTGTTTATGACTGCTTGTATATCTACTTAATTATACAGGTGTACCCTGGTATCCATTGATTCAGTATCCACAGTTTCAGTTATCCAGGATATCATGGATACTGGGGTGCCTATTAAAAAGATAGGGGAACATTAAGCAAATTATTTTTTTGACCTTGTTGCAGCAAAACCACTGATGTTCCCCTATCTTTAAAAAGGCGTCCCCAGTATCCACAGTTTCAGGTATCCTCTGGCTACCGGGGCATGCCTGTTCATGAATAGAACATATTCCAGCAGCAGACATATTGCACAATATTGCTGGTTGAGAAACCAAGAACACTTGGTAATTCAAAAAGACTGCTGTCCTGTTTTATTTTTGATTTTTATATAATGGAGGCATAGCAGTTTGCAACACTCCGCCCACCTTGCAGGTTGCGTAGATGGACAAAGTCACAGCTGATGACCATCTCATTACTGTCTTCATTCTTTTGTATAATATATTTAAACATTTGTATGTATCCCTTCAGTTTGACACAACGTCCAGGGCAGCTTACAGCAACAATAATCAAACTGTGTGTGTGTGTGCGCGCCTGTATAAAAATAATAAATTAAAAATCAGAAGCAGTGAAACAGATCAACATAAACATGAAAATATATTGTATGGGCATGTATGGGTACACTCTCCTGTACCTGTAGCAGCAGAGCACTTGTATAGCAAAACACATGGCAATTTTATGCAATGTATGATATAGGAATTTGCCCTTGTATATCAGTTTTGTGCTAATGTGTAACTACCCTATCACTCAGTAGTCACGTGATTTAGAACTGACCTCCAACACAATCTCATGATGCAATTTTTTGTGGATTATACATATACCACTTCAGCTGCAAGGTGGTTTATGTTTAAATACTCTTCCATTGAGGAAAAAATCCCTCCCTAGGGGTAAAAAGTGGGATGTGGTGGCACTGCGGGTCAAACCGCTGCTGCTGGGCTTTCTGATCGGAAGGTTGAGAGTTCAAGACTGCGTGACAAAGTGAGCTCCTGTCGCTTGTCCTAGCTCCTGCCAACCTAGCAGTTCGAAAGCACCTAAAAATGAGAGTAGATAAATAGGGACCACTTTGGTGGGAAGGTAAAGGCATTCCATGCGCAACAGCGTATAGTCACGCCGGCCACATGACCACGGAAGCTTGTCCTCGAACAAACGCCGGCTCTACAGGAGATGAGCACCACCCCCTATAGTCGGTCACAACTAGACCATTTGGTCGTGGGGAAAACTTTACCTTAGTGGTAGAAAACCAGTGCTAGCCTTTCTCCTCAATGTTCTATCATCGTGTTTGGTGTGTTGTTTTGGAGAGGGGGAGGGGAAACATGCAGACCAGTCTGAAGTGGAACATAGGAAGCTGCCTCCTACCAAGTCCCACTTAGCTTAGTATTGTTAACGGTGACTGGTGGCTTTCAGATGGGAATCTTTGTCTTCCCAACTTGAGACTACCGGCATGCAAAGCAGGTGCTAAGGTGGAACAGTACTGCAACAGGTTTAGTAATGCAATTCAGCTGCAGAATTTTCTTCAGGTTCAACAGGCAGGCTTGATACTTGTGGGAGTGTGCTCCCACATTTGTGCATGTGTCATGTTGAAGTGTCTGGATATCTGTTCTTCCTGCTGTGAAGGTTACAAGCACAACCTAAAAATCAGTATCATGATTATTGCCAGTAAATATTTTATAATGGTAATTCTAGTTTATGGCAAATAACCAGCCCTGGCTTGTTGTTCAAGTTGCTGAATCTCTCTCTCTCTCTCTCTCTCTCTCTCTCTCTCTCTCTCTCTCTGTGTGTGTGTGTGTGTGTGTGTGTGTGTGTGTGTGTGTGTGTTTGCGTTTGCGTGTGCGTGCCTTGATGGCATTTATGCCGCTAGAGTTGATGAGCAGCCTTGAAATTTAGTCGTTCATCAGCTGCTTGAAATAATATTCATTGTTGAGTCCTCTGGGGAGGACAGCGGTTCAGCTACATGCTCTGCCTATTGATTCAGGAATTGCTGTATTACTTTGGCTTTCTGTTTGTATTCTTCTCTGTTGTAGCTCTAAATTCCTAGTGGCAGGAATTGTTTACAATGGTTCAAATTAATGCGTTCAGTGTCAGTTGTTCCCTGTTATTGTATGTTGCTATTGCCATTCTGCTCCTGGCATAATATACAGACAATACAGAGTGATAGCTGGTGGGACAAGCATAAAGCTTTCCATGGGGAGATGGCTGTGCTTAGTCTTCAGTTCTCATTTATCCTTCAGGACCAGTTAAGCCAGGGATAGGATGGATCTGTAGGCCTGTCATGGGGTCCAGCAAGAATTCAGAGTGAATATTGGACATACCTAGGGAGTCTTGGGACATGTTCCAATATGCATGTTAACTACTGGTCGCGATGCCCAGTTGCTGATAATCTTTCATAACGTTACGAAGAACACATGAACCTCTAGGGCCTTGGGCAAGAGTCTTTTTTCAGACCTCCTACTTGAAATCCTTTAACCGCAGATACAATTGACGGAAGGCTTCCTGTATGCCCAGCCTGTGCATGCCCAGCCTGTGGTTCCTCTGGCATGATCTTCTCCTATCTTATGAGAGGCATGAGAAGGCTTGTTTTAAATTATTGGATTATGGCCACAGTGATTTGCATGAAGGGAAATGGGGGAGTTATTCTTTCCTGCTCTCCCCACCACTTTCTTGTTTTATAACCCTTCATTACAAACATTCAAAGAAAACATTTCTTTGTTAAAAAGTGCGCAAGCTGACGTAAACCTGGTGCCCTGGAAATCAGGTACACCATTATTTTATTTAAGAAGTGCACCTGCACTTGATGTGAAAAGGGGAAGGGCTGGCTTGCAGACCTATGAGAAACTTCGCATAGTAGCAGCCATGACAGTAGAAGACCTTATATTAACAAACAACATCCCAAGACCTTTGCAGCAAAGCTCTCTTCCTCTCACGTGGTGCTAATGAATTTTCAGCCATGAAGTTCCTGCAAACTGCCTTGAGAAGAATGCGCTGAAGACTTCTGGATCCTGAAAAACAAACAGAATTATTTAGCATAACAGACGTGGGTGTCGCAATCCCGGCAAGGGAGAAGTAGATCAATAAAGCAATCGTGTCTGAACACAAACAGAGAGTTCTGTCTCTGCCCTAGCCTCTCTATGGGCCATCAGTACCTGTGCTTGCTTAACAATAAATACTGTAATTAGTTATCTATTGTACGGTTTTAATCATAAAGCCTTATAAGGTTTTTGTTCCTCTGCAGATGGGGAGCAGGCAGCTGAGAGATAGTGATAGTCGGGGCTGCTCACTGAGCCTGTAGCTTAGGTATGAGTGAAGCCATATCTCCTGGGCCCAAGTGTATTGTGCCCAGTGGATCACAGTGATCACCATTCTCTGTCTTACTAGTGCCCACAGCCTTAAAGGCTTTCTCACCCGTCTCAGGGTGCATTACCAACCAACTTTCGAGCACCAGGGTAAGGGCCATGCAGCTCTAATGCAAGAGAAACAAACATTCCCTTACCTTGAAGAGGCCTCCGTGACTACTACTCCACTGCAGGATGCAGCACCTGCCCCACTGGCACAGCTATGTCAGTGTTGGAAAGTGGGTTAGGATTGTGCCCTCAGAAAGCTTTTGTTTGCCCAGTCCAACCCTGAACATGCACTGAGTATTTGAAAGTGGTGATCAGTTGTGTATGTGCCCTACTCAAGTGCTGTTCCTACAACCACTCTGTTCTTATGCCTGCAGCAGCCTTTTTGTATTCATACATAACATAAACCTTTTGAGCAAGTGTACCCAGTTTCATCTAAGATATGAGAAAGTGCCACTCCTGTGTGTACTGCAAAACATGCATTCTCATTTTACTTCACATTCATGGAAGAGATAGTGAATAAGAAACATCTCTGTTGGTCAGTTCTTCAATGTATTACTAAACAGTTTCCTTAGTTAACAAAATGGTTTTAAAATTATTACTTCCTTGTTATAAATCCTGAGGCCATAAACAATAGGAAACTTGGATCCCTAATGAGCTATCGTGGGACTGGTGCTTGTTCATTTGTTTACTCCTAATTTGAGATCACTTATAAACAGAAAGATGGCTACATTTGCAGATGATACTGGATTATTCATGGAGATCCAAACCAAAGCAGATTTTGAAGAACTCAAAAAGAACTGTTCTAAATAACAAATTCGGTTCAATGTAAACAAGTGTCAATTCAACCTGACTCTGGTTCTCCATGCCTTAGTGACTTCGAGACTGGATTACTGCAATGCGCTCTATGTGGGGCTGCCCTTCAAGACGGTTCAGAAGCTGCATTTAGTGCTAGGTTGTTTGAGTCTTAGACTGCTGCTTCAGTGACTGCACTGGCTATCCCAATTCAAGGTGCTGGTATTGACCTTTAAAGCCCCTCACAGTTTGGGTCCAGGTTACTTGAGGGATTGCTTTCTCTCATACGTACAGGCCCAATGTTATCTGAGGGGGCTGTCCTACGAGTGCCACTTTTATCCCAAGTTAGAGGGATGGCAGCAGGAGGGCTAGCCTTCTCTGTAGTAGCACCACTTCAATTATGGAATTCTGGGGGAATTAAGAACTACCCTCCCTCCCTCATGGTCTTTCAGCGAGGGCTCAAAACGTTCTTGCCTGGTGTTTGAGTGATGCTTGTTATCTGTCCTCCGATATCTATGTAATGCTGTGGTCTAATCATGTGGTTTAAAACAGTGGATCTAAACCTTTTAGCACCGGGGCCCACTTTTTAGAATGACAGTCTGTCCAGGACCCGCCGGAAGTGATGTCATGGCCAAAAGTGCCATTATTATGACACCAGAGCCTGCTGCTTTCCTAAGAACGCAGCAATAAGTTGGGTTATTTCTCAGCCATTTCCCAACAGGAAAGTGAATCAGAATGAAAAGGGTCTATTTACAACTTCGATACAAGCAAAGTTGATATAAGGATATAAACAAACACCCATAAATAAATGCATTTTGTTTTGATAATAGACTCAGTGTCAATATAATAAGCACTCTGATAGTAAGAAATATTCTGGATCAAAGTGACTTCATAGAACCTATGTATAGCAGTAGTAACATTGCCACAGAAATATTAAACCTTCTTATTGCTATGAAGAAAGGGATGTGGTGGCACTGCGTGGTGAGTGGGGAGTGCATTATACAGACATGGATGTGAGGAGCACATAACATTAGCATCAGAAGTAGGACATGCTCATCACCTTGGAGCAACGAGAAGGTTCAGGAGCAATATTCCTTAGTTTCCTTAGTTTGAGAGAGCACTAGACTCTGATGGTGTTTTGTAGTAATTGTCTTATTTACAAATATAAATGCAGAGCACATGAGAAGTAAATGCGTTCATTTCAATAGTTCCTCCCACCCTTCCAGTGGGACTGCATTTCCAGTTTCAGCAAACTTTCAGCTAATGTGCATGGTTGGTCTCTCTCTCTCTCTCCAATTTGCAGACTTTGTCATCAGACTGCCTCCTCCCCTGTGCTAGATCACTTCCAAGCCAAAAACTGGAAAGAGATCCCCAGATATCAGGAGATCATCTTTTAGTCATTGACGCCTAATACTGAAATGCTTTTACTGATCATCCTGGGCTGTCAGCCAGCAAAGCCTAACCAATAAGTAGCCAGCAATTATAAAAATGCATAAAAACAATTAATAGTTTCAGTACATAGAATTTCAGTTAATACTAGATTGCTGAAACCGGTGTATTCACAAACATAAATTCATTTTCAGATGCTCCGAGTTTATATTGTAATTAAGTTGTGTTTTCTTCCTTTTGAGAGAACAATTTGAGTGTCTTTCTTTCTTTCTTTCTTTCTTTCTTTCTTTCTTTCTTTCTTTCT
>JAJKFI010000037.1:7925500-7997025 GCA_029204185.1 Lerista edwardsae
TTCTTTCTTTCTTTCTTTCTTTCTTTCTTTCTTTCTTTCTTTCTTTCCACCTGTATAGAATTTTAGTAAAATGTATGTTTTACTACATGTTTCCTCTACATCAGTAATGACAATGATGATGCTCTTAATTTGAATCTCTGACCTTATTATAAATCTATGAGTACATTAGTATTTGAAGGGAAAAGCAATGACCTTCAGCATAGTATCTTAAAGGAAAATCAAGATTGATTGCTTATAAATTCAGACCAAACATACTATCAGTGTATACTATTATAGGGAATGTTGAATGGTCTAATACCTCTAAGCAAGACCAGAGTAATCAGCTTTAAGAATGTTTTGAAGATGTAAGTTTAGATTCAGCTTAATTGTTTTGACTGTTATCAAAGCTAGACTTTTTTTTTAACCTTTATTTTTAATTAAAATATTTGCAGACAGATATTTGCTAGATGCTCATATGGCCCCTGCAGGCAGAGGCCCTGATTCACATATTCTTAAATTAGTGCTTCCCAATCTATGGATCGCGATCCACCATTGGGAAGCAAACCTAGGACATTCCCCTTAAGGGGAGTGGCCCAGTTTTGGGTGTTCCAACAGCACCGCAGTGATTGCGGCGCTGCGGACACCCAGTGCTCTTTTAACGTACCAGGAGGGTTGGGGAGGCCCACAGCCCCCTCCGCAGGTCTCCCTGAAGGGAAAAAGAGCCCATTTTGAGTGCAAATGCGTGCTTCCGGATTTCACACGCAAACCGGAAGTGCTCGTTCGTGCTCAAAATGGGGCTCTTTTTCCCTCCAGGGAGATCCTTGGAGCGGTCTGCGGGCCTCCCCAACCCTCCAGAAGCCCCCCCCTCCATCCACCAGTTACGTTAAAAGAGCACTGGGTGCGTGCGGCGCTGCAATTGCTGTGGCGGGACACCTTTCCGAGCCCCTATCCCTGCCCCCGCAAAGACTTAGAGTGGTCCCAACATCTCTGTTAACTGGCAAAGAGGCCCATTTTAAAGTGGTGCTTCTGCTATATTTAGCAGCAACTGTCCCACTCACCCAAGAGTAGTACCTTTCAGTGGCTGTTGCTGGTGTCTCTTCCTCATCTTTATTTAGATTATGAGCCCTTTATTTGTTTAGCTATGTAAATCACTTTGCAGTCTCTATGTAAATCGCTTTGCAAGCTGTAAATCATATTTACAGTATATCTTTGTGCAAGGAACAATAACCTTTTATAAAAATTGTGTTTTTACGTAAAGTCAGAAGTCAAATACACTTGATGTTTTTTACAATTGCTATTTGGTTAGCATCATTAGTATTATTTCACCCCAGTACCTTAGTAGTAAAGTGCTTTTTTCAAACGTAGGAGTGCTAGAAATAGCATTTTATGCAAAAAGTGGGTTCAATCACAGTAGTAAGTTTAATGGTCTTAGCCTAGACTCATCAGAAAATACACAAGTCCCTGGTGAAACACTTTTGATCTATTAGTGCAGCATAATTTAACAACATTTTTGAGCTTTCACATGAAACATTTACTTCATTATAGCGGTCAGCCACATTTGGCTTATTGTGGGTTTCTCACCTTTCAATAATTTAAGGGTGAAAACCCAATAATGTTGTGAGCACATGGCCATCTTGTGTTGGTTTTAACTCAGTTTATAGGAGGCTTATAGCCATTTCCATATTATTTTAAAGAGGGACACTGACAACGCACACATGCAGACTCTTCATACTCAATAGGCAGTGTGTGCATTTTACAGTGGTGTCTCCATTTCCAAGTACAAAAAAAAAAGAAAAAAATCCAGTGAAGCAGTCCACAGAATATTGACAGGTCTCAAGAACTCAAGGCAACCAAAGAGTAAAACGTTCTTTGATCCACTCTTCCTACTGCTTTTAACATTGCATGAATAATTTATCAAAAATGATTTCCTTGACATGTCCCTGCTGAACCAGGAACGTATGGGAAGGCAAAGAGGCCGGGGCAAGGACAACTAATAGCTGATACTAATTAGTATTTATCTAGTGCTCTGGGGGTATTCCAAGCACTCCTCAGTAATTCTTGCAACAATGCAAAACATGCACTCCTATACAGTTAGTATTTTCTCTATATTACCCTGTTAAAGTGGCAAAGAGACACTTTTCCAAGTGGTACTCCTCTTATATTCAGTTGGGGAGAGTAACTGTCTCTATTCAACCCAGCACAGGGTCTTTCCTAGTGGCTGTTTGCAGGTGGGACTTCAGCATCTTTTGGGACGGGGGTGTTGAATGTTTGATTTTGTTTGTAAACTGCTTTGTCAACTTCTTTGTTGAAAAATGTATATAAATGTTGTTGTTCAGTCGCTAAGTTGTGTCCGACTCTTCGCGACTCCATGGACCACAGCACGCCAGGCCTCCCTGTCCTCCACTAGCTTCTGGAGTTCACCCAAATTCATGTTCGTTGCTTCGGTGACACTATCTAACCATCTCGTCCTCTGCCGCCCCCTTCTCCTTTTGCCTTCAGTCTTTCCCAGCATGAGGGTGTTTTCTAAAGAGTCCTCTCTTCTCATGAGGTGGCCAAAGTATTTGAGTTTCAGCTTCAATTAAGGTAATGTAAACATAACGTAAACTAGAGGAAGAGAGAGCACAGCTTGTCTGGGCCCATAGTAAGTAAGTAAGGCAAAGCTTCTCAGCTCACACTGTATTGCCCTCCTTCCAGGCACTAGATCTGACAGGGCTCACTGTAAGCCAGTGGTTCAAAATGGTTTTCAACTGCCTGCTCCCTTGATCTACTGGGCCTTTGGCTGTGGCTCCCCATTACGGCTACAATCCTCTACATTGGCTAGGGTGGTGGGTTTTTCATAAGGATTCTGCGGCTCCCTTGGCTGGTTTGTGTGGTCCCTAGGAAGCCACAGCTCATAGTTTGGTGGCCAAAGCCATAAGCAGTAGCTTTGGTAGCTCCAACTAAAGAACTCAGAAAAGCTCAACAAGCTGCAATGATCTCTTTGCCATTCAAGATGGTCTTACAGTACCTTTCTGAGCCGTGTCAGTTTCCAGTTAACCAGGCAGAGATGCTGGCAGACCAAATTGAGCCCATCGTAGCAGGCTGCAAATCCCTAGTTTAGGATTCACTGTGGGGCACTTCACATTAAGTCCAGATAGTTATTAGAATAGTATACTGTATTTCACATTCAAATATTACAGCTTAACAACCCTTCTGTTTATTTGGATGTTGTGAGTGGAGTGTTGACATTAGTGAGAGCATCTGCTTGAGAACCCTGGTGAGCACAGGGTGGTGGCTCCAGCTGTGGAAAGATGGTGATAGCACAAAGGCTATCACTTCCCCTTAAGGCTTGTAGCTGCTGTGTTTCTAGGACATAAGGCATGACAGATTGCTGGAGATGGAAATGTAATGTAATCGACTTGGAAATTGACTTTATTAAGCAGTCTTTCAACACAGCAATCAACATATTTGCAGTTGAAATAGAAGAACAATTTCCGATCTGCTTAATGGTGTGGGATCATTACTCTCAATGTTTCTTCTTTGTCTGCAAGTATTCAAATGGCAACAGACACACTTTGTGTAAAAGATATGATACATTTTAGGTGCAAAAAGGAAAAAAAATGGGCAGTGCTTGTTTCTGCTGAGGGAGGGGGTAGATCTGATTGCACATGACTGGCCAACTTGCAGAACTAAATTTTTGGCATATGTGTAATGCCCTTTGGGAATGATAGTGTGAGGAGCTGCATGTGATTGACAGGAACATTCCAGGAGAGAAAAAGAGGATTGGAACAGAAGACGTCCTGCTGCATCAGGCCAAATGCTCATCTGGTCCAGCAGTCCAGCATCATGTTTTCCACAGTGGGCCACCACCTGCCTCTTGGAAGCCCACAAGCAAAAGAGGAAGTATGCCTCTCTCACAACTGTTCCTCGACAACTTGTATTGGGACAGCATCTTGCCACACACCCTGGAGCACACATATAATCATTGTAATGCGTAGCCATTGATAGAATTTGTACAACTCCCGTTTTTGGAGCCACCCAAGAGTGTCCATCATAACATTCTGTATCAATAAATTTCACAGACTAAGAGCACAATCCTATGTATGTCTACTCAGAAGTAAGCCCTATTGTGGGGCTTACTGGCTTACTCCCAGGAAAGTGTGTTTAGGATTGCAGCCTAAGTATGCACTGTGTGAAGAGACATCTCCTTTTATTTACTCTAATCCCCCTCTAATCATTGGATGACTATTGGTTCTAGTTGGTAAGAGAAGGAAGAAAAACTTTCCACACCATGCATAATTTTATATCTCAATAATATTCTCCTTTAATTGCCTTTTTAAAAAGATAAAAACCCTCAAATCGTGTTGCCTTTCCTCAATAAGAAAGGTGGTCCAGTCTTCTGATTATCTTGGTTGCCCTCATTTACATAATTTCCAGCTCTACAATATCTTTCTTGGTCTGTGGCAATTGGAACAGCACACAGTATTCCAAATGTGACTGCACCACAGATCTGTATAGGACAATTATAATATTCGTTTCTCAATCCCTTTCCTAATGACTCCTAGCACAGACGTTTTCTACTTCACAGCTGTTGCATGCAAGGTCTGTGTTTTCCCTAAGAAGGTTAGATTAACTGGAGTCGCCTTTCCTGTTAAATTGATAGGAATCGAGTGAAGCCAAGGGGCAGGCTTAGCGGCCATGTTTGTGTGCCCCAAACAATCTAGATTCCAAGCATTTCAGATTGCTTTTCTGGTAGTGTTTGGGACTGAATAGTTTACTCCTGAAATAAAAACTTACCAAAATAACAACGTGTGATCGTGTAGAAACATCAGTGGTAACCATATTATGAGTTAATATGCAATTCCAAGGTTTAATTCCGCGTAATTATATTACTGAACACACCGGACGAAATGCTACTTGCTGTCTATTTGAACTCGGATTGCACTGTTTTGACAGACTTATTTTTTGAAATCTACACAACCAAAAATAAAGTGTGAACGGGAAGGAAAGAATAAAAGGGGAGGGTGGGCAACAATTAGATAAATATATAGGAAAATTTCAGTAAAATCTCTTCATAACACAAGTAGTTGTCAATATGAGAGTAATTCTTTTTTCCTTCTAGACTATTAAGAGTATTTTTTTAAACTTCTGCACTCACACACACACCCATAAAACAATTCTGTTAATGTTCAGACTTTCGAAAATATTACAGCAGAAAATGGAAGGTGGGAAAAAAAGTGTAAACGGGAAGGGGAGAAAAAGGAGGGGGGAAATTTTTTTTCCCTTCTAGAACATTAACAGTGGGTGTCTGAAAATGGTGAAGAAGACTGCTAGGAACAACAAGAAATTACACAGCTTTAAAAAATAATGCACTCACTGTTAACGGTTGTTTTATTGAACCGATGTAAGGTGAATACATGAACCTTTCCGTGGAAATTAAATCCCATTTTTCGTACAGCGATTCGCACACCCGTATGCAGAACACGCAGGCATGATTAAAAAAGTTGATATTAGATAAATATGTAGGAAAATTACATGAATTCGCGGCAATCCTCATTGGCGGGAAATGTCTGAGTCGGCCATATTTATGTGCCCCAGAAGCTTCAAGAAAATGACCTTATGCCGACTCCAGTTAATCTAACCTTCTTAGTTTTCCCTGAAACCATGACCCCTCAAGCTCTTTTCTGATTCATCTCCAACAGCTTAGACCCCCTCAGTGTATATGTAAAGTGGGATTTTTTTTCTGCCCCAATGTACATAGCTTAATGTTTATTTTATTATTTAAGAGATTTCTATCCCACCTTTCCTATGCTGAAGCAAATGCCCAAAGTGACTTATAAATACCACATTAAAATGAACAATACGTAGAACAATAAATGCACCAGGCCCACGTTATGTAGATGTGCAAAAGTCTCCTTGCAAACTTGTTTATTGTTGCTGGTTTGGGATTAATGCTCTACCAAGTTCCAGTGGCATTTTTATTGCAAACTTGTAGTGCTTAAGATCACTTTACATAATGAAGCTGACCTTCAGTAAATATGAGTAGTGTTGGGATGCAGGGAGACAGTCACTTCTGTATGCACCAAGCCTGCAACTCAACTCATATTTTTGGACCAATGACTAAATTTAGTCAAGGGCCCAATCCTGTCCAATCTTTCAGTGCTGATGCAGCCATGCCAGTGTGCCGTGTACTGCATCCTGAGCTGGCCACCTCAAGGTAAAGGAATGTTTGTTGCCTTACCTTGGGGCTGCATTGGTGCTGGAAAGTTGGATAAGGGGGTGGCGGCCAGTAGGAGAGCCTTCTCGGAGGTGGCCCCCCAACTTTGGAATACCCTCCCCTTAGAGTTAAGAACTGCTCCCTCTTTGGCGGTATTTCGGTATGGGCTGAAGACCTTTTTGTTTCAGCAGGCTTTTAGTTGCTGACAGGCTGGCTGGTTTTTTGCATCCTTTTTTATACTTTTGTATATTTTATGATCCATGGGATTGGTTGTTTTACATTGTATTTTTTTTAATATTGTTTTTAATTATTGTCTTTTAATTATGTAATTATTTTATTGTGTTTTAACTTTGTAATGCTGCCTTGGGTGCCTTCGGGCAGAAAGCCGGGGTATAAATTTAATAAATAATAATAATAATAATAATACGATTGCGTCCTTCATGTAGTGATCAGACAGATAGGTTTAAGATGAGATTGCTTTAGTGCGCAACTCTCAGAACAGCTGCAGTGGTGTAACATCAGTTGATTGTGTGAATTAGTACTCAGAAAGTGGACACAAAAGCAAGACCGCCCATCAAATATGATAGGCTGACTTCCTCTATGCTCCAAATGATGATTCCACACTATGATATAGTGAGGGTGTTCTTTTTGTGCTTTCCATTTTCCCGCTGATGAGGGTGGAATCTCTGCATTCAGTACTTAGGTCAGGCTGTGCAATGCTCTTGCACTACATGTGAAAACAAGAGACTACCTTATAATGAGTCAGACCTATGGGCCTGCTCAGTTGTATCAACTGACAGGCACCACCTCTCCAAAGTTTTGTTCAGGAGTTTTGTTCTGCTTGACTTGGAAGCTGGGACTTTCGGCAGGCAAAGCTGGTACTCTGTCCCAAGCTAGAGTCCCTTCTTTCAGCATGTGTTCCACTGAGGGCACAATCCTAACCTGGAGTTAGGCTGGCACAGTTAGGCCAACAAAGTTTGGCCACCAAAAGGGCCACCTTAAAGCACATTTGAACCACCCTCAGAGTCAGGGGGAATGGCACACGTCTGTGTGCTGGCCTCTCTGGTCCAAACATACTTTAACGTGTCCCTTTTGCAAGCCAAACGTTGCTGGCCTAACTGTGCCAGCCTAATTCCAGGTAAGGATTGCGCCCTTAATCAGTTACTTGGGCTGTCAATCAAACCTGACATTCATAACCTTTGAGGCAGGGGTGGAGCCAAGTCCAGTTTTAGCCTTTTCCTCTTCAAATATGTGATTTGCACTGTGTTTGCTTCTTCAGGGATTCCCCAGGGATATCTCTTGTGGATGTTGCTGGTCAGAAGCCTCTCTATAGTGGGACCCTATCTCTGGAGAAATATATTCATTTGCTTCATATTGATTTCTGGGGGATTAGCAATTGTGCAATAGAACTGTGTTGTCTTAGATGTAGGAATAAACTTTATAAGCCACAATAACATTCATCTTCTCCCCCTCATCACCTTTTTCTAAGCTAAAAACCCCAATACAAGGAAAGGCTCCAGCATATGTGGCTTTGTAGCTTGGAGAAAAAAACAATTAAGGAATAAAATGACTGTAATTATTAAAAAATTATGTGGCAAGAGACAAGTTTTTCTCTCTCTCTCTCTCTCTCTTACAACACTATTGCCAGGAGTCATCCTGGTGGGAGATTCAGGACAGACAAAAGGAAGTAGTAGCCTGTGGAATTCATTGCCACAAGATGTAGTGATCTCTCCTAGCTTAGATGGCTTTAAAAAGGGATTAGGAAACTTCATGGAGGACCAGTGTGTCAGTGGCTATTTGTCATGACTGTTGTATGCTTTCTTAGGTTCAACAATAGTATACCAGTTGCAGGAGTACTAGTAGGAAAGGAGTACATGCGTGCCCCAGTACCCATGGATTTGGTGTGGATGGTTTCAGTTATCCATGTATACTGGACCACCTATTAAAAAGGCAGGAGAACATTAAACAAATCACTTTTTTTACCTTGTTGCAACAAAACCACTGATGTTCCCCTTTCTTTAAAAAGGCGACCCCAGTATCCACAAGTTTCAGGTATTGGTGGGTGGTGATGTCCCAAACGGGACCCCAGTGGATACCGGGGCATGCCTATATACCTTTCTTGCTTGTGGAGTATCCGGAAGCAACTTGTGGGCTACTCTGGACTAAATGGACCTTTGGCCTGATCTATCAAGGCTTTCTTATATTATTGTGGAATATTCTGGATGATAATCCTTCTGGTGGTGGGCAGTGTGAGATAAGATTCAGCTTGCACAGCTGCCACTGAGACCCACCCCCTTGCACCCCAGCCCCTGCCCTTATCAACTACTGATCCGACTCCACTGTTGCCTTACCTGCTCCAGTGGAGGTTCTGTGGCTGTCGCTGCCAACTCAGGGCTTACCACCAGTGATGTCATGCAGGGGGGGAACGCGGGGGAACTCAGTTCCACTTGTTAAAATTAGGGCTGAGTCCGCCCACTTCACTCTCCCTCCTCCCCCTCCCAATTCCTCTGCAAAGAGCTTTTCTTCTTGGTTGGCCGGCATTCAGAGGGTTAAAGGGAGCGACTCCGGATTCCTAGGGGGGCGAAGGGGGAAGGGCTGCAGTGGGGAAGTCCTGCCCTGCACAGCCCCCTTCCTCGCTCCCTGCTGCCACACACGTGGAGTCAGCAGCCGTTCTGGTGAGTCTGCAGCCCACTGGGGAGAAGGGCTGTCCTGGGGGTGCGGTGGCGAATCGAGGAGGGCCCTGGAGGGGACGGAGGGGAGCCGGGACTTTTTGAAGCTGCCCTCCTGATGTGCCCAACATAAGCGGGCTTTGGTGTGGGGAAGCGCCCAAGGGTGCCATCCGGAGTGGTGCCGCCCCTCAGCCCCTTCCACAGGTTCCTGCCTCATTCTGCTCAGCCAGCCTCAGCTTCGAGGCTGCTGCCCCCGTGCCAATTTTCAACTTCCCTGGCAATTTTGAATAACTCCACCTCACCTAGCCGCGAAGACCAAGGAAAGGCTTTCACCACTGCCTCTCCAGTCCAGAGTGTTTCACTGGCGCTCTGGGTGTGAGGCTTCTTTGGGAGACTGTCCCCATCGCTACTGGAGCTGCAATTGGGGAGGGGGGAATTCTTCGCTTTCTGTTCTGTAGGCGCCAGGCACGGTACAGAAACGGCTGGCTCCGCCCACTCGTTGCTGACATTGTTGCTGGCTAGGAACCAGCCGCGGGTAGACCTGGGCTTCGCCAGCCTCCAGCTTATTACGTCACTTCCGGTGGGCGGGTCCTGACACGTGCCAATCAAAAGTGAGTTCCTGTTCTTAAATCATTTAGATGCCACCACTGCTTACCACCTCCCACACCATCACTAGCTGGCTGCAGAACGACAGAGCGGCTGCAGTGCCGTCAACCCTGGCTTTAGGCTGTGGTTCACAAGGTTGGCCAGTGTAAGGCTCAAGTAGGATGAGGCCATTAATTGTCTTGTTACTCCAGCTAAGGTAGAAATTCCAATAACTATGTAAATATTCTTATAACCATAAGAGGACTTGTGAGGACTGTGTGCCTCATGTAGAACTACCACAGATAGTTTAATGTGGAGTTAAGTTACATGTGTGGCGAGAAGAGTGTAGTTGCTCATGGAAGCCATTCAAGTCTGGTTCGCATGTGTAAAGCTCTCTGCTGGATTTAGCCTGAGTGTGAGAACTGTGTTGGCTCAGGAGCAGCCACCCTTTGGCCTAACTCAGTAATGAAGAGCTTGTAGCATCTGAGTATTCAGATCCCAAGAATACTGTTGTCATGTTAAACCAGTTCGGCTAAAGGATGTTATTGAACACTCATAAGCATTAACATCTTACCTCTTAATTAATCCTTTTAAAAAGGACATGAGTGTCACTGGCTGACTTACAAAGAATGTAGTGGATCAATCTCGTATCACATAATCCTTCATGAGGTCAAATGCCATTTGGCACTTATCAGACAGGATTGACATTTGAGGGTTGAGTTATAAAGCCCAGTTAATAGAAGCATGTAATGGGAAAACTGGCAGACTCTTAGCTAGAGCTGAGTGAATAGTGCTGTAGTCATATGTATAGAGAAAGAGAGGATTCCCGCAGGGCCAAAGTAGATAATACGGCAGCATATAAATGGTGAGTTATGGAAGCAAAAGTACATTTTTTTTCCTAAAATGGAGGGTAACAAATCCTCAGCCTCTGGTTAAAAACTAAGATTTTCCAAAATTGGTGGTGAAAATTGATTGCAACAGAAGTATGTTTTTGATTGTCAGTACAATTCGCTTGGGTTGTCACAGGAAAGTATTACTTGGTTAGCTTGGAAGCTCTGATGTCTTGGAGAAATGATAAGCTGCTTTCATGGCCAGTCTTTCTATTAAGGTAGCTTTAAAAAAAGTTCTCAGGTTTGAAAAAGGTAGAGGCTATTGCTTGCTTCTGATGGGATTTTGAGAGTACTGTCAATCCGCACAGAATCCTTTGCAACTTTATGACTGTTTCAACCCTCACAGAGAGGAGGGCTGAAATGAGGAAGTGTCATGCAGCAGCTTTGATAGGGTAGCCGAAGGATAAAATGAAACCAATATTTGGGTTGGAGGAAGGAATGAAGGATTCCGGAATAAGGTGGGCAGTACACATGTATGCACAGGCCCATAATACTTGTTAAGGATTATTATGGTTAATAATAACCATATAATAATAACCACCACCACCACCACCACCACCACCACCGTATAATAATAATAATAATAATAATAATAATAATAATAATAATAATAATTACGGTTAATTGTTAAGGTACTGCCCACCTAAGAGTCCCCTCCAGGTAGAAAAACCTTTTGCAAATTAAATGTTCTTGTCATCTGTGTGGCACAAACGACCCAAATGTATTTGTCCCCAAATTTTTTAACACCAGGACTCATTTGTAAAAATGAAACTCTGTTTGCAACTGGAGACTGCTGCAGCAATTAAAAGACTCCCCGGCCTGACGGGTGCTTAGTGTTCTGCCGGGGAGTGTTGGGACAGCTGGTACTACAACCCCCAAGTGTCACCACAGCCAGCCATGCCTGCCCAGAAAGCTGCATGCCCGGCCTGCTGGGGCGACAGAACCAGGAAGCGACTGGCCGCGATGACACTGGGGGCTGTAGTTGTGGCTGTCTCAGTGCTCCTCGGTGGAGCACTAAGTGCCAGTCACCTGGCAGATGGAAACAGCAGTTCCTGGATCCGGTCTGCAGGCTGGAGTTTGGAGACCACTGCTCTATCGGGACCCAAGCTAACTTCACAAGACTTTTAAAAGGGTGATCCAGAAAGAAATACTTACTTACTTACAAGTAATATTTTATTTATTTATTTGCAAAGAAACTCCATCCATTTCTCATAATACGTCAGCCCAAAGGAACAGCCTCAAGGCTTGAGGGGCTTAGTTATATGACCCAGCCTTAACCTGCCTCTGCTACCAGTCATTGAGGAATTTGGAAAAAAACCCACCAGAAAAAAAAAATGGCTCAAATATTTTCTTCCTATATTTACACAAGTTTGCAAACTGCAGGAGTTCAGCTCTTTGCAGGGCAGTTAGTAACTATCAGTTTTTTGATAGCTTAATTGCCTCAGGGCTTGAAGCAATTAAATGTTAATTGTCAGAAACAATTTTTTTAAAATTGTTGCTTATTTGTTGCTACTGCTCTGACTACCTGAGAAATGTATTTTGTGTTAAGGGGCAGGAAGAGGGGGAAGGTAGCAACACAGTTCCCAGGATCTCGCTGCTGTCCTTACCAAAGGTTTTTTTGTAGACATACCCCTGGCAACACTGGCATCGGGTGTGTGCGGAGCCCTGGGGAGCTCCCTACAGGGCCCCCCCCAAGCCTCAGAAAGCATTTAAAACACTATTGCAACCCACTTCCGGTTTCATGAAACGAGAAGTGCCCATTTTTTTCTTTTTTTAACCATGTTTGGAGGCATGGAGAGCTCTGTGGAGGGCTCCCCAGGACTGCAGTGCTGGAGGCTGAAAAGTGCAGAAAAGTTCCCTCCTGTCCCCAGCGGCACCACAGTCCTGGGGATCATGTTGCTGCCTTCCCCCCTCCCTGCCCCTTAAAGGGTCAGGGAGAAGTGCTTCTCTGGCTGGTGGATCGCGACTGCACTTGGGCATGGTTCATTTGGGCATTCAGGAGAAAAACTGCCAGTTTCTGGCCCAAAAACCAGAAGTGAAGATTTTCGGCCTGCAGAAGGCACCCTCTTTTGCCTGCAAATAAGGTCAGTTATACCCTAACCCCCACCCCAGGTTGTTGCCTTTAGGTAGCTGTGTAATTGGTAAGCACATTTAATAGCTGTACCTTTGAAGCCTCAGTAACTTGCTACATATCTGACTCTTAGAGACTATATGAAGCTTTAAAGTGATCCCTTATTTTTCATCCCTGCATTGCTACCTTTGTTTTCAGCACTTCCTGGTTTGTTTTCTGGTTGGAATTTTGTTAAATAATTTATTTCAATGCCACATCATTGAATTCCCAAAGGATGGGAGCTTCTACGTACTGGCTGCTTCTTGCACTATGAAATAAGTTTGGAAACTCTGGGTGTGATGCAGGCATAAGGATAAGGAACTCCCCCATGCGACTTGGGACTTCTGACATTTCCTTTGCTTTGTAGGAAGGAGCTATGCTCCAACAGCCCTTTTGCCACAAAAGCAATGTGGGAGAGGGTCTAAAGTAAGAAAGCTGAACGCCACTGTTGACTCTTGGAAAGCTTTGCTTGCTTCCAGCAAGCTGTTCGTTCCTATTTTCTGGTCTTTGAATTATGTCTTCATGTGGGTTCTTTGAGGCCTGTGACATGACTTCTGTTATGTAGTGACATAAAAGCATATCAGGCTGGCGGAGTGCTTTTGGTCTGTTTCCTTTTTTTTATTGTTTCTGACTGACAGGAATGTGGTTAGAAACAGAGAAGGCTTGCCTGGAATGTTTATTGTTTCTAAGTTACATCTGAAGACAACAGTGGCAAATGATAATGGACAGCTTTACCTAGCCAATGTTTTAAAACTAGACACGCACCTCATTGGGGGGCTTTCAGTTTTCATATTGAAATAGGCACTTTAGAAAGGTTAGGAATGTGTATAGAATTCGTAGCAAAGTTCTCTTTTCCCCAAAAATGATGATTGGTTTGAAATCATTGGATGCCACTTTCTTCACAGCAGTCCCATTATTCTCTGTTTGCTTTTTATGCGGAATAATGTCTTGGGACAGTGCAGGTTTCTTTAGGGTTCCAAGACCGTTGGTTATCATGTGGAGATGGGCTGATGTTACTGGTTGATGTGTGATGCGGCTGAACTTGAGTACAGAATGCTGTAGTCTGATATCACATTAGCAGCAGGATGATATAGAGAACCACATGACACAAGCATGTGACCCAGGCTCTGGGTTGAGGTTCCAATTGGTAATTCCTGTTTCTTTAAAAGAAAGGGGTGGTGATCTCAGTTGGAATTGAGACACATGGAGGTGGGGAAGTTCATTCACTCCCTTTGTGCTGTGTTAAACTTGAAAATTTGTCTGCTGAAGATTTGCCTTCCTAGAGTGGTTGCGTGTGTGTGTGTGTGTGTGTGTGTGTGTGAGAGAGAGAGAGAGAGAGACGAACTCCCCCCTCATTGCACACTCCAGTTCCCATCAGATGCTCCACTGCTGCCCCATGCAGCTATTCAAAAGACAGGTACTTCCGATGGGCAGCTTGCCTCTGGAGGAAGTGTTTACATACTCATGTAGTTTGGCCCTCATTTGAAAAGGCAGAATGTAGTGCTGCCAGTTGTCTGAGTGCTGCAGAGCTCTGCAATTCAAATGTTTGTATTAAAGAAACACAAGTATTTTACGGGAGTGTTCAGAAAAGCTGCCAAATGGAGCTGTTTGGTAGGTGGATATGTTGAAAGGGAGGGGGGTAAGAGCCAAAAAATAAAGCAAAAAAAAGACACTAGGAAAACATTTCAGCTCATTCCTATTTAAAACTCTGGAAATATATAATGTACCCTGTGTGCTAGGCTCTTTTTGGGGATAGAATGAAAAATGCTATAAAATATATCATATTGTCGCTCAAAGTTTGAAGTAGGTTAGAATTCCACTTCACCCCTTTTTACGTGAACCTGAAACCACTCCACTTCTTTTTAACAAATGTAATTGAACCTGTGCTACTTTGAAATAAAAATCCTGCATGAAGCACAGATGCCATTATAGAAATCCATAGGACGAGACTGTGCTTAGAGTATTGTGTGCAGTTCTGATCGTTCCATCTCAAGAAGTGCATAACAGAGATGGAAAAGCTTCCCAAAAGGGCACTGAAGATTGCCAAGAGGATGGAATGTGGGGTTGGAGCTTTGTCTTTATGAGGAAAGCAATTAACTGTTTGGGACTTCTTAGTTTAGAAAAATGACTAACCAGGGGGTGGGGGTGGGGACAGGAGGAGAACATGATGACAGCTTATTTAGTTACAATCAGTGTAGAAAGAGTTAATATATTGTATACAAGGGAAAACCTTAATGCCTCGTGAATCAACTTGGTATTTGTTCAGGCATTTCAGCAGTGCTGTTTCTACCAAGGTGTCACTTCGCAGCTGGGAGGTGTTGTGCAAAGGAATGCCTCAAAAGAAGTGGTACTGTTGAAAGGGTGGCCTGCATAATAATTGGGCTTTCCCAGTGCTTCGGCCGTGTCTCCCCTCTCTCATCCTTCTTGGTCTGCCCCTTCCCCCATAACATTCTTTTCCTTCTGAGGCCTCCGCCTCTCTCCCTCCCAGACTCTTATCAGAAGTGGTGCTGCTGAAAGGGTAGTGCTGAGAAAGCTTAATTGTCACATGGGCCAGATAAAGAACTTCTGTGTGCCCCACGCCTGCTCTAGACTGACCTTCAGTGAAGTTGGATAACTGTCAAGCTGCTGTCCAAGAGACAAAGTGAATACAGTTCTGATGGAGAATCTGCTTTAGGGCATAGTGTCAGCTTCAATATCCACTGTGGCACATGGTGACAATAGGTATGTGTGAACATGAGTGTTTGTATAATCACAAAGCCTGATTTTGTTGTAAGTTGCACTCAGTGTTTTTCCTCCACATAATATTTATTCAAAGCAAACTTCTAAGTGATTTAGGTAGTTCCTCCTTATGTGAAACATTGGAAGAGTTTCCAGAGAAATAAAAGATTAAAACAATTTTTTCTGGGATTTTTTTTAACATCTAACCCTTTACAAATGACATTTGGGAGTGTTAAAATCTTGACGTGTTCTAGACTTGACTGTTGACATCCCAGCTACATTAGCATTGTAGATAATACCTAAGGTACTATGTAAAACTGTAGAATAATTTCTGAGGATTATAGTGATCTCACCTAAAGAAACTATTTGGATTAATACATATAGCAATTCAATCAGCCAGATTTTGGGGGAGGAAGGTAAATAATGCAACAACAGCCCTCCTGGATCACATGAATGCTTCCTCTAGTCCAGCATCTCTTTTGGCCATCCAGAAGCCAAAAAGCAGGATATAGTAGGCAAATGGTCCCCTCACTGTGTTTCTTATCAGCCATTGTTATTCGGAGGCATGTACCTCTGGAAGTTCCGCATACGTTGATAAACTTTATCTGTGCATTTGTCTTATCCCTTTTTAAAAGTCACCTAAATCAGCAGCCATCACCATGTCTTGTGCTAGTGAATTCTATGTGTTGCACAAATAAGTGCTTCCCCCCCTTGATTGTGGCTTCTAGGCAAAGGGGAAAAAAACCTTCTCTCTTTACTCTCCCCACACTATGCATTAATTTTATAAACCTGTATCATATTTCCTCTTAGCTGCTTTTTTTTTCTATACTCAACCCCGTCAAATGTAGTAGGCTTTCCTTGTGCTCCAGGCCCCCTTATAATTTTGGTTGCTCTTTTCCAACACCTGTTTTTGAGATGATGTGACCAGAGCATACACAGCATTTTACAGGATAGATTTTTTAGAGGTCATTGCACTATCAGCAGTTTTATTTTCTGTGAACTGCCTGACCTGAATGTATAGGCTACAGCCAATTCATCTGGTGTGGTTGTGCAGTTGATGGTGTTCCATTTCTTGTTGTGCATTCCAAATTGTCCATTCATAGGCAATATAACATTTTGTTTTTACTGACAGTTACAATGAAATAGTGTTGATTTTTTTTTTTGTCATTTTACTTGACAACATTTCTTTTAATTCAGGGCATTTATACATTGCCAAAATGTACTTTCAATGTAAATAATGTTCTCCTGAAACTTTAATTTTTAGCTTGATTCTGTTCATGGTAGTGAAATTTTGTTACTATTCCATTCAAACTATAAACAGCATCTTAATAAAACAATTAGGTTTTATATAGACCTCTACATAGTTGATCATGAATCTATTATGAAGTTTGCTTTAAAAATCCAACATTTTTACAGTACAGCAAATACAGTTTATACATTTTGTTTAGTTTTTTGGAATCTCTCTTTCTGCATGGATTATTACCACCAATTCTTGTTTTCTTCAGCAATGTAGCAGTTCTACTGTTTGGGGAAAAAACAACAACAATCCTCTAAATACTAGGAATGTGTGAAAATTATTGTTCACCCAACTTGAGAGTGATTTGGTAGCTAGCCACTGGAGTTTCAAGACTCAGGACAAAAAGACAAAAATCACTAAGTTTGTGCAAGACAAAAATGGAATAGGGAGTCAGAAGCCAATAATTTTTTGCTACTTGTGACTTTTTCAGAATAAGGAATCCTAAAGCTACCTCAAAGGCTGTTTAGTTGAACCTGTTTGTTGGCCTGACCTGTCTCATATGTGTCAGCCATCGTTTACATGTGCTCACACAATCTCCTCTTTGACATTTCTGGGGAGGAGGAATTTTATATTTTTCTTCAGCAACCTGTTTAATTGCCTAATCCAGCAATTTTCAACCTTTTTCATCTCATGGCACACTAACCAAGTTCTAAAATTGTCATGGCACACCATCAGTTTTTTGACAATTGGCAAGTCACACTGCACTTCTGGTAGGGGTCTCACATCCCCCAATTGGCCCTCCTCCTTTCGTGGCATACCAGTGTCCATAAAGTTGTATGCCAACTATAAGCCAAGGAAGTTAATCATTACTATGTCCCATTGAAATGAATGATATAACTTATTAGACATCAAATTAATAGTCATGATAAACATTCTGAGGATATGATCATGGCTCCCCAACCTTCTGTACACTGAACTATCCATCTTTTTTAATTGCACCATTTCAGTAATGTACAAAGGTCCTATTTGGTCACCGCACCTCCTTAGTAGTGGTGGGTTTATTCCCCCAAGCTTTGCATGCTTAGCAAAGACTTTTGTAATTTATTTGATTGGCGGGACTACTTGAGTATCAGCTGTAGAGTTGCAGATGGTTCCAGGGCACATTTGGGGACTTGTGCTTGATTTCATCTGAGGAGCTTGCCGAACCTGTTGGGCCTACCTTGTATCCCCCATAGGCTAAGAGTGCACCCTTGAATGTGTGTGCAGTGCTCCCCTACAGCAGAGCATTACAAGGAGAAATAGAAGACATGCTATTTTCAGGCAGTTTGTCCGCTCAGATGATTGCTAAGCAAAGAGAAAGGCTCTCTTGGGGCCGTAACATCACTGTTTTAATAACAAAGAACGATAAAACTCAATTTGAAGCAAGTGTGTGTTTGTGCCACAGACCCCATCAAAATGTGCTTCTTGGGCCAGCACGTGAAACACTACCAGACAGTAATATGTCAGGTGCCAAGGATCCATTTTAATTGACTTCAAGTGACATTTTAATTTTTAAAAATTATTGATAATCCTGTTAACACTTATGTACTCTTTTGTTTAAATAAGTACACATTTCAGTTCGGTTAATAAAGAAAATATGAACAACTTGTGTCTAAAACCATGATGTATATATATTTTCCTCCATATACATATGCCCATTTTTGCCCTTCCATCCAATTAATGTGTTTGCAATTTAATGTGTTTGCTTCCAGTTTACTACAGGAAGAGAGAAGGGTGCATATCATACATTTGGAGTGGTGTGCCTGAAAGAGTTAACTACTGTGTTAGATCACTGACAAACTATGTCTACGTTACAATATATACCTCTGTGTCAATTTATTTCTGCTCTAATACAGATAATAGCTCTGAAATGTTTTCTTATCCCTGTGATAAAGATCAGGCAAAGCTGACGCTATCATCAATGATAAAAAAACACATTTGTTTCTCAAAACAACATTCATCCTCAAGCCTAGATATTTGACAAACTTGGAAGAATCCTCTTTTGCAAATCCCTTTATCTGACCATCAGTTTCTGGCAATCCAGACTCACTTTCCATGTAGCCACATGTCTCTATAACCTGTAGCAATTAGTTGCATAACCTGCACATTTTTAGTCTGTCTCAAGCTGTTCAGCTAAATAAAGACGACTATATTTCAATTATCTGGGCAAAGATCACGTTCCATCTACATTCTGCGCAACATCCAGGACGCTGCTGGTGTTAAATACTAAATTGCAGTTATTGTGGTCTGACTGCGTGAAGGCTGCGCATTGCACCATTAGTGAATGATAATGACTATAATACAATGTTAAACCATAATAGTGATATTTTTATACTTACCAATCAAAGGAGCAAGAGGCCACTCTTTCTTCTGTTGTACATTTACAAAGTTTTATTTTCCATTGCTTCTATTATGCTCAGTTTTAAAAATGTATAGAAGGTGTACTACAGCTTGGGGAGGGGGTGGGGATAAAATACCAAATAAAAGCCAATTGTCATTCAGTGACATTTTATGTACAATGTTTTCTGTTTAGCCAGAAGGGTCTAGTAGATTGGCTTGCCGTGATACTGCATTTTGCCATTCTCTGGGGTGCGGGCAAATACACTTGGGTAATAGATGACTTAAGAATATCTACTCGCATTTCCTGCCATTGACGTAAATGGGGAAGCTCATCCTCACACCAAAGTCTCCAGTCTTGTATGGAGACTTGAACAAATAGATTATGGCTAGGAATTGGAACAAATAGATTATGGCTAGGAATCCTCTTCTTGCTTGGAGAAATCAGTGAAAGAAGTTTTAAAGAGAATGTCAAGAATAAAAAAAATGTAGGCTAGTATAATTTAATCCTATTTAGGACTGGATAATCATGTGAGTCACTAATAGTCAGCTCACAATAAAGGAAGGCAAGTACATAACGGAGTTTCCACTCTAGAAAAAATAAAATAAAAGTTTGAACAAAGGTGGTAGTGAATGGAATGTGTTGCCAGATTATCAGTTTGGAATCCTCATATCAGAGCCTCAACATTGTTTTTTAAACCAATTTCCTATGGGGTGGGAGAGGAAAGGAGGGGGAAAGCCCTGTCTTCGCCTACTTCTCTTTACCTTACAGGAACACAATAAATGACTGCCTTGGAGGAATACAGCTGCCATACTGATCAAAGCGTTCTCACTTCAGCCAGCAGTGATCCAAGGAATATCTGCTATCTTTCACATCTAACCTGAGCTAAGGGGGTTGGGAGGGGGTCCCCTTTTTTCTGTTGCAGGCTTTTCAGCCCCTCGTCCCCAGTGGTGCTACCTGGAAGCAGCACATAATTTACATAAAGAAACTGAGAGGGAGAGAAGCCCCCCCCCCCATTTTCATGCTGTTGCCATAGCAGGAAAGAAACACATACCCCACCTCACAAACAACGACCACCATCCCTCTCCAGCCACTCAGCACGCTCTCCGACCCATCCATTTATACTGGAGGTATTAGGAACAGGCACTGTGTTCCTTTCCAGCCCCAACACGGTTGTACCAAAACAGTGAAGCACTGGCAGGTTCTTGGGTACTTGCATACAAGAGTGGAAAAGGCCTCGTACCTTGTACAGAGGCTTCCAGATTCTCATAAATATGAGAGTTCTCACATCTGGCAACACTGAGATGAAACACTGCTTATGCTATACAAACATACACACAAGTATGCATACATGGGGACATACACACACATACACTCACAAGCAAGAATGTGTATTTTGATGGGAGGATTCTTGGAGATAGACATTCTTAGCAAATATGGATGACAGATCAATTGTAATTTATTTTCTTTTAACACTGTATCATCATAAAGAAAACTGGTATAAATGAAAAAATCTATTTCAAATATCTACATCTAAAATTTTAGGCAGTGAAAAAGCACTTCGTTGACAAGGAGTGTGGAATGATGAATGTTAATTGTCAGGAACTGCTGAATGCCTGTTTTTTTTTTTAGTTGCCACAAACAAATTCACATATCAGAACGAACAATACTGCTAAATATTCCGATTTTGTTTTCTCTTGTTAGAACGCACTGGGGAAAAGAAAAGAGAAAAAAAAAAACCCCTCCCCCCTGGAAATTCATACATATTTCAAAGTTTTGAAATTGAAGCAATATTTAGAACCATAGATGAAGAAACACTGTGGCATTGGTGTAATATACACAATGCACTTCTCTCTCTCTTTCTTTAAATCTGTAATGTACATCAAATACTTTACAACAATGCATTAACAAAAGGCAAGAAACATCTTGCTGTACAGAGGAAACCCCAAATGCAACTTGAAGCCTAGATTCACAATGGATGAGGAGAGTAAACAAAGTGTGAGAAGCTGTCCCCCCACCCCAAGGTATGTAAACTGTTCATTTTCTTGTGCTTAACTCTGGACCCCCCTCCGCGGTTGCACCTCCCCTTATTTCCTTCAGCCACATTCAGTGTACAGCACTATTTGATTTAAACTCTACATACAAGGTCAACTGGAAAGCTGCCCCCACGCCATATATTTCTATATCTATATATAGAGAGACAGGATTATATAGATACAGAAATAGATATACATTTTCCCCTTTCTAATTACTCCCGTGCTTAACTCCCAATTCTTTTAGCCGTCTAAAAGTATCTTAAATTTTCCATACTGATTATCAGGGCCTTCCTACGGAACAGGCTTTAACAAACTAAATTTGCAGGAAAAGAATGTCTCGTGGTATGCATGCACATGCACAGTTCCCGTAGCTTTTTTTTCTTGCCCAAATCTCAAACCCAGGAATCTGGAGATGCAGGATAGTGGCTTGTTTCATAATTGAGTTCACTGTAGGGCCGAGCAGCTGAGTAGAAGTCAACGTAATTGCCGGTGGACTTGAGTCCCAGATGCATATTGTACTCGCTTGCAGGTGGGCGATGATGGACTTGGTCCTCAAAGAAGGACTCATCATAGTTTCTTGTTGAATTCTGAAATGGCTGATATGGTTCGTAATCTTTCCTATTGGGCTCCTGTGGGACTGGCTGTGTTGAAACCTGTCAACAGAACAATATCCTCAGCTTGTTAGGTAAGACTGTTATGACTGCTATTTAAGGTGTCAATACTACAGTTCCACTTCAGCGCTGCTTATTAGGGTGGTCAATATGAATATTTCCTAAAAGATATTTCCAGCCATGTAAAATATCTTGTAGTTCTGTATTCTGTATTAATTTCACTGCTTGACCTGATCTTTCCAAAATGATTGCTTTGCATTTATTACTGCTCCTAATAGATGTGTTTTGCTTAAAAAGATGGTTAAAACAGAAAAGGTGAAGGCAATGTATGTTTAAGATCTTCAGAATACTAGTAGTCAGTCCCAGATATCAAAATCTGATACAACAGGTCTGATAAAATGCCTTGTATCATTTGCAAAAATAGTGTGTATTCAAGCTGCATTTAAAACAGCATGCTCTATGACCTACCAGTAAAGCATTTCAAATTATTAAATAGGCTGAAATATCAAAATCACACTTAAGGCACCTAATGTCTTCTAATGATGAATTGAATTAAGGAGTTGTACTCTTGAGCAGGTGTCTTTGGAAATTCCTCCAACTCTGCTCATTTAGGCAGCAAACTAAAAGCAATGATTGGATTTGAAGCTTCTGAATTATTACTGAAGACCTCTAGAAACCATGCATACTTATTTGGCTTAGGGTTCTTAACTTTGAAAAGCTTAGCATTAATCATGGACAGTTAAGAGTTTTGCTTAAGAACCCAATTCGGTATAATCCAGAGATGAGGAGACCTTTCGGTATACCATTCCCAATTCTACACTGTGGTTCCCAACCTGTGGTCCATGGAAAATGGTTTACAAGCAGGTTAGGCACTCATTGCATTGATGGCGCTTGGCTTGACCAAGAGATTGGGGCAATCCGGTGGCCCTTGGCAATAGCACAAAGATGTCATAACACCATCACCAAGTCCTCCTGTGCTGTGCACTCGGTGGTCCATAATGGACCTGACTATGCGAGATAGGGAATTGCTGGCCTGTAAATCACATTTTTTAAAAAAACTACACCCACAAAACATGAATATTGTCTCCTGAAGACAAGTACACATACAATGTTAAGTGCAGACATATTTTCTTTCTCTCTCAAACACAATCTTCAACAAAACCCAATGAAACAGAACATATGAGAATTGGCTTTCATTTTTCATACATTTACAGAGTATGTCAGAAATTCATTAGCCATAACAGCATGGCAATAAATGTCAAATTCTGTCACTTACTGATAGCTTTCCAAACCAAATACCTTTTGGCAAATGACTAAATTTCATTTTCATCCTTTACCAGGATAAGCTGTCATTTATTAATCTTACCATGATAGCTCAGTAAACTTCTAAAATGAGCATCATGATCTCATACTTATTTTGGACATTTACGGATGTATCTCAAGAACAATAAATGGCTGAATTTTACACTCATTTCCAAAATTCACTGATAAGTGTCATTACAGTGGCCGGCATCTTAGGTCTACTTTACTGGCACAAATCCAACTACAGGTTCTTTGCAGACAAACATAAAAACCCAAGGAAAAAGAAAGGTGGATATACGGCAGTCAATTCTTCCCATCATTCAATTTACTAAATTTTTGCCTGAAAGTGAGCCTGACATTGGAGAATGAAGCTGCTCTTCCCTTAGTCAGTCTCAATTTGTGCCTGCCTTTTGTAAGTTTTAAAGAAACTGTATGCATTTTTCAGATGCAAGGGATTTTCAAGATAATTTTGAGTATCACAATTTTAGCTTTATACACTGATTCTGGAATGTAATTCTTGTGTAAGATACAGGCCCACTGTACTAGGGTGGACTGGAAAACTTCAGAACTGTAAAGCAATGAATTTGTGTTTGGATGCTATGATTCCCCTCGAGTTGCAGATATATTAGCAATTATTGTTGGAAAAATATATTATCGGGTAGCATTTTACATTTTCTATGCAACATGGCCTGCAGAAAGAGATTATATAGGCTGTAGGGGTGGGTAGAAGACAAAGAAATGAAGTTTCAATAAGTCAAACTTGCTTTTCTCTAACTTGTGCTGAGGTCTGTATAGCACTAATTTCAGTTCCTTAATTCCATAGTATTTTCACAATAATGGCAAATGTTAAGAACATGGACATTTTCACCATCTGCAATGGCAAAAAATGACTGCAGAAAAGTGTTATGTTCATAATTCATATATACAGGTTGAGTATCCCTTATCCAGACTGTCTTGGACAGGAAGGTGTCTGGATTTTGGATTTGTCTGGATTTCAGAATAATTGCCTAAATAAAATGAGAAATACTTTCTCTTGCTCTTTTCACATTCACCCTTATGGGTGTCTGTTGGCCTCTGTGACATTTTTCAACAAGGTCTGTGCAGGTACACATCACAGAGCAGAGAACAGAACCTTACACCTGCACTGTAGGTGGGAATGAGCTCAAGACCTTCTAAGCCTTCACTACAAAAAACAAGGCTTGGAGAAACATGTCTGGAATTTGGAATTGTTTGGATAAGGGTTCATCAACTTGTACTTAAGAGTTCAGTTCTGGTTGAAGTAAATTGCTCCAGCTACATACCTGGTTGTGTTTAATATCCTCAGCTGGCGCACCATACGAATTTCTGTACAAAGTAGAGATTCCAGTGTTCTGAGCTGAAGGTGGGGAAAAAAAAGGAAAGGTATTACCAAACAGTTCAGTTCTGAGTTCTGCAACAGTGAGTTGGGGGGGGGGGAGGAAGCAAATTTGGTGTTAAATCAGCAATTGCCTTTGTTAGTCGTGTGCGATGCATGCACAGTTAGAATGTGGTGAACCGTTCTGGTGGCTCCATTGCGGAGTTGGAAAAGAGTTGGAATATCTTCCTATGAGGAAAGGATCAGAGTTTTGTGGTGGTGGGCATACAGCATACAAAAGCATGAAGTATTGTTCACTAATATTGGAAAATAACACTGAATTATAGTGATCTAGCCACACGTTTAACACGTTCTACTATTGAAACCACAACATGTGAACCATATTGAGCTAATGTTAAATTGTACATATAAATATATTTCCAGAATGTGTAGCTAGACAACAAGGCATTCTATTGACTGCCTTCTGAGTTTGGTGGAAAACAGATGCTTGGTCTTCATAACTTTAGTAGAAAGGCCTTAAAATGCTACATTCCACTGCTGTTTTTTATTCTGAAGACTCCTAGTTAAACCCTGAAATCCCAGTACCTTGAATCACACTGCAATCAATGTCAAAACAAGAACCATGATTAAGGTGACTTTTATACTTCCAAGTGAAAATCACATCACATAATAAATACTAGCAATGTTTGAAAAGTATTACGCAGAACTAGTAGGCTATACTGGACCATTATTTGAATATATACAAAGGTGAACTCCTAATTTGCTTCCCTTAGGAATGATTATGCCTTACTTTCACAGCTGTTTCATATGGCAGAAAACTTGGATAACCTTTTTTGCATATGAAAAGCCAGTAATTCCACCATCTGTTGCAGACAGCAGAAAAATCTGATTTGAAACGGTCTTATTTGCTGCTTCAAAAAATGTGAAAGCCCGTTCTCCTGTCTTCTGTAGATTCTTCCTCTATGATGGATCATGGTGGTTCCATTTTTGAAATCTGGAACCCTTCCAAAACTGCTCAAAATATTTTTGTACCATATGTTGAAAGACAACTTGAAACCGTCAGATGAATGTAGCGTAGGATCATTACTTGGAGACAATCAGAAAGAAAAGTTGGCAGGTTCTTTCATCTAGAGCTATCCTACTCACTTGGCAAGATTTTCTCTGAGCAGGTAATACACTGATGACACTAGGTGGTTGCCACCATCAGCACCAGTTTGCCTGTAGCCAATTGAATACAGCACTGTCTGAAATTTGTCTTCATGAGGAATCTGATACAAGGCTATTTTCAGCATACTTTTTATGCTAGAGGTCCAGGAATGAGAAACTTGCTCATATGGAAAGTTGATATTGATGTTTTGGTTATAGCACCCGTCGCATGTTGTCATTTTCTGCAACCAATTAGTGGGCTACAGACATTGTGAGTCATGATGGAGGTGGGGAAAGACACTGAATGATTATCTGTTCATGAATTGGCACACGCTCCTTACGTTGAGTAGCCAGAGATGCTTAGATTCTTCCACCCTAACAGGTGGCACCTTGAATCATCATTTTCTGGTCACAGACATATATGAAATGGCTGGAAGGTTTCCCAGGTGTAAGAGCTGTATTTTCTGAACCTGGACACATTCTTAGTAATGTGGGCAGCAACCAAATGAAAATGACTGAATGCTTTGTGACACTGTATAATGGTTTATGACACTGCTTTATGCTCAAACAAACTAGCATACCATTGTTAAGGAAACAAGTCAACACGTGTTTACTAAGAAGGGACAATTGATGGAGAGGATTCCGCCTACTGTGAATGTTTTGCTTCAGTGCCAAGTGGCTGCTGGTCGTAGGCAGGGAGAAGCACTGAATGCACACCATCAACAGTCTTCCCCTAGAGGCTTCCTCCTTTCATTGGATATGCAGTGGGAGCCATTCTGGATGGTGCAGCCAGAAATCGTGCAGAGAGCTTACCCATTGCATTTGCAGGATATAGACAGCCAAAACCACACACACAGTACAACTGTATTTGCTTTGAACAGCCTTGTCCATGATAGAGAATGGTAATCTGTACACTTTCAATGTTACTTATTTTTCTCGGCTTTTTAAAATAATTGTAGAATATATTCAGTATGTTACTTAATATGCTTCTGTTATATAGAGTTGGATATGAAGATAAATTAGGGTTGTATCACATTCATAGCTATTTAGGTATTTGTATTAGGCATTTTTGTACTAAATTGGTTTTTGAGTATTGAACAGACCCTCTTCTACTGTAAGGGTCTTTTTTGTACTTCTCAGGCACAAATATTCAACAGACATGAACACAGGTAACATTGTCACACTAGTTAGAATACATTATTGTGCAAACCTACTAACTCACAGTGTTTTACTATTTTCACTGCTTGAATGATCTGGTGTGTTAGGTTGTTTCAGTTTTGGGTCATTATTAGTTTAGAAAAATGACAACTAAGTAGACATGATAGAGCTTTACAAAATTGTGTGCTGATAATAGGATGGATAAAATAATTGTTTTTCTTCCTTGCTACTAGCACTTGATGACACCCAATGAATTTGATTTGCAGAAGTTACAGAATGGAAAAATTGGAAATTTTTCTTTACACATAATTTGATGCATGGAATTCATTACCACAAAATATATTAACACCTCCTATTGCATCAGGAATATTAGAGCCATGTTAAAGTCTAAATTACAAATTCACCACTACAACATGTAAACAAGCATTGTAATCATATTTAAATAACAATGGTTGTGAATAATTTAAATTTTATCATCCTTCCCTGCAAGGGTACAGCAGCACTCAGACAAGAAAGAATCAGATCCAGTAATAAATTGGGGAGCTTGTGTCTTTGAAAGTCTTGTTTTGGGAGAGGCTACTCTTTTCTTCCCATCATGAGAGCTCGTGTGAAAAATAGTTAGGCTAGAACAAAAAAGAAACTAACAAATTTGGAAGGTTGGGCAGCCCAGTCCTGAGCTGTCTGGATGTAGCCAGCTGCCTGGGTCCCGCGGTGTATGGGGGAGCTGCTGGGAGTCTCCACAGGAAAAGGGGATGTTCATCCTCTTCCCCAGGGAAAGCCCTCCTACCAGAGGGCTCCCCGACCCTCTGACGTCTGGTTTGCTGGTGGAGAATCAAGCAGTCCCATGTTGGGCTGCCTGGGCTGAGGCTGAGATCCAGTGGTGGAGGTCACTGCCAGTGCTGTCCCTACTTTGCCCGCCCCCGGCCCAGTTCTGCCCACCTGGAATTGCCACAACACTGGCAACAGGAAAACACACTGCTTGCCGGCTCTGCAGGAGCGCCTCCAGGCGGGGGAAGGCGGCATTGGGCCAGTATGAGTGGTAAGACCTTATTGTCCATGTTGGACAGGCCTTATTATTATTATTTATTAGATTTCTATCCCGCCTTTTTGCCTGGAGGCACCCAAGGCGGCATTACAATATAAAAATACAATATAAAAGTTAACATTAAAAAGCAATTTAAAAACAATATTAAAACAATACAATAAAACAAAATTAAAACAAAACAATACAATTTTAAAACAACAAGCCCAGTGGATCATAAAATAAAATATAAAAATGTAACAAACCAGCCAGCCAGCCAGCCAGCCTGTCAACAGTTAAAAGCTTTTTGGAATAAAAAGGTCTTCAGCCCCCGCCGAAATGTTAACAAAGAGGGAGCCGTTCTCAATTCTAAGTGGAGGGTGTTCCAGAGTTGGGGGGGCCACCACCGAGAAGGCCCTCTTCCTGGCCGCCGCCCCTCTCACCTCTCCTATTGGCTGCACAGTCAAAAGGGCCCCTCCAGATGATCTAAGAGTACGGGTTGGATTATATGGAAGGAGGCGGTCCCTCAAATACCCCATCTGTATGGCACATCTGCAACACCAGCACAGGCAGAAAGCTTGTACCGTCCATTCTGAGCTGGGTAGGAGTGGGCCCTTAATCTCGCTCACAATATATTTTTTCTGAAACCAGGTGGGATGCTTTTTAGATTACTTTATTGTCATTATACATAATGTACAACGAAATTTGTAAGCATTCCAGGACACAGACCCACACACACCTTATACACTCAACCCTTATACACTTTTTAGTGCATTTCCCCAAAGAGGAAAATTCTGTTTTAATTATTTCTTTAAACACTCCAAACAAGGCAGCATCATTCTTTACACCATGCCCCTCCTGCCTCTACCTCTGTGTTTGCTGAGTGGAGCTGAACTATATGGTTTTGACTGTAGTATTTTGCTATAATTTCCCCCTCCAGTATTAGGCTAAATATGATGCTTACTCAAGCCAGGAAAAAGTTGTGCCAAACTGCCTCTGCTCAGCTCTATACTGTATTCTAATACTTCTGAGTTGATTACAGTACTTTTAGGGTTGCATTCATGCTCACGTTTCTGGACACAAACTTGGATTCAGAAAACATTAGTGGTGTAGACTCATGGAACGTAGCTTTGCAGTGCTCCCAAAACAACTAATCCTGAGGGTTAAGGGACCCTCGGGAATAAATAGCATGCTGTATGATATAGAAAGCCACTGGTAGAAGTGGTGAGTCAGCAGAAATTCCCTCCTCTGCACACCATGTGGGTGGAAATGACTTTCTACAACCCTCCTCTGGATCCAAGACACAATGACATAAAGATCATATTCATCTTGCCGTATAGAAAATACCTGACTGCAAGTTATCTGTTTTAGAGGGATGAAAAAAGAAGTTCACAAAAATGAAATTTGATATTATGCTTTATTGAATCATTTTCTGTTTGGCTAATCCTATTTCCTTTTCATGCTTGTTGTGGTGCTTTTTTCAAGGTGATGTATTCATTTCATACTCAGAGTAATTTCTTTTTCATTTTTTCTTGCCCTTCTCTTCAGTGGATGTTGCATTTCTTTCGGTAACAACTTGCCCCGATGTCAGCTGAAGTAACCTGAAAAAGCAAATAAGACTTGTGAACTCTGTCCTCAATCAGATAGCAAAAACTATTGCAAATCACATTATTTTTGGCTTGGTTGCTTAGCTAATCACTCATGCAGAGCTGAACATCTGGTAGGGCAACAATGAGGCTAATGCCTGCATATCAATGTTTGTACCCAGCTGAAAAACAGTAAGTCTGGAGAAGGCAGAGAAAAAATCTCAGGCAAAATGAAATAAAAGGGGAGCAGGAGGAATTTGGTATGAGCAAACAAACACTGGAGTACCAGCAAAGAGTGCAGAATGAGGAGAGAGAATAGTTAAAGTGAAAAGAAACTTAAAAAAAAAAAGATAGGAAAAGGAAGTATTTCTGCCAGCCTTTGCTTAATAAATTTCCATGTTCTGCAACTCCTACAAAATAGCAGTATATCTATATGGCCTCCTAAGCTGTCAAATTAGATTCTGACAAGTGAAGATGTCTCTATGTAGCTGTGCAAACAGCAGCTACACACACGTCTGTCTTCCATCATCCAGGCATGAATTTTAGAGGCACTGAGTGAACAAAAGCATGAATGTCAGCAGAGTCCAACTTGAGCAGAATTAAATTAAAGGCTTCTGCTTCAAGCATTAAGTTTTCAGAGTATTCTTAGAAGTGTTTCTATGTATGCCAAAAAATGTAATGTAATGTAGACTATGCCAATTGAAGACACGCATAGGAAGTACCTTATTGGTTCACCTAGGTCAGTCTACTGGCACCAGCTATCTAGAGTTTCAAGATAAGGAGTCCTACCTTTTTGAGTCCTACTGGAAGATGCCAGGACTGAACCTGGGGCCTTTTGCATGCATGGCTTGTCCTCTACTACTGAGCTGTGGCTTTTCCCATGTATCATGTGGGTTGTCTAGTCAAGGAACTGAAATGAGCTGTGCTTCCAGTTGAACGTATGCTTTGAAATAAACCTGGTTTCCCTCTATGTAACGTGTGACATGACCCATAATTATTCTAGAAAACTGAAACTCAAATACAATACCTTTTTAGAATGTAAAAGTTGTCTTCTTTTGGGAGTTCTTCAAATTCTTCTGTTTCTGCCTAATTAAAACTTAACAAGGAGTGAAGGAATGGCGTGCTTCACAGTAGCTTTATAAGTTCATTGTTCTTCCAGTTGTTTCATCTTTGGTTCCAAAAGAGAAAAGCTGGTGAAAATCTGAAGGCTTTAGTTAGGCATAATCCATAGAATTTTGTTACTAATTGGTAGGTAATTGTGTTACAGCCTGAATATAACAGCCACTGAACAGGAAATTTCCACAGAGAGAGAATGGGAGAATGGACACCTGGGAACATACAGAATCTCAGCAGGTGTTGTACTGTAAAGAAAATAGTCAGGCGATTCACAGCTTGGCAGATCCATATGGATTAAATAAAATTAGATATTACAAACAGTTTTACTACTTTTGTTATGCAGTTCGCTTGTGCAGTTGGTTCTCTTGATATGTGAATTTGCTTATCCACGAGGTACAGAAGTACCATTTGTTCTAATTTTCTGTGACCTTGTTCTTGTTATCCTTTAATACTTTGCCAGCGCACTCTGGATGAGGTATGGGGCATAGCGTGGCTATGAGCTGGCATACTGATGGCTCAAGAGAGGTTGTCGGAGAAAGAGAAGAGATAGTAGCCTGCTTGCAAACAGAAGGCTGGTGCCGTATGGGGGTAGGGGGAGAGGAAGAGATGCCTTTACAGTATATAGCTGTTGGGAGAAGGGCTGCAGTAATCATGTCCAACCGATTGGACTCATTTTTTAGAAAGTTTTCTGGATTGGGTCAATTTTCCACATCAAATGGGCTTAGGCATTGGCCCGTGGAGTATCATTGGACACCCTTGTGTCCATTTCCAGATCTTGGGCACAACCCTAGCGATGATGAGGGGCTGAAAATGAAAGCTCTCTGGAAGACTACCTGAGGGCTGCTGTGGGGCTGGGGCAAGCCAAAGGAGAAGCCAAGAGTTAGGTGGAGGAGGAAGAAGGGTGAAGCAACCTCCTCCTCACTGTTGGAACTCAGAGGCTTCGTTGTTGGGCCAGCAACCTTCAATGAATGGAGTGATATCCAGCACAGAGGAGGAAGCATCCAGAACGGTACTTCTTACATAAGCCAAAATGCCCAGGACATGTCTTGCTTAAACCCTTCTGATTGGAAAGAAAGGATCCTATAAAACCTGTGTTCTCCATAGAGGAAAGATTTCATTGAGATGCAATCCACTTCTACATGAAATTTAGACTTGCTGCAGGAACTGAAATCAAATTTTTTCTATCTCTTCCAGGGATGCTTTCTAGCACGCAGCTAATATGGACCTGTTTAAATTTACGATACAAATAAAACATACAGACTGAGTTTATGGCTAGTTGTAACAATGCAAATACTGGATAAGGAATGTCTGTAGTAACAGCAGTTGCAACTCAAATACCACTATTATGATAAACAATACCTCTGTGTGTGAAAGGCAGTCTCGTAAGATCTTTCACAAAGTTGAGCACTTATCCACATGTGACACAAATATGTTCTACTGCCAGGTACAATAAAATTTAATCACTTTAAAAAGTGTATGGTATGCAGTAACTGCCTCACCTGTCATTGTGTCTTTCCTAGAAGTGTGTTCTCCTTTATTTCCATGGTAAGTAGCATTTGTTCCAGTTGATTCATAGTCTGTTTTTCTTTCTTTTAAACTGATCATTTCCCGAGGTGAGGCTGGGGCACTTGCTAGAAAACAAAAAACAAAGTTTTTCAAAATTTCTCATCACATTAATAGGAAGCTGCCTTATCCTGAGTCAGATAGTTGGTCTATCTAGGTCAGCTGACTGGCAGCAGCTCTCCAGGGTTTCATACAAATACAGAACCTCTCTCTCTCTTACTTGGCGAGGTCAGATATTGAACTGGGGATTTCTGCACGCAAAGTGTATGCTCTACCAGAGCCACAGCCCTGCCCTTAGCACATGCAAATCTTGCCTCTGGTAAAGAGAGGGGTGTTTGTGCACCCAAATTCTAAGACATGCTGTTACGTTGAATATCACCATCGCAACATCATCTATTCTAAGGCAAAAGAGGTTGCAAGAAAGAGGTGCTCTACCATAAGGAGGTGCTCCAGTGTGAGTCCAGTATGATCTGTCTGTGACTGACTGTACAAATTTGTTCATGTATTTGCACGAAATGGAGTTTGATGACTCGCAGTCCATGGCATGTGACCATGCTGGTGCTCCAATCATACAATGTCTTACCTTACATGGTATTTAAACATGTGCATGAAAGCTACATGAATAAGCTAGGAAGTGGCTAGTTAACTCCAGAGATGGGGGGAAAAAAGAGTTGGGACTTTCATGTTGAGTTTTCATGTTGGTCTGATTCTCCTGAGACTCAAGTCTTGAGTGTCAAAGACTCGGACCACTGACTCACAACTTGGGCCACTGACTCGGAGTTGGAAGCCTGCGTTTACTTCAAAAAGGTGCTCCCCACCAGACCGCAGCCTATGAAACTGGCAGACAGACAGGATCAGAAACGACTCCCACCAGTTTCAAAGGCTGCAATCTGGTCCGGGGTGCCTCTTTGAAGGTGCCTTCCACCTCAGTGGGACTCTGAAGGTTTTGAAGCAGGGGCTGTCCTTGCAAAGAGACACCCCTGACCAGACACCCCTGACCAGTGCACGCCCCTTAAAACATTTCTGATCCCATCTCCCCACAAGTTTAAAGGGCCGCAATCTGGTCGCGGGTGCCTCTTTGAAGGTGCCTGCCACCCCAGGGGGACTCTGCTGGTCTTCCAGAAACCCCTTGAGATGGACGGCACCTTGAAAGAGGCACCCCCAATCAGCTATCAGGCTTTAAGAATTCATTCCTTTACATCAAATGTTAGAAAGCCAGCATGGTTTAGCGGTTAGAATGTTTGACTTGAATCACTAACATTGCTGGTTTGAATCCTTCCCTCGGTGAATTGGCTGTCAATTTTAAAAGCTCCGAAAGACAGGGTTGATTTGAGTCATTAACGAGTTGAGACGCCATGAGCCTGTGCTATGACTCGTGGATGAGTTGAGTCTCAGGGGGGTGAGGACCTGCTCGGAGTCCTCCGAGCAGGCCCCCCGGAGGGGGGTGAGGACCTGCAAATTTGCACCCTCAAATTTGGAGACTCATTTCCAACTCTGATAAACACTAAGTATGTAATTTCTAGCAAATGTCATTTTAAAGGTTAAATAGTCCCATTAGAGGCGGAGTTCAGTGGGAAAACAATGCATAGGAAAAGAGATCTCAATCCAGATTACAACTCTGAGGCTTCTACACAAGAATAAACCAAAACTTGTAACTACACACTGACAGATTTAGCACCATATGCATTTTGGCTCAGGTTCTCTGATTCTCTGGGCCAGAGAGGAAATCTATTGTTGTTCCTGGAATCCCCGAGAGTACTGAAATCCATAGATATCGAACGATCCGCACCGCTCATGACGAGGAAGGCTTTCCCCGGTCACCGGATCTGGTCCGTGGGCCATAGTTTGGAGGCCCCCACTCATAGTTTGGAGGCCCCCACTTGAAGGATATGGCAGTTAGTCAGGAGTCAAGTGCCTAGTTCAACAGTGGATTCCCTCCCTCCCCCCCCCCCAAAAAAAATCCCCCCCTGACAAGCTTGGTGGATGGTCTGCCATCTACACCACAGTTAAGGTATTTTCACTGATATTTTTCAAGGGTTGGAAACACTCTGAGGAACTGTAATTAGCTAAGTAACTGGGATTCAAATAAGGAAATTGTGCAGGTCTATAATTTTTAGCCAGCCTTCCTTAGAAACATTCATTTACTTCCCTTAGCCATAGCGGAGATCAGTGCTCTGATGCTGCAACCTTACAAATAGTTTGGTACATTTTTTTGACTGCATATAAGCCAAAATGACAAAATGAAATTTTGTTTTCTGGTGGGACTCTTCAAAGAGAAAATAACACACAAACATTTCTGTTCGTAATAATAACAAAATATTTGAGTTATGGTACTGCAACATTTTTTTTAATTGGCAGGATTAATTATTTATAGTATTTGCATCTCCTCCTCCAGGTTAAAAACCTCTTGTGGCAGCTTACAATAATTAGGCTTGATTTATAGCAATCTGGTTCTCCCTGTTCCATGAATTTTCCTTAAGAATAATAACAGGAGACCTGGAAGAAATTCTTAAAACAAATAAAACTGCCTGGAACTGGGAAATACTGTCATAAATGCGCATCACATGAGAATGAGTTTATGTGACATCAAATCTGACCAGAATAGTCTGCCACTAAAGGAAGCTCCCTCAAGGTCAGGACTTTATTAAATATGTCAATAGCATTTTATTCTCTACTGACTCTGCTAGCGAGGAATAGCTGCTGTATTATTATGGTGGCCTTGGTAATGTCTCCAGTGATAAAGGCTTTGGTGATTGTGAATGAATTCATGGCGAAGTCAGGACAGTAGTCTGTATGACTTGAGCTAGAAGTGAATTATTGCTGAGCAAAAGATGTTCTGCTGTAACAATGAATGTGAATATCTGGGGGCTCTGCAAGTTCTTTCACAGCCAGCATTAACCAATTCCAAAATGCCTCAAATTTTTTTTTTTGTTAGAAAGCACTACAGCCATATCAGCAATACTGGCTTTGACTTGTACCTCTTCTCTATATTATGTTAAACCAGCGGTTCCCAAACTGTGGGTCAGGACCACCAGTGGGTCATGAGCCAATTTCAGGTGAAGCACCTAGAGCAGCCATATTGAAAATATTGGAAAATAGGGAGGTGTGTGTGGCTGTTTTGCTTATGTCAAGGTTGTAAATGGTCTTTTTCCGTTCTGATTCACTTTGCTATTGGAAAATGGCTGAGAAATAACCCAACTTATTGTTGCGTTCTCAGGAAAGCAGCAGGATCTGGGATCACAATGACAGCACTTCTGGCGGGTCCCGGACAGACTGTCATTCTAAAAAGTGGATCCCAGGGCAAAAACATTTGAGAACCACTGTGTTTGACATAGAGAGATGGACGGAATAGGATTGGTAGCGAAATACACCAGTACTAACAGAGGAGTCCTCCTTCACAAAGCTAGGAGCATTGAGGAGGAAAATTGCCATGAATGTTACAGAAAATAGTTTTTATGCAAGCAGAGCCCCACCTATGAAGGCAGCTGGGGAGAGTCTTTTGGAGGAAGAGAGATTTGGGACCCTTCGTGGAGGCAATGGTGTGCTAAAGCAACTCCTTTCTTTTTCCCTTCTTCCACTTTTTTTGGAAAGTACGATGCTAGAGGGCAAAGGCCAACTATGCCTGCACACCCCCTATGCCTACAATCTGCCATCCCCTCCCCCTGCAACAGAGGTGGGTGACCTGGAGATTTCAACCAGCATCTGTGCATCTAGTTCACAGGTGCTTTGAAGACCCAATGTTACCGTTGTAGTCTGCTTTTTCAGGGTAGGCCACTGGGAGGGACCTCATTTTAAAATAAATACTTTTTGTTCAATGGATGCGCAAGGTAGCTCATAAACAATCACTATCAATAAAAAGCAGTCAAAACAAATCAATAAAGAATAAGAACAGCCAGCAAAATTACAATTCACTCCAACAGAAGCACTTTTGAGCTGCCGCATCAGGCAGAGAAAGCAGAAAAGAATCAGCAGCAAAACAACAACAACCCCAAAACCAAAACCCCTGCCAAGGCAATAATATGCCATCGACTAAAAGCCTGATGAAACAGAAAGAGAACATTATCTCAGTGGGGAGTAAATTCCAAAGGTTGGGTGCCACAATAAAAAAGTCCTACAATGGATTCAATCAATATATAATGGTGACAGCCCCTTCAACAGGCGTGGGCGGGAAGCCTGTCCTTCCATTTTCTAGTTCCCAAACCATTTTAGGCTTTACAGGTCAATACTAGGGAGCCAATGTACATGGAGTGAATCTAGATGTAATAGTAGAGGTATGACATGTTCATGATCTTCTGCTTCCGCAAGTAAAGTGCATTACAATAGTTTCACTGAACTATCAACAGCTGCATAGCTGGCCGATGTGCCACGGTGGGACACATGGTCTGTTCCACCACCCCCTTGAACCCCACCCCCTCACTCCTACCAGGAAGTAATTGTGTCACCGCAATTACTTCCAGACTGCTGCTGAGGGGCCTCCTGCCCACTGCATCCGCAATGGTCATTCTTGCAGCATGGCTGCTGGGGTATGTGGTTGGCTTCACACCTGGCAGTTGCGCAGTGAAAATTACTATGCTGATGGCGGGCACGAGAACCTGCCCTCAGCTTCCGCAGCAGTCATTTCTGATGCAGTCAACTGGGGGTGAGGCCCACTCCCTGCAACTGTGCTGGGGGGCAGAGGGCAGGAGGCCACCTCCCTCCACGGGAGACCCACAGAGCTGCCCGGTACTATATGGTACTGTATGGCTCTGTGGAGCTCTGCCACTGACTATCACCAGTGCATGGGCAATAACCAGATATCCTGCTGGATCTAAGAAGGGATGTAGCTGGCACAACAGCCAAAACTGGTTAAAGGCACTCCAGGTCACAGGTGACACCTGAAGGCTGATGGTTAAGATTGGCTCTAAGAGTTCTCATCTGTGAACCTGACCCTTCAAGGGAAATGCCACACCGTTCAGAACAGGCTAACAGTCCATGTCCTGGTTCACTGGTCTTCTAACCAACTTCTACAGTCTCTTTGGCAGAAGATGAAAAAAAAAAGACAGAGGTGGTTAGATGTTAAAAATATGCAGCATAGAATAAAATCCTGATCAGTGGTTCCCAAACCCAGGGTTGTGGGGATGTTCTGGAGGGCAAACAGATAGGCATGTGTACCTTCTGTGATCTCAACACTCACTCATCTCCTGTGTTCCTGGTGGCCAGACATCTTGCAGCCATTGCCATGCATTTCTGGAGCAAAGCTGCAAGCCGATAGGCGGATCCTTCCTCCCTGTGATCTGAGGACACACTTGCCTACACTCCTGGTGCTCAGGTGGGATACCTTGCACTTGTTCCTGGGCATGGGAACACACTGGGGTAAGTGCGTTGGGATCATAGGAGGGCGGCTTCACTCTTACAAGATGCCAGAAGGAAGAGAGGGATGTATGCACCCCCCTCTATTACTCTTTGTTCATATGTGGCCACCTGGAAAATGGATATCCCATGTGACTGCCATTTAATTATTATAAATTTATACTATTTTTCATCTATGATTTATAGATGAAAAGCAAGGACACAAGCATTACATTGAATAGTTAATGAAATTAATCCATTGTTAAAAACAAAGGTGTATAGTTTGCAATGTAATCATAAGAAATAGATTATAAATAGATTGCTTGCCTTTATTTGGATAATGGCTATTATATAGCAAGGAACATCTCACCCTTCATTTAACATCACATCTGTCATTGGGCAGCTTGTACTAGCTGCAGTAAGATCAGGATTAAGTTTTAGAATCTTGCTTTTTTTGTGCTTTTTCTTCTTCTTTTGTAGTCTGTTTTAATTGTACTTGCTTTTATGCCTGAAAGTAGTGTATAGCATCTCTGTAAAGTCAGGGTAGCCAGTTTATTTTTCGCATAGTGAGCTTTTCTTGAGCAGCTTAAGTTCAGGCTTAATACTGGAGATATGAAATACCTGTCTATAGGAAGCAATAACAGAATCAGAATAGACATAAACACTACTAGGCAGTGGCTGAAAGGATTGGGATGGATGCAAGAACATTTCACTGAAGCAATTTTATCAGGGTGTTGGTGAGTCCATTGCAGGACATAAGAATGTACTGTAAGACCCCCGCTGGATCAGGCCAAAGGCCATCTAGTCCAACTACTTGTATCTTATAGTGGCTCCCCAGATGCCCCCGGGGGGGGGGGGGCACACACAACAAGATATCTGTATCCTGCTGCCACTTCTTCGCATCTGGCATTTACTTCTCAAGGCATTTAACCTATGATGAAATTTTCATCCATAAATCTGTCCAATCCTCTTTTAAAGACATCTGGGCCAGACACTATCACCACATCCTGTGGCAAGGAGTTCCATAGATTAATTACACACTAGGTAGAGAAATTTTTCCTTTCTTTTGCACTAATTCAGGAATTTGGTCAGAGTCTGAGGGTATAGGCAAGATTACTGAAACACAACATTACTAGGGCAATATGAATAAATCCCATGGTCTTAATGCCATGGAGGCCATATTTTCAGAGGGGAGTGGGAACTCTTGAATAGAAGCAAACCGGACAATGAAGTGGGTATCGGAGTTCCCAGAGTAGAGTGTTTGGTGGAAACAGTGTTTTATGTTATGGGTAAATGCAACAAATAGTCCTGTGACACCTTAAAGAGTAATGCTTATTTCAGCACATGTTTTGCAGACTACTGGCTACTATCAACAAAGTGAAATCCTCAGCAGGCACAGCAATACATTGCAGTGTCGTCTGGCTAGGGACCAGAGAATAGATGAAAGTAAAACATGGATGAATCTCAAAGCATAAGCTTATTTAGCTTGCAAATTTATTTTGGCCAGTGAAAAGCATACCTACCTACCTACCTACCTACCTACCTACCTCACTCACTCACTCACTCACTCACTCACTCACTCACGCAAATGTGTGCCAAACCTAAATAAACATAAATAAAAGAAAAACATAAGAGCGTTGACAAACATTGTGGAAGGTTGAATGAAATTGGATGGAAGAGGAAAGGATGGGGACAAATTTGAAATGTAGGTATAATTGAAAGTGGTTGAAAGAGCAAAGTGATGAAAGTCAAGTGGATGAAAATCAAGGTATGCTTGTATATACATGGCTGTAGAATAAATTGGTGGGGTTTTTTTGCAGGAGAGAGCAAAGTGAATTAGAGGAAATGAAACAAGGCTGACAATTACAACACGCTTACAATTATGCAAGATAAACACAGTGAATATTTACAATTGGCAATAACAACCTCATGGCAATGCTTGGTTGATTTAGAAAGGCACTTCCCCTCAGCTCCTGTCCCCAAAAGTCTCTCTTCTACTTGAGATACACTTATGACATCTTTTGCATCTGGGCCCACAGGTCAGAGACCTTTGATAAATTCCACCAGGACAGTAACAACTTTCACCATACCATCAGCTTGTGCCAGAACCAGTCCATGGAGCAGGCTCACTTTCTGGACACAACTGGGCAATTAAATTATAGACCTATAAACTGTGCATCATACCAGAAACTCATACCAGTTTACAACATCTGAAGGATTTACAACAGACATTCCTAAAATTAGAATAGGCACCCAAGTGAAGTGAACAGGCTGATAAGAAAAGAAAAAATTTACTACAAGGCAGACCCAGAGGGAAAAAAGACAAAGCAGAACACCTGCAGTTGCCCCAGCTGAAACAATGATGTCTCTTTCTCCCTCTCTCCCTCCTTGAGTAATGGGCCTGTCCTTGCTTACAGATCCATCTCCTAATATTAACAGAGCATTCAGCAGCAACAGCAAACTTTGTAATAAAGACATAAATAGCAATATTTCTATAAAGCTGCTTCTTATAATCCTGTTTCGTCATAGCACTCTTTATCCTGGGTGTAGTTTTACAGTACAACCTTCTGCTAACCTCTGTACTCTGTATCAAACCACCTGCACTTCACTGTACCTTCTCTGTGTAGTAACCTCGGCAAACTTCATTTCAGGATTCCAGACATCCTTCCAGCACCACTTGGTAGTCTGCATTTCAGCTGACACAGCTAACCCTTTGAAGCAACCCTTTTGCCTACATCTTGATTAGAATGAATGCTTTTACACATTAGAACAGAACACCCCAAGCTCTTCCCCAGTCCTGCACATAGCAGGAACCAAAAAATCTAGGCACTGGGCACTGATCTAGTTGTGTTTGGAGTGACCTAAAGCTGTTTACGCCGATGGAACACGTGCTTTGATGGCATAAACGACAGATAGGATTGGGCCAGTGTTGTCATCCAGGCGGAACGGCCCGGAACCCCGTTCCGCTAGTTCCGCGGAGGTCCCGGGCCGCTCCGCTGCCTTGGAGGACGGGCGAGCTGCTGCTGGGCCTGCCCGCCCGCCCTTGCATCCAGAATCACTCTAAAATGGAGCGATTCCGGCGCAGTGAGGCTTGGGAGGGTGTGGCAGCCCTCCGCCATAGGGGTGGAGGGCTGTCAATCATCCGAGCGTTCCGGTAGTTGGCGTGCTCGGATGACATCACTGGATTGGGCCATTAGTGACCCAAAGGCAAGCAATTTTTCTCATTTTTCATAGTCAGGTAATAAGAACATTGTGGTAATACTTGGTAATTATATATAGATATAAAGATATAGATATAGAGTAGCATTTACAGGCAGGCCCTCATATTTGTCCAGGTGGGTTCATTCCTGACCCGCTGCAGATATCACAAACTATGAATACGGGGGAATGATGTTTAAATAGTGCCCCCCCCCCGCACACCCATTACAAGAACATTTTATATTTGTAGTCGTGCTTGAAGCACAAGTGTTTCTTCCTTTATATTCTTGCTAAATTGAAGAACTGAATGGGCAGCCCCCCAGATTTGGATCCACAGATAACTGAATCTGCAGATTCTGGATCTGTAGCTATGGGGACTCACCAGTACTCAAAGCAAGTGCTTCACATACCTTTCCTGCAAGATAGTCCGTGATCACTTACATTTTAAAACATGGAATCAATTACATGGTTCAAGTAGGGATTTGACCCAAAGTCAAGCATGTATGTGTGCTGGATACCAAGAAACCCCAATCTAATTTCCAATCTTAAAAACCATTTTCTGGTCTGTAATTTATCTTGAATATTTTGCTTACTAAAACACAGCCATAATCGAAACAGGCAAGACATTCCTGTAGCAAACAGATAATCACTGAATGAAATGCATTTTTCTAATGCTATACTATGCTTAAAAATGATGCTAAGAGCATTTCAAGTTCTTCACTGCTCTTTAATCCTGCTCTTACCTGAACGATTGTTGGGAGACATGCGCACTGGAGAGATGGAAGGCGTGCGTGATGAAGAGTACGGTCTTTGCCGATCCCTCTCTATTGTTGAAGATGAGGCTACGAAGTGATACTGTGACCATCCATCCTGCATGTGGACAACATACAACAATGAGAAAGAAAAATCAGTGAATCAGAAAAACACAGGTATAGAAATACATGTTCTTTCAAGAACATTCTTATGTAGTTCAAATTCATTGTTATAAGTCATGTAATACAGTCTTTTACAGATTAGTTCGCTTTTCATTTTTCACCTTTTTATACTGCCATTTCCCCAAGGAGCTCAGCGTGGATATACATGGTAATGGTTCCTTTCCTCCTGTGAGGTGAGACTTGGAGATACTGACTGGCCCAAGGTCACCCAGGAGGCATCAAGGCTAAGCAGGGATCTGAACCTGGAACTTCCACATCTAAGTCCAACAACACAACCACTACATCATCCTGGCTCTACACATCTCCCATATTACCTCTTTTACTATCCCTTACATACACTGTCCGATTAGGAAAGTTCAATGTCTTGTATGTATGACTGCATTCTTACAGATTGGCAGCTGTTGTGGATATAAGCACAGGCTGATGATTCATCTCAACTCAGAATGCACACACAAAAACACACACCAAAAATGGTGACAAGCAAGTTTGTTTGGGAGGCCTTTAAGAATCCAAGAGTCCACACAGATTTCAACAAAATACGAATTATTAACCAGGTTATTTCTCAAATACCTTCAGGATATGATTGAACATGAGCATCAGTTGCTAAAACTGTCACCATTTTTACAAATTAGTTCTTCTCCATTTAGTCTGTGGATGCTGTAGTATTCTTCTCTCTATACTATACTTTTACAGTTTTTTTCTCTCCTAAAGATCCAGTCCTAGAATATACCATTGTATTTCCATTTAAGCCAGAACAGCAGTAGCAGCCCCACTGGTGTAAAAGCCTGTCTTCCAGCACAACACCAGAAAAATGCCACATTGGTGTAGATTAGACATCACTAGGGACCTAGTGCTACTCCACTGGCAGAGAGGCCAAAACAGGGAGGAGACTGGAGCATAATGTAGAAGAGATTAGGAGCTGATCATATCCTAATACATCGTATCCTAACCCTTCTTCAGACACTGGACGTGGCACTGCTGTTATGCAGATGACAGAGCTGGTGTTGGTGGGAATAACCCCATACAGAACAATGGGGAGGGGGAACATAGCAGAAAAGGTTATGCATGACCAGCAGGTTATACATGACCATAACAGAAAAGGTTATGTATGAGCCAGCATGACCTCAGCTCCCACCCCACCCTGACCGGGCACCAGTTTACGTACTCTCTGGTGGCACCACTCTCCCACACAAACACCAAATATGTATCTCAGTCCAGAGGAGAGGTATGGCTGATCTTTATGACTTGTTACTCTCTGTGTATTTCTCCTTGTTCCCAACAGGCAGCTGTTCCATATGTGAGGATATCACGCAGACTCCAATAGAAGCCAGTAGGTAGCCAGTCTTCCTGCAGTGACTAGCATGAACTCAGCTGCTGCCCAACAAGGATGCTCACCTAACTCCAGTCCAGCCCCTGTGGCTTTGCAAATGCTATGGCAACCAACCAGTGACCTCAATGGCACCTGTTACTTGGCCGTTGGATAACTTGCAGTGGCACATCAGCCCTGCTGATGGAGAAGATTGGCAACCCCACTCATATGTTTTCCTTAGAGATGCTGCTGCTACTACTGACACAATTCAATAAAAGAGCAGTGAGAATAACTAATAAAGGCCATTTGATCCTTACTAACAAGAGACATTTTTTAATATCCCCCTTTGGCAACCAGATGACCTAGAAACTGCCCAAGATCTGGAATGAAGGGTAAAACATGGCTATACTATTTTCAGCTACATAGTTAAGTACATAATCCTAACTATAGCTAGTGCCAGCGCCAACAATTGCATTTGCAATGACTTACACATAAGCAGCACCGGCGAGAGTGCCTGCACCGTCCCGCTGGCACTATATCCTGACCCCTTGTGTCAGTTTGGATGATATTTCCAATCTTGAACTGCATCCATGCGTAACAAAGCATGTCCCAGCCCTTCCCCTTGCTTCCCCCATTGTTATCCCTAATTGTGTGTGGGGGAATTTGGTCCAAACCACTCCCCTAAATGTACTGCTAAACCTACTTTAAAGCACATGTGAATAGGGAGAATAATGGGGGGCAGGAAGTGCACGCACTGTACCCACAAGTGTTAATTGTATGGGTCTGGTTTGGAGTTAGGAATATAGTCTGAACCAGCCCCTTCATATATCCTTTTCAAAGACCAAGGATCTTGCATGATGTTTCAAAAGAAATTAATCTACCAATATCAAATATACACTTCCTCCTTCCCAGGGGCCAATGTAATATGCTCCGAAAAGATGGGACCTCCTTGAAACAAGCCAGAGGAAGGAGGGGAGGAAGTATAGCTGCCTGCTTGGCTAATTAGGGAGAAGGTACAGGATGGGGAAGCAAGGAAGGGCAACGCAGCACGCTCCCAAGCAGCAGTACAGGTGTGCCCTGATAGCCATTGATTCGGTATCCATGGTTTCAGTTATCTACCGATACCAAGGATACTGAGACGCCTATTAAAAAGATAGGGGAACATTAAACAAATCTCTTCTTTTTTTTAACCTTGTTGCAGCAAAACTATTGATGTTTCCCTATCTTTAAAAAGGCGTTCCCAGTATCCATGGTGGAGTCCAGCCCGGAACTCCAGCGGATACCAGGGCATGCCTGTACTGCCACTTGGGAACAAGCCAGAGGGGAAAGGGAGGGCAGGCAGAAAAGCAATTACCCCTGCTTAGCAGGTGGAAGACACGGGGGAAGCTTTTAGGTGCTGCAGCGGTCTCCAGTTTGGAGACCACTGATCTTGACAAATGAGGTGATGGCTAGATTGAAGGAGAACCTTCTTGAGTACTTTGAAGTTGAACACAGCAGGATTTGTGTGGAACTAACTCGAATTAGTATCTCGAATAATTGCTAATGAATGAAATTGAGATTTTGCACTGTCTATAGCTAAACATAATGAACAGTCTTTCTGTCAGATAAATCAACTATTTTCCAGAGCTTCAGAGATAAACCAGTGCAACTCAGATGACAGTGGTCCACAAACACAGAGCTTTAGACTGGAATATTAAAAGATTCTAATATTTTAGCTTTCCCTTCATCAGAAGTCAGCAGGTACACAAGGGAGAATGAATAAGGAACATTTACAGGCTTTGTTGGGCAACTGTTCTTTCTTGAGAGGTATATTTAATCCAGTATTTCTCTTCTATGCATGTGTACTGTTGTGCAACTTCCAATAATTTCATGTGCTTGTGTAAGAGAAATGTTGGATTGATAATGCCCTAAAATTTGGATGAAATTAAGCTGAGAAATATAGGTAAAACACCTGGCATTTACAAATGTGTTTTGATAGACATAGCAATTTTACAAGGCCAGATATAAAACACATAGGTGCCAAGCTGTTTCAGTGGTGGAAGCAATTAATATTTTTAAAATTAAAAAAGTGTGCATTTTTAATTACATACAGTAATATGTATCATTGAAATTAGTACTGTTGCAGTCCTACAACTGCCAGAACAGCACAACTGAACTCAGTGGGACTGTTCTTGAGTTAATGGTTGGTGAAGTGAAGCTTTAACAGCACTAGAATTTTATGCTGCTAACTTTCACTTTTAAGTCTGATTGCCTCAACAAACTCTTAAATAGAGTCAATTGAAAGCAGTTCACTTTGTCTTCTGCTCATCTCAAAACAGCTTCCCACAAAGCACTATGGTGGTAGCTGACATATGATCAGAAAAAAGTAGCCTTTTCCCACTTTGATTAGTAGGTCTCTCAGAGCATTTGATAGCCCTCTTTCATGAATTATTGGAAAGGAATCCTAGCTCTGGCCACCACTAGATAGGTCAACATTTAATAAAACAGCAATCAAGTTCTATAAGGAGACCAAACCCCATACAAACTTTGATAGTCAGGAGATAAACAGCTTAACTTTGAACTTGCCTTTCAAATCGGTTTAGCTCTGCTGATTGCAGCTGAAACACAGGGGCTTTCAGTTGATATCAGAGATAGTCAACTGGGACTTCCCTGAGCAGTCAAAGCTTCAGAATAGCAAGGGTGGTTAATACACAGACAGGAAGGTAGGATCTCAACAGTGAGCAAACCAATACAATTAAAGAAAGGTAAGAGATCTGTGAGCACTGTCAAATTATTATGTTCTACATTAATTAATTCAGAAAAATAACACCTTCTGTTGCAGTTCTCAGAAGGTCACTTAATGCTGGTTGTTGAAACCTTACCACAAAAGCTTCTAATTATACACAAGGGAAAGTGCAGGCAGCTGGGGAGAGTTGTTTACTGGTGTTCCCACTTATGTGAGAGCAGAGACTAGGAACTGGTGAGCCATATTTCTCTTCAGCGCAGAGCGCTTGTAATGTTTCAACACACTGAAATCTTCAGATAGTAGATATTCAAATCACAGCTCCCACTCTCAGCCCCTTCCAGTCAAGGATCTCAATAGTAGAAATGTTTGAACCACCAGGACCTAGAAGCATAGTTAGCCTCTTATCCATTTATGTTCTTCCATGTGAATGAATAGCTGCAATTCACTCCAATGGGGAAAAATAAACTGCTGCTTTTATAATAAAGTACATTAAAAAAAATGTACTGCTGTCACTGAAATCTGTGATCTTGCATGGCGTTGCAGTATCACACAGTACCCCACAGGGGCAGTGTTGTAATATACAAATCTCTCCACATACACATGCAGCACCCATCAACACAATGTGTGTGTGTGTGTGTGTGTGTGTGTGTGTGAGTGGGGGGGGGTACTGGTAGAGAAGAATGATAAAAACTGTGCAAGGCAGAATCTCAGCTGAAGTGAATTTGTTTTGTTGTAATAGCAATGAACCTGAATATTTATTTGGAGGAGGCATTATTCATTTCTCTCTGGTTGTACAGCTGGTATGGATATCAACATGTAGTGCAGGCAGTGTAAACTCTATAACAAATTTAAGTTCAGACTGCCCCCAAAAGTCAGGAAACCTTCTGCACAGAAAAATAAACTGCCACATACATTTTTGATAATTTAGCATACTCAGGTTGCAAGCCTATGCACACCTACCTGGGAGCAAGTCCCACTGAATTCAGTGAGGCTAAGTTCTGAGTAGACATGCATAGAAGTGGGTTGCCAAAATTAACATTCTGATATTTCAAACAAAAGGGTTTTGACATGTGAAATGCAGTGAGAATAACTAAGGAACAGAGATGTGCTGGCCACAGGCGACAGTGAGGGCGCAATCCTAACCTGGAGTTAGGCCAGCATAGTTAGGCCAGCAAAGTTTAGCCAGCACCAGGGCCACTGTGAAGCGCATTTAGACCACTCTCGGAGTCAGGGAGGATGGCACACCAATTTGTGCTGTCCCGTCCTCCCTGACTCCGAGAGTGGTCCAAACATATTTCACCGTGTCCCTTGTGCCGGCCCAACTTTGCTGGCCTAACTGCGCCAGCCTAACTCCAGGCAGGATTGCGTTCTCAGTCTGGCAGTCCTGTGCCCTAAATGTTGGCTAGGTAATTGTACATGGTACAATCCAGGCTTTTAAAATTCTGTAGGGTAAGTTAATAGGCTACACAAACTCTGTCTCAGTGAAGTACTAGTGAGTAGCAGAGGAAACTGCAGGCCTCTGTTTTGCTTTGATTTCCCTTTATTATATTTTCTTCTGATTTCTTTGATAAACTTGTGTTTTAACTACCATTTGATTTTGCTCCACCTTCTAGCTATCTTGCCTCATGCTGACTAGTCACAGGGAAAGTTCCCTTTGGGTCAGTCTGCAGTTCTATTTTGTAATGGATGAAAAGTGCAACTTGAATGAAATAGTGTTCTGTCAGTCCAAAGCAGATGTAACTGCCAATGTGTAATTAATTTCAAATAGTGTTTCCTGATTTTTCATGGGTATCCGACAGACCCTCACAATATTTTTAATGCTATTAATAACAACCTAACAATAGCCTTCCTCCACTCCAGGAAAACAAACGCTGTTTCATTTTAAAGGTAAACTGTTAGCAACAAATTCATTAGACCTACTTCATCAACAATTCTAAAAGCTATTAGTGTTAAATATTTAAACCAATTTTTAGAAGCCAAAAGGGAGTATTTCCAATTTAATGCAAAAATAAATACCACCTGATGTGCTGGCTGCCTTCATTAGTTTGTTTCAGCTCTAGTGCCTCTAATGAAATTTAATTAAAATGATTTGGATATTTAAAAAGGTACAATCTATACGGGTTTCCTGCAGCAAGTATTCGCTCCTGAAGCAAAAGCTATACAAGTACTGTATATTTGTGAAGCAGGTTCTTACTCCATCCTACACAAGGCAGGGCTGGTTGGTGAGAATCAACCAACCAACCAACCAACCAACCAACCAACCAACCAACCAACCAACAGGTACTTATATACCGCTTTTCAACACGAAGTTCACAAAGCGGTTTACAGGTAAATAGTAATAATAATAAAGTTAAATGGCACAATCTAAGAAAAAGGCAGACCACCACCAACAGCCACTACAAAGACTGCGCAGGGGTGAAGAGGGACAATTACTCTCCCCTGCTAAATATAAGAGGAACACCACTAGAAAAAGTGCCTCTTGCCCAGTTAGCAGGGGTAGAAGCCCCAAATGATAGATTGTGCGGCGGTTCTCAGGGCAGCTCAGGATCTCTTTCAACACCATCCTCATGACTGGCCAGAAGAGAAAGGATGGGAATGTTTTTCTGCCCTTCCTGACAGGAAAGGCAGAAAGGGAATTTTGAATGGAAGCAAGAAATTGAGGGGGTAATATTAATTACAAGTTATAGTGTGAAAAGCAATATACAAATATTAGTAATAATAATAAACAACAAGAATGCCGAGTCGGGCGCAGGACCAGCACAAGCAGCAGTGTTGGCACACGGGCACCGCTGAGCTGTCAGCAGTGCTGGTTGTGCGCCGGCCAAGCATCAGTGGTGCTCATTCGGCGCAAGACCTCACCGAGGGTGTGCCAGAGGCATGCCGGGGGCGTAACTGGGCGGCACAGTGGGTGGCGACACACGATGGACGTAGTGCCAAATCCTAAACTCTGTCCCCAGCCTTGGTGGCCCTGCTGAGCATGTTGACCTGCGCCCGCAAAACGGCAGGCGCAGATCCGAGCAGCCCCATAGGGCTAGCTGGGGCTTACGCAGGTGCAAGGGGAAAACCTCCCCTTTCCTGTGCTGCCGCCGCCTCCTAATGGGCTTAGGGTACAGCCCTTCTATGTCAGCCTTACTAGGATTGGGCTATACGTTAATAAGATTTCCAAGGTGCTGGTCAATTCCTTATAGTTAAATTGTCTTGTTGCCCATGTTATGTTATACCACACCTTTTGTTTTCTAATCACGGTTGCTTACCGCTTCAAACTAACAAAGTGCTCAATGATTAATTGTACTGCCACATTATTAGATATGTATTGTTTTGACTGGCAGAGTGAATAGTGAACCATTTAAATATCTTGCCAATAGGTTAAGAACACATATGATGAATATCAGGCCTCATGGAATTTGTATAACAGTAAAGACATTTAGATTAGAATTAGATTAGAATTAGATTAGCTCAGCGTAATTACTCAACAGCTATCTTCCAGCTAATTTTGTCATCAACTATGACAAAAAACTATGGCAAACTATGCTAATTACATGGAATAAAATGATTCCTGGCATGTTATACTCAAAAGTGGATTCCTATTATCAACTGTTGGCAAATAATTGCTGAGCCTACTTAAGTAAGGACGTAACATCAGAGCTTATATATGTGGCCTACTCGAATGAGCAGTGTAATGTCAGAGCCTCAACCATGAACAAGATTGTGACTCTTCTTGTGTGGAATAGAAAACTGCATTTATTTATTTTTTAATTGTGATCTTACGTAAATTTGAGAATGACATTACACTGCTCATATGAGTTGCCTACTTGCAGAAGCAGGTTTTGGAAATGGTATGAGCCACCATGGCATCATTAAACGAACTCTCTGGAGTAGTATGAAATACAAAGGAAAATAGTATTAATAGTAAACTTAGGGTGCAATCCTAAACAGCGCTGGATTAATGAGGCTGGCCGGCCAGTGCCAAACCCAGCGCTGCTTAGGACGGGCTGGAGCCTCCCCGCGGTAAGGGAGCATGTGCTCCCTTACCATAGGGGAGGCTCCAGCCTCCCCTATGTGCTCCTCAGATTTGCACCTGCTAAAGTGCGGGCGCAGATCCGAGGAGATCACGTGGCCCAAATCGGGGCTACACGGCCTCGCTGATGGGCTTAGGAAGTGGCCATACGGCCACCTCCCAAGCCTGTCCAGGTCCCGCCTCCCACCAATACTCATCCCAAAATGGGACAGAGAATGCCTTGCGCCGACCGTCTTCGGTTGGCGCAAGGAAGGCTCTCCATCGGCGCTCTGAAGCCGATGCTGCAAGCAGCTCTACCCCTTGTGTCGATGCAATGATGTCGCGTAGACGCAAGAGGCGCACTAGGATTGCACTGCCCAGAAATTAAGAGAAATTATTAGCATTTTTTATCAAGCTTTGTAAGGTTTACTGAATTTTTAATGGTGTACATAAGAGAGTGAGAGAGAAAAGTGCCTGGAAAGAAGGTTGACATGAATTAAGTCAAACGGCATTAAAGCTACACAGTTCTAGGCACTTCTTCACTTGGAATTTGTTGTCTTGACACTAATGAGACTCAACAGAAATTACAGGGATATTAAATCATCTAAAGAGCAGTAAATTGTAGCAAAGCGTATGTATTGATTCCAGTGAAATGCATGACCTTGCTATGAAGGAATTTATGATCAAGTTCTTCAAAACGTATAGGGCAAAATCTGTAAGCAATTCTTGCTATGAAACTTCAGATTCTCAGACAAACTTCGATTTTGTGGCAACTACATTGTAAGGGAGAAACGGCACAAAAGTCAAGGTTTTCTTACTGCCTCTATCATAGTACACTATGAAACATTTCTTTATTAGGGAGTAGTGTGGTTGTTGTTCCTAAAACAGTTCAAGGGCTCTTAAATGTCTCTGACCAGTTTCTGAGCACTGCTCAGAATTAAATCTAACTTGTCAGCCCATCTTGTCAGCAGAAAACATTTCTCATATCTAGAAATGTTGTGTCTTTGTTGTGATCTGAACATACAATGTGAGGAGAATTGAAATTAATTATCTTTTGGTTGCCTCTCCAATTTCTTTCTCCATCTCAAAATCACCACCAGTGCTTTCTTTTTTATCAAACATAGCTTCACTCTAGCATGTTTATTATTTTTTTTAAAAAGGTCTTCCTACAGCCTGGAATTGATGTTAGACATAACACCATACAGGCCTTTCTGAATTTAAACAAAAAGTGTTCACTGATTTAAAATGTATAACTGGCAGTAATGATTTTTTTTTTTAAATACACACCATTGAACTTGAGGAAAAATGCATAGATCATCTCATTATGCATTATGGTAGAAGCACCTGACCTGACACTGAATGAGGATTAATCAATACTATAAAGACCATTTCTCTGATTTCTTCAAAATCAGCTGGATTCTTTCACCTCTACAGAAGATTTACTGATTTCCCAGCCTCTCTCAAACACTCTGAAAACCAACGACCCAACAATTCTCAGTCAATATGCTAGAACTCAAAGGAGTACTGAAGCATTTTTTCTGTCATTTTGCTTGAAGTTATTATTACAAACCTGTTTCTTATTTAGGGCGCAATCCTATCCTACTTTCTAGTGCTGACGTAGCTGTGCCAACGGGGTCTACACCGCATCCTACTGTGGGGGCAGCAGTTAGGAGATCTCTTCAAGGTTACAAAACATTGTTACCAACTTCTGATTTCAGTAAACACAAATTCTTAGTCCACTTGGACAATCTTTGTCTAATAACTGCTAAGATAATAACTGCTTTGTCCTGACAAGGATTATAGTCTGGTTTCATGTGTTCTTCAGCAAAGCAACTGTTCAACCACAATGAGCAATTCAGTTTGCTACTGCAAACAGCCCCAAAGCCATAGTTTGTGTTCGCAAATTATTTGCCACAGGCGCAGGAGTCCCAGCTATCAGCTCAAGCAAAAAAAATGTAGCTATGCATAGTATAGTAGCTAAGAGACGTGAATCAAGACATCTCTACCATGACCTTAGTAGGTGGCTTTAGATAAGCCACTCTTTGTTAGCCTCAGTTCCCCACCTCAACATGGGGATAAAAATACTCACAGGTGTTAAGGACTATATAAAAATCATACTTGTGAATCACACTGCACAGTCAGAACGTGCCATACTAATGTTAAGTATTAAGGTTTATGTGAAATTGGTCCTTTCTGAGACATTCAATGCAGAACATTTGCAGTACTCAATGTAAAGTGGGAAGTTCCTGGTATGTCTCTATATCTCTCATATAGAAAGAGGAATTCAAGGTTAAGTGTGGTGGTTACAGCCATTTGATTACAGACTGCCTTAGATTCTATGGAAAAACAGCAGTAAGCTGGTGGAGTTACAGTACTTCTTTTTTTTTAGGCTTGGTTGATAGCTGGGATGGGTTGTACATGCAGCTTTCAGGACACTACAAGAATGATCATGGGCAGTTAGAAGAGAGATAGACAACTAATGGAAGGTTAAGAGAAAAACGGGATTTTGTCCCGGGAGACACCTGTGGTGAGTGCTCTTGTGTCCTACGGCCAATGGTAGACTTTCGTAATTCAATTAAGTGGAAACTCCTAAAGAGCCAAGTCCAATAAAGTCTTTGTAATGAGTACTTAGGGGGGATCAAAAGCAAATCAGGCGTTGCTGTACCTATCCATAATTAATTATTGATTTCCTGTGTTGTAAATGCAAGGATGACAAGCTCTAATTTAATGAATAACATAGCAGTAAGAAAAGGAAGAACATGTGAGGCAAAGCATGAAGGACAGAGCCTCAGACATAACAGGGCTCATTATTCACATTGTTGATGTCATATAGGGAGCTAAATAATAAGCCCTTTAAGAGCACTGCCATCAAATTATATAGGCATTTTTCAAATTATTTCATTTCCTGCAGGTTGCTTGTAAACCCACTCATACTGCTGTGGAACCTTGCAGCCTGTTTCATGTTGTTGTGAAAAACTGAAGAAAAATGTGGATGAAGCTACAGGCTTTACGAAGGCTTGAGGTTTTATTGTAATTGTCAAACTATTAGACAATATGCAGTAGAACTGTATAGTGCAAAATATGCTGTCGCACATTATTTACGAGCTGAACATCCCATCAAATTCACTGCAACCAGGAACACCATTTGAAGACTAGCTAAGATGACTATGCAAAGTGGCTCCATTAAAAGGCTTTGAATTTAAGGGGAGAGGGAACCTCTGCTGGAGCTGTGATGGCTCACTCATGTGTTCAAATCATCTATCAAGTGCTGAGCAATTTGACCTTTCGCATCAAAATATAATTTTTTGACATCCATTATGTTAACTGTGTGCATCAGATTTGAAGATGGGACTGATAAAAGTACAGGAATGAGCATATTTTAATTCAAACACAAATAAGAATGTACAATTTGGAGTAATGCCAACATATAAATTGTAGCTTGTTTATCAAAACTGAGATTATTACTATTTTGACTTAAACTAGGATTATTATGAGACTTAGTTTTAAAGAATTGGATTTTGGCCCAATTTAAAAGTGGCATTGGGCATCTAAAAAAGAAATGTACTCATGTTACATGTAATCAGTCAGTGTCGATTTGTATTAAGTTTCAGTTCCAGTACCTATACTGGAAATCAGTGGTCCAAGGTTTAAAATGAGATGCTACAAGTTGCATAAAATGCTTACAATTAGGACGGTAAATTTTAGTACCACCAGAATCACTAAAAGGGTGAATTTTTACTCTTTTGTTGGACCCATACACAGATCAAAACATCTGGAATACGTAGTACTTTAAATGAGATTTTCTAATTACATTTGAATCCAGAGCCAAAATTACGATTGCTGAATTATGTAAAGGACTTGTCAAATAACTATTGCAAACCAATACTTACTTAACAGCTACATGATTAATTGTTGCAGAACATTGGAACATTCAATGCAGAACATTGGAATAAAACCTACTGGGTTAGAATGGCTAAGACAGATATGGGATATGGCCAAAATGGTTAAATTAACGAAGTGTTTAAAACTGAATAAGGAGTTTGAAAGGATGCGTATAATGTGGAGAGAGGTAGTTAACACCCGTATTGTTGATAGTCATGAACATACATATTTTAACTTGTTGCTTGTATACTAAGAAAGGTAGCCATGGCTACGCATTGTCTACATATGACTAACTTAAATCCTATTAATTACAGTAAGGCTTCATTATGACAATATAATTCATTAGATTTGGACTTTAATCTATATCACAGGGTTGTCAACTAGTTAACATTTCTAAATGTTTAATACTCAATTTAACTGATAAGTCAAACCAAACATGTGTACGAACATTATTAAATCATAGAATCCCCCTTTTTGATGATCTAAAACATGGGTCTCCAAACTACAGCCTGCTGCGACTCTCTGGCTGGCCGGGACCATTTGGCTACCAAAACACTACAGCAAAGCCCAATGATTTGCAGAGTTCTGCAAGAACAACATAGGGCCTGCTTTGCCTCCAGGAATATAAAGGAGGCTTGCTGGGGAGAAGGAGCTACGTGAGTGAGTCTGGGGTCATTAGCTTTTTTCGTGGTCATTAGCGGCTGGGGGAGGGGGTGAGTGGAGAACCATGTGAGTGAGTCTCCATTGGTTCTGAGTGTAAATGTGTTTTTGGACAGCTTGCTCTGATGTTTGTTCTTCCCATCCCTTTGCTGCATTCTGCGTCCAAAAAGTGCTTTTGGAATGTATGGAGTGCAAAAAGTTCCAAGGAAAATTTATTCATTATCTAAATTCTGTCTATTTATTTATTTATTTATTTATTTAAATCCCCCACCCCACCTTCGAAAGCTTGTCAGACTTACAATGCAAAGCTCATGCCAAAAAAGTTTGAAGACCCCTGATCTAAAAGGAAGGGATCATTTTCTCATAAATGTGAAATAGCTCACATTTATTAAGCAGGTTACCTCTTTGGGTTAGAATGAAAGGCCACATTTATTTTTTATTGACTTTGGTACAGAGAGAGCAAGCACATTTGCATAGCCTGCTTAGCAGCGTACAAGTCCAGTGTCCCAACACTTAATCTGAAGAGGAAATTTTAATCTGTGATTAACGTTTTAGTTGATTTACCTGCTGATTAAATCAATTAAAGCCTGCAGTCATACAAAAAAGCCTTTATAGCTGTATGCAGGTAACAGCAGCCAGCTCTTCCCCCCTCTCAACATTTTGAGCAAAAATCTAATAAGCCATTATTCCCACAGCTCTTTTCTGAACAAGTGTTAACTAGATTACACTGAATATGAAAGAACCGAAACTACTAGCTTATCATTGGCACACTCAGATGTTTCTAGCAGAATTTATGTTCTCTAGCTGCATGCACTGGTCACTTTGCTTAATTTCCCTTAAGAACAGAGAATAGCTAGGCATTATGCCTGGTTTTACTGTAGCACGGTAGGGGAATATTAACAAAAGGAGCTGGAAACAATATCATAACAGTAATACTGTTTCATTTCTCTGAACATAGAGTATGACTGAATTTGAAAATGATCCCCCTCTTTTTCTACTATAGGACTGCATTGTAGTAATTGTATTTTTCTTTGTGTACTTTGGAATGGTTTATATATGGTCAATAATAGCAACCTCTTCAATGAGATGGGGCCTGAGTGCAAAAGTAGGCCCTGCTCATGTAATCCATCCTTGGTGAAAAGGGGGAAGGCAGACTGCCTTTACCATCCAGCTTTACCTCCAGGGAGAAGCACTGCAAGATTTTAAAATCTATTTCTGTGGAAGGGATTGGGCCGGCTGAAGAAAACCTAATACTGTACTTTGAAGCTCATGCCTGATGCATATTAGAAACCATCTTCAGAGACACATCCCCTGCTGTACTCATGAGTAGACTAAAATCTTACGGCAGCCTTGACCTACACAAGCCCTTCAGACATCTCTGACTCTTACTCTAGCCTTGAGCAAGTTTTGAGACCTCGTTAAATAACTTAACTTCAAAAGGAAGGGTGTCAGTCAATTACGCAGACTGTGGCGCCATTCTCCAGGGAGAATCGGTCTGCTTTTCTTTACCAAAAGATCAAAAGGAAGTACTCTGCTGTATGTAAGTATCCGACCCTCGGATTACCAAAGCTGTGAAAAGCTCCCTGGAATTTGTTGTGCCCCTAAATCCACATGTAAGTGGTGGCTTTCAGAAATGTGTATTCTTCATTGGGAGATTTATTCTATTTTTAGTTTCACCAAGGTTGATGTATAAGACACCTGGCCAATTCACACATGTACATACATAATTTTCTCATCACTATTGCCCAATGTCTGATGACTCACAGCTACAAGCTTGAGCCGAATCCCATGAAAAGCACTGTTTGGGGTAGCATGGAAGTTTACCTGATGGTGTTTTATTTGTGATGGCTCATTCACACATGTAAGTTATCACTTGATGGTGCAGTCATTAAGTGATGAAACAGCCTATGGAGAATGAGTGTCATATGACCGTGGTGCACCATAAGTAAGTAGGTGTGCCATAAATCAGTACAAATGAGGATGTGACTCTGATGCATTCTACAGTATGTATGCAGCTCCCTCTCTTCTGCTTGTACTCTGCCTCTAGCCTACTTAGTGATGCAGTACTCAATACTCTGCCTAGTGCAGATAGAAGTGCAGGCTTGATCCTTTGTGCCATTATCACTTCTACTCCAGTCCAGAAATGTGTCAAACCACCACTGCCTGGGCCAAGTGAGCTGTCAAGCTATAGGCTGGCCACCCATAACATTGACATTTCATTGTAATTCACCTACTGGAGATGAACCATACGTCAGAAAATCTATGAGAAGAAACAGAGAATACAAAAAAGAAACCTTCAGCAACATACTGATTGGGCTGGTAATCTTTACTTAAAGCCTGGCTAAGTATAAAAAGTCATATCATGATAATATCATTCTTCATTCTTTTGTAATATCTTCATTCAAAGGAGTGTTTCAGGAGGATTGGCAAAAATATTGCTTGATATGACAAAAGGATAATTTGTTTTTTTTTTCACATTTTAACATTCAGATGCAAGGTTTAAGAGAGATCTTAAGCCTAAATAATAATCCAATTAAACAGAAATCTGGATTAAACTGATTCAGGCCCAAAGAAGCTCAAGGCAAAGAATTGGTCTCCCCTTAACGGCAGGTCCAGTATCCGCTGATTCAGTTCTCTGCAGCCCCACTGTGCCCATTACCTTCCTCTTTCATTAGCAAGCAGGCACGTTTCTTGCTTTTACGGAGCTTAGAACAGGTATACAACAAGCAGACAGGCAGCCTGCGTGTTGGACGACAGAGAACATGAGCAGGAAGCTTGCTACTGAAGAAAACAAAAGGTAATGGGCCTGGGGGGTGCACAGAATACTTCTCTATTCAGTACAGATAGGGTTCCTTTGTATCCATGGTTCTTGTATTTGTGGTGGTGGGGGGGGGGGAGGAATGGATCCCCACGGACAACATGACACGGAGAGTTGCCTGTTTTTTTTAAAAAAGAAAGGAAATCTCCAGAATGTTTCCTCTGTGGCATCCATTGTCAGACCATTTGCCTAGGAGCCTCCTAGATAACTTTCTCTACCAGTGCTGAGGCCAAGTTGATGGAGACCGTAGGGCAGAGCCCTGCATCGTGCCACACCCACCCTATGAAGATACATTGGGCAATACAACCAGTACTGAGGGTTCAAGGGTTGGCCTCACCAGGTGGGTCCTCTGAGGGTCCTCTGAGGGGTGGGTCCTCTGAGGGTCCTCTGAGGGTCTATACACTCTCTATAGCAGTGTTTTTCAATGTTCTTCATCTCATGGCACACTAACAAGGTATTGAAACTGTGGAGGCACACCATCAATTTTTTTTTTTACAACAAGGTACACCATGCTGCTGCTGCTCACATCCCCCAATGGCCCTACTAATAAATAACCATGGCACACCTGTGGACACAATTCCAATGGATATTGCATACCAATGGGCTGCAGCGCACTGATTGAATATCACTGCTCTACAGGAACTGAGGTACAAATTACCCTATAGTAGTTTTCATATTCATAGTCATGCAAAGTTGATATCTGGGCAGTCATTCACACCCAATATTCTGAATATGTTTGCATTAATCATCTACTCAGGTTGCAAGCTTTATGATTTTCTGCATCCTGATGCATACATATAGACAACTCATATTTTATCCTTTACCATATACCATACACAATTGTAAATAGTGTTTTACAAAGAAGAGATACTAAAAAGAGGACAATATTTTCCACTGCTGTGCTATGATATAGCACAATTAAAAATGCTCTATTAAGTGCTCAGTAAACAAAAGAAATAATTAAGCAGAGAGAAATGACAATATAAGCATAGGTTTTGTATCTCTAGGTTTAAAAGGCAGAGCAATACACAATGAATATTCTTTGTACTGAAAGGTCTTTCTTTTTTGAAATGCAGAAATATTCACAGTGCACTTATGGTATTGTTCCATTTTAAATACACTATGTTGTAGACTGTATATCTGATAATTTAAAACAAAACTACTGAGACCTGTTCTCTACAGCCAAATCAATGGAAACATTCTTTGGTGAGGGCTAAATGCAGCTCACAATGAAGAAAATATTCAGGCTAACACATTATATTGAGAACTAAGTACTAATTAGAAGGGCTGACTAGGAGATTTAAGTTTAAAAAAAATTGAGTATTTTCACTTAAACTCCCAAAATTTGTGCGTTATTAAAAAAAAATTGTGCCAATGACAGTGTGATATTATTTAATGAGGTTTAGGAGATTGGCAGCTGAAGCCAATTTGGAGACACCACTATGAGTGGTATAAGATACGGTGTATGCCCATGCAGCTATAGCTGCACAGCTGGTGACCCCTGCTGTTATGGCCCAAGTTCCACTGGCAACACAGCAGGGTCATCTGTGCAATCCTACACCAGCATACCTTCATTGCCACTGCCATTAGAGATGGCATAAACACCCAGATGGGATGGAGATGTGGGTGGGATTAGGAGGAGATGAAGTACAGGGGGCCCATGTTATCTGCTGGTGCAGAATCTGTGGATGCCAGGCCAACTCTGCCCCCAAGCCATCCGGAGCACAGCTCCAGTTAGGTCTGGAGGTATTCCGAAGCCTGCAGAGGCCACACACCTCTACCTGCAGAGTCAATTAATGTTCACGTTTCAAAGGTGAAGCATAAAGTACAGACAACACTGCACACCAACTCCAGTACTCACCCCTGTCAGGGAGATGATATACCTTGTGCCATAAAGACCTCAGTGACAGCTAGTAATTTGTTCTCTGTCTCTTGCAAAGGGACAACGGTACTCCTGGGACAAAAAGACTGGCAATCTGATACTGCCCACCCTTCAGACAATGCAATAAAAACTTTGACTTGATCACACTTGTTAGCAGATCGGGATTCCCTCTCCCCACCCTAGTTGTTTCTTACCTTAACCAGCCTCAGGGTGGGACTCTTTAGGAGCCTCTCTATTACTAGGGCTCAGGGTCTGCACCATCATCATTCACTATCACATTGGACCAGTGAGAGTGGAAAAGACTCTTATTGGTCATGAGCCACCTGTTCTCCCACCTGTTCTGAGCCACCTGTTCTGCACTGCCATGGTGCATAAGGTAGACAGCTAGGAGGAAAGGGGGAGCATCATAAAAGATACACTGGGGATACTGCATGGCAGGTGCCAGTAATAATGCAAAGGACAAGGGGTGTGTTCATGGCCACACTGGTGAGCCACTGCAATATGAAACCTTTATTACATGCAAGCCCAATGATTGGCCCATGTAGTGCTCAGAATGCTATAGTCTCTCATCCACATGTACCCAATTATGGTGCTGTACTGCAATATGTGCATAGAGGCAGTGGTGTCATTCAAATGATTTAGGAACAGGAACTCACTTTTGAGTTCAAATTCAAATGTTGGAAAAAAACAAAAAACCCTGGAAGCAGCCACGGAACCTGTTAGGATCTGGAACACTCGTTCTGGTCCGTTCCCCCTGAATGACATCACTGCATAGAGGCCTGAGTACTGGATTATTATAATGTAAAAGTGTTTATTTGGAGTTTGTTTCCTTTACCCACATTTGGAACTCACCCCAGTGACCCCAAGAACTAAATAAATCGTGCCCAAGTTACAGACATCCCAACTAATAGACAGCCATTTATGAGCTTTTGTATAGTTCGTCTGATTTCGTGCTTTTGCACAGATGCAATAGCACTGTTTCGACTTATGTCTGTTCTGACTTCCAGAGCACAATCCTAACCTGGGGTTAGGCCAGCACAGTGAGGCCAGCAAAGTTTGGCCAGCACCATAAAGTATGTTTTGACCACACTTGGAGTCAGAGAGGCCAGCACACAGACATGTGCCATCTTCCCTGACTCCGAGAGTGGTTCAAACGTGCTTTTTGGTGGCCCTTGTGCCAGCCAAACTGTGCTGGCCTCACTCCAAGTTAGGATTGCGCCCCCAGACAAATTTCTGGAATGAAACTAGGACATAAATTGAGGACTACTTGTACTTTGTTCAATCCACAGAAGGGTCAAACTGGATGTTCGCAGAACTGTCTTTTAGAGACTTAGAAGCATTTTTTCAATACCCCCCCCCTCACACACACACACACACACACACACACACACACACACACACACACACACCCCGCCACAGGGAAAGGGACAGATCGACACTCTAGCTTTGCATTGTTTTCCTCCAAAATCTCCTCCCCATCAGCGGCTACTTGCTGCCCGTAGCTGCCTTGGGTGAAATAATAAAGGCACAGGAATGCCTGTATATTGGCTTTGGTGGAAATTTTTTTTTTTTTGTCAGGACTGGGGGAGAGGATTAAACCCTCTCTGTGCACAATATTGGACTGCCTGTGCTAGGTCTGGGTATTTGATTCTGTACAGTGGGCCCTTGGACCCACTGTGGACACTGAATTCTGTGAATAATGACATCTGTAGGGGGGCATGCATGGCTTCCTGGCCTTCTCAGAAGCCTAAAGAACTTCACTTCAAACCGGAAGTGCCTTCCAGTTGCTTCTGGGAGGCCTTCTGAGATCCTCCAGCCACAGGCTCAGCATCCATGAATATTCAAATCCACAGGTGCTGATAAGGACAAGGACTGCATTTTTAAAGAAAGGCACTTAACATGCCTCTTTAAAACACATTCCTGGCAACATTTAGTTTGACCCTTAGAGCGTCAAGTGAATTTTTGACAAGCAAGAGACTTAAACTTCTGGCTCACAGCTCACTTTGTTAGCCACTACTTTACAGAACGCAGCACACCATCTTTGCTATAGGTGAACCTAGTCATTATTTGTTTCCACTTTTCATACAGGGCGTAGTAAAGCCAAGTAGACTATGTATACACAGCACCATCCTGTGAAAAGAATACTGATCCACAAAACCAACCACTTGACTAAAATAATGCATTTGCTAAAATTAAGTGCATATTAGTGAGCATATTCCTGAAGACCGCAATCTCTAAAGAAAACACTTGTGCAAAAACTTGGGTAAAACAGAGCTGCATAAACAACGTGTATCCCCCTCTCTTTTGCATCCACTTTGCACCATGTTCAATTTGCCTCGGCATCAGTGAGCGTGTGCGAGGGCTGCATAAGTCCTCCGCTCACATGAGCATAGAGAGAAAACGTTGGCTGCTGATGAAACAAATGTTAAGATATTCTCTAAGCATTGCACTTTGCACTTCTATTAATATGTATATTTAAACAAAAATGCTTAAATGCTCTTGCAGATGGAAAATCCAAGTATGCATTCAACACCACCTTTTAAATGTGCTCATATTTTGTCAGCCTCTATGAGAGGCAGTGTTGACTAGTTGGCAGCATATAAATTTTAGAATAAGTAGATATGCAAATAGATAAATAAAATGAAGATTACAAATCAAAACTGGTCAGCTGACAGCCAGAATACCTGGGTTTGGGAATAGATTCTGGTTTCTTGGTTCTGGGAGAGGGTATGCTGAGCGTGCCATGACTCAGAATGATGGGTAGGTGAAAATCCTCTGTCCTCAGCCACTCTGAAGTCTGGGGCCACCCGCTGCCATAAATCAATCAGTCAGTCAATCAATCATTTATTTCAATGAGGCTTTTTTTTTTTTTACAGATACAGAAAGATGGGATCTAAGCCACATATTCTTTGTACAAATATAACAATTTTAAATTACAAACAGGAATAGATCACATTGCTACAGATTCACCCCTATTCTAAAGCAGAAAAACAATTATTATTTCAGCCACCTCTCAGCCCTATGAATCCCAAAGTGCACAATAAAAATATATGCCAGAGCAATACTTAAAATGAGTATGAGCGGACTGACTAGAATAAAACTGTTCTCAGTTAGATTTAGGCTCCTTTTAAATATGCTTCTAAGCAGCAAGAGGCGCTGGTATATCTGTGGTTGCCCCCATGAGAGATACCCTATTTATTGATAATGTTCCTATCCTAGTCTTTGGGTAAATGTGTCTCAGTGGAGTTTACAAAACTGAAAAACAAAACAAAACAGCAGGAATAAATCAAGCATATCAAAAGCAATGATAAAAACAGAGTCCGGATCCAAACCTTGATTAGATTTAAAGATGTGCTTGGGCACATCCAGTGATGTTTTGTTTCTGAGTGACAGAACCCAATGCCTTATTTGTTTATTTAAGAAACTGCTTTTGAAATTTTCAGTTTGTGATATGGCATGGGGATTTGTAACTTAAAAGGATGAAATTAGATTTCACTGAGCATGTCCAAGCACAACTTTGAAGCCAAGCCATCAAACCAGTAAAACCACACGCAATAAAAGCCTGAACAAATAAAAATGATTTTTACCTGAAATGAATAAAGAATTAGCACCAGGCATACAACCTGAAGGAGGGCATTCCACAACCAGAAACCACCACAGAGAAAGCCCTCTCATAGATTACATGAATTTTCTTCCATGTGGCTCTTCAGTGGACCTAGTTACCATATTACACAAGTGATGTACCAGCCCAGTGTCTCTTGAGTGATACAGTAATCATATCCACTGAGAAACCACATGGATTGAAGATTTATGCATGGCTTTCGAAGTCACAGAGGCAGTGGCAGTCACATCACTATGGGTACCCTGTAAAGGAGTCTCAGTGTTGCACATCTGTACCACTGTTTCACCACACCCCCAAATCTTTAGTAGAAGATTTTAAAGGATACAACTAGACTGGCACCAAAGACAATTTTGCCTACAAAAAGAAGGATTTCCCAAGAGTGCAGGACTAATTGCAGCCATGCTGGAAAGAAAGAAGCCTAATAATAGCATCCAAGTCTACATCAAATCTCAACAGTGCCATTTGTGGGCAAAGTGACTATGTGCTGCCATTCCAGCTACAGACTTTTAGACCTCTGGGTGATCAGAAACGGATTATACTATCCATTTGGCATTAGAACCTGTTTTGGGAGTGAGATGGCCTTGGCTGGCCTAGTGGACAGCTATTCTGAAAGGCAGGGGCAGTGCCTCATTGATACTCCTCATTGCTTTCCTTTAAAGCAATCAACAATATTATTAAAATGGTAAATTAGAAAAGTTCAACTTTGCTAATGTCACACACTTGTATAAAAATGTGTCTTTTTTGCCCTTATTACTCAAGCCTAACTCCCAAACATTTATGCATGTCTTGATAGTCAAAACCCATGGTTGCCACAAGTCTACCTCTCCCAATTTGGCTGAAAAAGAGGAATCCTGTTTCTGACCCTGCCTCTCATGAATACTTCTGAAGCACAGGATGAGGTAAGAGATTATCCTATGTCCCATCATTCCAGCTCCACATTCAAGATGAGGGGTGTTTATATTTTTGTCATACGGAGCGTCAAAGATCTGGATAATCATGCTTGCCCAAAAGTGAAGGGATTGTGCTACAGTGAGTGAAATTGTGGACTTCTGGCAAACACAGGTCCAAAACCATATCTTTAATACTGTAGTCTTGTCCATCCCTCAAATTTCATGATAATAGCTACACTTGTTTTTATTATACAGGTAGACTACCCCTTATCCGGTCATATCCCTTACCCCTGGACATTTTAGGGGCCAAGACTGTTCCTGATGCCTGATAGGCATTGCACCAGTATTAACCCCACAGAAAAAGCCTCACCCGCCCTCCCTCGTGTCCGTTCCACTCCAAAATGGAGTTATTCCGGGTGCAGGGAGGCGTGGCGGGATGACGCACGGGGGCGGGGCGACGTGCTCGGGGCGTAGTTTCGTCGCCCTGCCATGGGCACACTCAGGGCTCTGTTGGTCCCTGCTCAGCACTCACCGCTGCATTGGAAAATCCTTTTGATCTGGTCATAGCGCAAAGCAGTAGGGACATGAGTCTTTCCAGCTTCTAAAACTTGAATTTTGCACGGGCTCAGGGCTTAGCATGTTTTCTTCCCTCTGGCTGATCACTACAGCAATTGTGCCAGCACAGAAGCACAGGCAGCATCAGTCTCCCTGGGGCTTTGCTGGAAGAGTCTGAACCCTGCCGCCCACTTGCATGGAGCCCACTCTGGAATACTTGTTTTTGCAAGCATTCTGAAATCCAGGAAAATCAAAAATCCGGACTACTTCTGGTCCCAAGTGGTCTGGATAAGGGGAAAACTACCGGTACAGGGTGAAAGGGGCAAATCTGCATGTCCCACAATGCAGATGATATGAACAGATATGAATAGTATGAACAGCAGCATTTTCTCTTTTGCACCATTTCCCTCCACCCCTGCACACAGCAGATAAGTTATAATAAAATAGAAAAACTGAGGATTTAAAAAAAAAATACTTTTTCTGAAATCTACTATCTAGGTAAAGCAATATAAGGGCAAACAGTTACTTATTAAGTAAGAATTATCCAATATCTCCCAACCCAATGCAATAATATATTTAAAAAGGCAAGCTATCACTACAAAAGGGTGTTTGGGACTGTATGAAGTATTTGACTATGGTCAAGTAATAGGCAGTCAACTGATCAATCAAGTGACAGTATTTGCCCAGTTTCTCTTTTCTCACAGCTACAAGCACTGAATAAACTTTTTCACAATAATTTCCTTCCTAAGCCACAAAAATTAATTTAGGGCGCAGTCCTAGCCCACTTTCCAGCACTGACATAGCTGTGCCAGTGGGGCAGGTGCTGCATCCTGCAGTGGAGTAGTAGTCACGGAGGCCTCTTCAAGGTATAGTAAGGGAATGTTTGTTTCTCTTGCATCAGAGCTGCCTGGCCCTTACCCCAGTGCTAGAAAATTGATTAGGGTTGTGCCCTTAGATTTCAAGTTTGTGCATGTGAAGTTTTGATTCTCTCCCCCCCCCCATTTTGCACTTTCCCAACTGCCAATCTGTTCCTCAGCCACCCAGCTTGATAGGATTTTTTTTTTTTTTGCTATTTCATTTCCTTGAGAATTGTTTTAGCTGACCAATGGGTTATCTTTTTTAAATAATTAAGTAGAATCCTCATGCCATTATTTGTTTCCCCATCCTCCTGATTTCACAGCTTTTCTAATTTCTAGTTGTGTTTAGTTTCTGCCTCTTCCTGCCTGATGCAATCCAATCTCACTTTGGGAGGACTACAGTTATCAATCAGTACAGAGATGCCCTCTCGTGCCAGTGTTTGTGGTGAAAAAATATACTTTTGATTAAAGTAAATCCAAGTTTACTGATTTGTCGTTTTTCTGCTAATGATCTTGGGAAATTTGTATGTTTACAGTATTTCATCACTTCCAGCAGCATTTATGCAAGCAATCAAGCTTGGATTTCAGTTCAGCATTTTAGCGATATAAATAGTAGCAGGATCTCTCTCTTCTTTAGGTGCAAAAGTAATATTTTAAACTGTGGATCATTAAACAGTTTAAAAAAAATCCCCGTACTGCTTATTTATAGACACTACTGCTATACACATTTCACTAAGGATCAACAATACTTCCTTGTGAACATTATCATATAGCTGCTATGTTAAAAAGAATTTATAAACATTGAAAAAAGCATCAGGCTGTTCACTGAATTCAATAGACTCATGTCTCAGTACACACACACAGGATTGTACGGTTAAGACAGATATGTTTTTTCTTCCAGTGATGAGGGTTTGTGTGTTCAAGATCTGGTCCAGGACATGGGAAGGGGGGTATGAAGTGGGGCCATGCGGGGGGGGGACTTTTAATACTATTACAACTTCAATCCCCATGTATTCCCCCACCAACCTGGTTGCTTACTGAAAAAGCTCAAAATAGTGCTAATGGGTGTATTTTTCAAGGGTAAATAGCAACCAGATCCGTTCCCCACAGATTGAGAGCATATGCCCCCTACAATTGTCATGATTTTTAGGGGGCCTCAAACCAGCTGCTACTGACTAAAGAAAAAATAAGCCTGTCAGCGCTAGTAATATTGTAAATGTCATCTATAGTTTGGCCTTCACCTTAAATGTAAAGAAGCTGGAATAAATGCTTCTCAGAAGCTGGAGAGGAACTCTACAGATTCGTGTGTGCAAATGTGCGTGCACAATTCTATTCCTAGGTACATGTCTTCCCAAAGTAATGATTTTTATCATAGGCGTGCCTTCATGCCCACTTCTATTGGCATGAAGAGTAATCAGAAGAGGTGGCCTGGAAGTTTTGAATGAAAACTGAAATTATTCTTATAACAACATTTGGGGGAATGTCAATTTCCCTGTAAACACTGTTCATATCAATCACTCCCTTATTGTATCTTTTTAAAGATATATTACAAAGAAGTGTTCCAGGTTTGCCAAGCATAAAAGGGAGGATTTCTGGGGTACTGAAATCATTATTCATTATGTACCTGGTTTCCTAAACTGTCTCATTCCATATTTATCATTTCATGAAGCATAGCCTAAGAGCTACAAAAAATTGACATTTTAACTATACTTCATTTCATCAATACAGATACTTCCTTACTTCCTGCAAGGAAGAAGAAATAGACACATCACAGAAGAAATCTAACTGCTAGTGTGTTAATGTCTTATATGTATAAGTGTTAGAAAATACTTGTACAGTATTAAATAATTGTACAGTATTAATATGTACAAGCATTTTTTCTAGATATTTTACTCTGACAACAGTAGACAACATCTAGGAATGCAAATGGATTACAATGTCATTCATGACCATGCTTCTAATTCCCAAAAGTGAATAGCTACATTTACGTAAATTGAAAACATTTAATTCCATTTCTGAATTCTTTGTTAAAGATGAATACTGCACCACCAACATATGAAAAAATTAAGATATCCATTTGCTAAAAATTCTGTAACTTAAATCTTACCTTCTTGTAGAGACTTCTCAGATCTCTGTACTGCCACATGCTATTTAAGACCTGAGATGCAGCCTTCACTACTTTTGGTGAGTGCCTATTAAAGAAAAAAAGGTGACACAAATGATTATTTATTTAAATGGTTTATATTTTGCCTTTCCCTCAGAATAAATGGAGTGCTTAATACATCAGCAGAATGCTCAAGGCTTCAAATCAGTGAACATGGGAAGGAAGCATCTGAAGAGCAGAGTCTAGAATCACTGTAAAAATGATCCTGTTCCTTGTTTCAAAACATAATAAACACAGTCCATTTCTGAACAAATTGTCTGCTCTCCCTTCTTTAATTCCTTCAACATTACTCAGTTCAGTCATATATACTGTCTTAGGGTCCAATCCTATGTTGTTTGTCTGCCCCGCATTAGAACGGTCACTGCTGTATTCTGCAGGGCAGGAGAACCAGTCAAGGACTCCTCCGAGTAAGGGAACATTGATTCTTTTACCCCATGTAGTGCCCCTGCAGACCCTATGGGGCTACTCAGATCTGCACCAGTGAAAGCACTGGCACAGATTCAAGTAATGCGTGTAGTGCTTTTGGGCATGGAGGGGGGATATGATCTGGCAGCAGCCTCTGCCGCTGTGTCTGCTCTCCTCCCAGGCCGGATCCATACATTTAATGCAGAAGACAATGAAACAAACCGCATTGGAATATCTGTATTCTATCAAATGTTATGACCAATAGTCAGAAAATGTTTTATTTAAATTTGATTTTGTCATGGAGAGGGGCTACAAAATTTTCTTTGACCCCAGGTCTAATATAGGAAGATTACCCTTTATCCAGACTTCAGAAATCCAGAAAATTCAGAAATCCAAACATTTTTGTTCAAGACATTAAAAAAAACCTTTTCTGTAGTGTGAAAGTCTTACGCTCATTATGATCTCTGCTCTGTGGTATATACCTGTACAGACATTGTTGAAAAATGGCAGAGGCCAGCAGACACCCATATAGGCAACAGTGAAAAAAACTGTTTCAGTAGAGAAAAGGTGGGGTAAAAATCTTTTAAATAAATAAATAAATAAATAAATAAATAAATAAATAAATAAAATAAAAGAGCAACAGGAAGCACTTCTCATTATATTGTGAAATCCAAACAAATCCAAAATCTAGACACCCTCCTATCCCAAGCAGTCTGGATAAGGGATGTTGAAACTGTATCATAATCATAATCAATAATCAATAATCAATAATAATAATAATAATAATAATAATAATATAATTTATACCCTGCCTTTCTGCCTCATATTAGGGCATCCAAGGTGGCTTACAATAAGATAAAAAGAATACAAGATAAAACAATGACAAACAATTAAAAGCAGCAGACCTAATGCACCGTACAATCATTTAAAGATTAAAAATTAAAATGCCAGAGCAATTACTTTCTGCCATTTTGCTAGTCATTGAATTGCATTCCATTGAGATGTTACATGATAATGAAATAATTAAATTATTGTAGAAGCACTGAGGAAAACTGTATGGGTCAGGTCAAACTTGTCTCATTGATTTCAGTGGTTCTTTGTAATGACTTAACAGCGCATTCCTATGCATTATGTTCAATGGGCTTTACTCCTAGGAAAGTATTATATGATTACAGCTTAACTTCCTTTAGCATTAATAATTTTTGAAATTATTTATAAAGGCTTGCTTTGAGAACGCTGGGGCACAGGTGTATATTATTTCTTGAGCATTTCATTTATATCCTTCCCATCCTCTCAAAAGCCAAAGCAATTCACAATGACTTAAAGAAGCCAATACTTTAGAAATGCATCCAAAATACAGACTGGAAACCTAAAAATCTAAAATTTAGCTCTCCATAGGAAGAAATAGTATCAGACAATTTTATCCAACAACTATTTCATTAGAAATCTAGTTTGATTAATCACATTCTTGCTAGAAGAAATTTAGAATGTCAGAAAAATTTGTTATCGAGTTCTGGTAGTTGTTATATGGGCAGGAGACACCTCATTGCCTAACCCCATGATGCTGAAGCTTCCAGAACAATAGTCAGTCCTTGAGACTACAAAACCATGGATGGTGATAGCGAGAACCTTTCCAAACAGAAAGGATTATCATCATATGCAAATGAGTGGAATTTCTGGCTAATACGCCACCTGCAAATGTGAATACAAATTTGCAAATGGGTTTTATAAACTTTTTCTTGAAGCACTGTGCTTCAAAATTGTACTAGGAATAATCATTATCCGTTCCTGCAATGCTCGCTGCTGTCACTGAAGAAAGCACAAGCCACTCCTGATTAATAAATATCATGGGTCCAATGTCAATTGTGACTAAATGTCAGACACTTTGGCATGAGATTTTCCACATTCCACCTCACACCCTTTCCTCATCATCTGCCAAGCTTACTAATACATGATAAATGACAGTATTCTAGGAAACCATTAGAGCAGACAAGCACTAATTAAATTATAGCTAATAAGCACGAGAGGCTTTGCAAAACGTACTTGTCTCCTTTACTCTTGGAAATGCCAACAAGCTTCTCAATTCCGCCTGCGTCCCGTAAGGCCTTGGCATTCTCCATGTTTTTTGTGATGACTTCATGCAAGGTGCAACAAATGGCAGTAACGGTATCGTCAGACATGGCTTTGCTTGCTGAACTGTTACTGTTGTTACCTCCTGGAAGCCGGTGAACCAGGTCCCGCATGGCATATTTGCCTTTTGGAAAGAAAAAAGAAGTTATATAATACAGGCAAAGAAAAAAAGCAGGAGACAAGATAAAGAGGTATATAATCCATGGCCCTCTGTTAGCATTAACAATTCCATGGTATCTCATGAGGTATTTTCTTGATCTAGCAAGTTAGCATGGATTCAGCTGACCACTTTTTGTGTACCCTTGTGTGTGTGTGTGTGTGTGTGTGTGTGTGAGGGCTTATTCACATTACTAGTGACAACCAATTACATTATAATATTTGCTCATTAATCCAAAAATCCCTACTCATAAGCAACAGCCTCTCAGATGTGGTTGCAGAGAATTCAGGAGTATGCCAGAAGTTGTCATATCACAGCCCACAGCTCAACATTCCCTAGCTATAACCCCTGCTCTTTCCATGGAAAAGAATAAGAAAATACTCAGCTTTCTGTTTTCTGAAGCAGCAAGCACTATTCCCAAGGAGTGGTTGATCGCTTGATTTCAAATACTGGGGTTCTACTATTCTAAATCACAGGGACAATTTCTCCCCTGTGACAATGTGTGCCCCTTTAGAAAGAACACGGAAGGACGGACATGATGATATGCTCCCAGATTCTCTGCTTATTGTAGATGGTGTCCATAGTTGTCAGTGTCTGAAGATGGGCAATATTATGTTCATATATAATACATGGGGAAGAGGACGGCTAGCCATATTGTTGTTCATAGAAGAGACTGTGAGCCTGATCATATCAGGCATAGCACGGGCGGTACAAGTGTACCACTCGTGCCTGTTTCGCAGAAGGTGCAGTAAGGCACCTCCAGAGCTGATGATAAGATATTACTGTAGGTGCTAGGGAACCACCGGGTTAACCTGAAAGCAGCAACGTTTGTCAGCGAGCACACCTCTCACTCAGTGATGTCATTCAGGGGGAACGGACCAGAATGGGCGTTCTGGATCCTAATGGGCTCCGTGGCTGGTTCCGGGTTCCCAACAAGTTCCCAACAATCAAAAGTGAGTTCCTGTTCCTAAATCATTTGAATGACACCACTGCTCTCACTAGTGTCACATCCTTTTCAGGTGGGGTGGGAGGGCTATCCTAGATGGGGCAGGGGCAGAGCAGGGGTGGGATCAGCGGCAACTCTCACTGCCAGTTCCCGGCCTGCATATAGGGCCATGTGGCCCTACACGGAAGTCCTCAACCTCTGCACCAGCTAAATAGCTGGCGCAGAGGCAAGTAGACTACTTGCCTGCTCGTGCCAATACCGTGGGGAAAGGAGACGAACGACCCCTTCTCCCACAGAGCCTCCCATGGCTGCCTGACTGTTGTGGGATGCAGCGGTAGCTGACTGGAAGTTCTAGATTGGGCTGTGTATGGGCTCTCCTATGCTGGAGAAACATAAAGGAGTGCAGTTAAAGCATAAAAACCAGGCATATAAAATTAGAAGTCACAAAATGGTGAGGAGAGGGGGAGTTGTGCAGTCCCACATTCTCAACTACAGATATTTCATGTAATCATTGTGATAGAAATGAATGTGAAATCTGGAGAAAAAAAATTGCATTCTTCTAGCTATGAAATAGAATATATCAGTTGCTGTGAAAACATGTTCTTTATATTTCACATTTCTAGGTCATGATTCTGTTTTGCAAGCACTCAGTGTTGTAGAAAACTATCCCTGCAGCAGAAATACTTCTGCAGTGCATGCAACAGATTAGTGAAATCAATGTGCAGTTTTCTCAAAAAAGGCAATATGTTAAACCCTGATAGTCTGTTATTATAAATAACGGTAAATAATGTTCTTCCTACATTAAAATACTGCCTTCCTGACAACGCATTCAAGACGGTTTGTATGCCATCAAACATTATGAAATTAAAACAAAAGTATTTTAAAAAAATTAAAAAGTGAAAATTTCTCCTGGCTTCCTTCTCTCCTGTTTTCCTTTTAAGGCATACGGATCTTAAAGTAGAGCATGGAAAGGTAAAAGGGGCTTTTGAATTTTGTAATACCAATATTCTTAGTCCTTTTTTGGTAATGAAGTTCTTGTTATATATTTTTAAAGATGATGGCCTTGATACAACTAATTGCTTATATATCCATTTTCCTCACTTTCTTTTTTTCTTTCTTGCAAATATGTAACTGTATTTGAGTACATCCATGTAATTTTTTTGTTTTTTTTTTACACAAAATAAAATAAAGCATTAAAAAACTAATCATATTCAACAACCAGAAACGTGGTGATGTGCATTGCTATTGCAATGCCTCAAAACCGGCACATTGCATCCATCTAATGGTGGAAACCAATGTTGCACAAGGGAACCCATGAAGCTTTGCTGCAAAGGGATCTTTTCTGCATATGGCAGTCCTTCCCAAACTTTCTCTTTCCATGGCACTCCAAGCCAATCGTAATTTTTTTTTT